>JARQOC010000002.1:559196816-559230784 GCA_033576535.1 Allobates femoralis | reverse complement strand
CTATGGTACACACCGTAACTATTATACCATCTCCATGATAAATCTCTAACTCAGCTTTATTTCTTATTTTGAACACTAAAGATCTTTAATGACATATCACATCCTATCACATACCATGTCTTCATTTTGTCATAGCTCCTTTTAATTTAGCAAACTATCTCAAGCAAAACTGGGTGGAATATGGGAGTGCTTGAAGAGTAATTACAGGGCATGATGGGTTCATTATAAGGGCAAGGGCTTATTATTCAGGGAGAGAATAGTGGAATCCTGGAAATATTTACACATGTGGGAGGCACAAGTTAACATGACAGCTATAAATACATGTGTATATTATATCTGTTTGCGTCTAACACCCCAATTATAATCCCGTGTTCACAAATTGTTTTGCAGTTTTCCTCTAAAATATAGAATTTCTACTTGTCTTAAATTACTAAAGTTTGCACAGCTTTTGACCTATCAGTTTTATTATTATGCAATATGTATTTGATTACTTTCTAATCTACGGTAGATTGTAGAAAAGCAAGATCATACATATCTATACAGCGTCCTGTGTATGGAGTTTCACCGCTTGTCTATGTTGTGTCAACTTTACACTTTTGCAAACCATATGAAAGACTGTAGGGAGTCCATGTGAAATGTGACATTTATTGTGCTCTATTAAGATTCTACACAATATATTTCATGTCCTTCCATCATGTATAAGTTTGTTAATGCCAAATCACATAACTGTTTGGTATTGTCTAATTCTCCTCATTCTGAATTCAAGAGATTATTGACTAAGAATGGGAGCCATAAAATAGAGTGAAGTTTGAAGTCTAAGGGATTCCACAAAAGTCCTCTAGATAGCCATTACTATTCTTACCAGTCCCACTGTCACGTCACACTTCAGTGAGGTTTGCTAATTGTGTATTCTGTAAGAGAATAAATAATTTCTAAACCTTTTCTGAATATATCTTTGCTACCCTATGGTGGTTCCAACTTTAGAAAAGTACAGGGGTAAGCTTTATTGAGCCTTGGAATCTGACAAAACCAATATACAGAAGTTTCAGATCAAATTATAATGTGTTTTAGACACTTCCTACACCTACGTTGACTTTTGAAATGCATATAAAATGTTCAAATTGTCACTTAAGCGAGGAAGTTAAAAACTCTAATGCCACCCAATAAGGGTAGCAATCCTTAAGTCATAATTGACTCTTTAACAAGCCTTTTAATATGACTTAGGATTTGTTTCAGATCAGAACCCCAAACCACAGACCCTGCGTTTCGAGGTGACTGCCTCCAGACCTCGTCTCAGCCTCTCGTACAGCCAGATCAGCATTCCCACACACTGCACTGAACAATAAAAATAGGGAAATTGGGAGTCTGACCCTACTCCTGTTGGTGTAGAAAGAAATTTTTCTTTACCAAAAAAATTAATGTTTATGTGATTTTATTTTCTACGCGTTTTGGGGTAACCAAAAAAAACCCTTCTTCAGGACGATTCACACAGATGTACAGATGTACTGTACCTACACCATACAGTCATATTAAAAGGCTTGTTAAAGAGTCAATTATGACTTTAAGGATTGCTACCCTTATTGGGTGGCATTAGAGTTTTTCACTTCCTCACTGAAGTGACAATTTGCATATTTCCCAGAGGAGCATTGCAGCTATAAGTCTCCTTATCAGCTTACCTGACTCCTTATGCCGGCAGGCAGATTCCTCTCCATTAGGAGAATAACTTGTCCTCCAGACCTATAAAATGTTCCACATTTAGTAAAGGTGTCACTTATTTTCATGAAGTGATTTGTGAATGAGTTGCAAATCTACAACAAAACTATACAATTTTCACAGTGGTAGCTACTGTTCAGAGACACAGCAAGCCATAGTAAGAAGCTCACAGTGGTGGTATATTTAAGACAAAAAGCTAAAGGTAATGGATACAGGCTGTAGGGTAAAGCCTTGCAGCCTGACACCCGTGTACCCCAAAGCCTGGGCGCTACATTTTGCAGACTCCAGGATCCACCATCTCTCTCTCTCTGTACTGCTTTGCTTGTGCAAGCTCTGCCCTCCCCCTCTCTGTCACTCACAGAATGCAAATGATTAGTCCTGCCTTCAGCTGCACATCACAGCAGCACAGACAGAGAGAGGCTGGATCATTCATGCTGCAAAACAACACGCCTTAAGGGCTAAAGAATATAGCTCCTACTAATTATAATGCCTAATGAGTGAGTATAAAATCGTTTTTATCTACTTTGACAGGATGCTTTTAGGAGACAAAAGGAGTGTGAGAATAGTGATAGGATGCTGCAGGGACATGTGTTTGTAGGTTAGGTGGCTTTTTGGAGGTGACAGGATCCCTTTAAGTCTGATGGGCTAATCTTGATAGTTTGCTTTTGGATAGATACACAACTATTAAACAGCATGCAGATAAATAAGTGGAGGAATCCTGCCATTACTCTACTCTTTCTGGGTTCAAGGTGCCAGTCTTTCTGGGTTAGAGTTGGCACAGTCATCCAGAGAAGAAGAGTTCTGTTGTCTTAAAATCATAGAATAGTAGAGTTGGAGGGACCTCCTCCAGGGTCATTGCGTCCAACCCCCTACTCAATGCAGGATTCACTAAACCATATCAGACAGGTGTCTGTCCAACCTCTGTCCATTGAAGGAGAACTCACCACCTCTCATGGCAGCTGTTTTTCACTCATTGATCACTCTTGTTATCAAAAAGTTTTTTTTTTATAATATCTAATTTGTATCTTCTTCCTTTCAGTTTCATTCCAGTGCTTCTTGGGTTTCCATGTGCAAATGAGAAAAGGGATGACCCTCTACACTGTGATATCCCTTCAGATGTTTGTAGAAAGCTATTAAGTTTCCCTTTAGCCTTCTTTTTTGCAATCTAAATATTCCCAGTCTGCTCACATCCTAGGTGCTCTTCTATGAACTGGATCCAGTATTTTAAGATATTTTTTAAAATGTGGTGACCAGAACTGGGCACAGTATTCCAGATGAGGTTTGACCAAAGAAAATTGCTTAACATGATGTAAACTCTATGCTTCTCTTAATACATCCCAGAACTATGTTGGCCTTTTTTTGTTGCTGCATCCCACTGTTGACTCATATGGTCTGTGATCTATTAGTATACTCAAGTTTATTTTGCATGAGCTGTTGCTTTGTTCTATTTCTCCCATTCTGTAGATGTTATTATTGCTTCATGCCTTCTTTTGCACTTCTCCCTGTTAAATACCATTCTATTAGTTGTTGCCCATTGTTCCAGATTATCTAGATCCTTCTGAATCATTTCTGAGTCTTTTCTAAAGTTAGCTATTCCTCCTAGCTTTGCATCATCTGCAGATTTGATTAGGTTACCTGCAGTTCCCCTATCCAGATCACTTATACAAATGTTGAACAACACTGGGGCCTAGACAGAGTCTTTGGTACCCCACTTGAAAAACGTTTCCAATTGTAAGTGCGACCATTTATTACCATTCTTGATTACAGTCACTGAGCCAGTTATGAATTCACCTATCCATAGCCTTGTCAATCCCACACTTAGTCATTTTTTCAATAAGGATAGTATGAGATACTTTATGAAATGCAATGCTACAGTCAAGATATACTGTACTATATCTACTGCGTTTCTATATTCCACCCAGTCAGTGATTTCATCATAGAAGGATATTAGCTTAGTCTGACATGATTTATTTTTTACAAACCCATACTGGCTCTGTATAATTTCTGCATTCTTATCCAAGTACTTACATACATGTTGTTTAATAATTTGTTCAAAGATTTTTCCTGATATAGATGTTTTAGATACGGTATTTTATGTGACTTGTTACTTTCACGTAAAATAAGGGCTTTGTCACATTTACAGAAAATTGAGTGATAAGATAATACAAACAGCTGTAATATAAAGTGTAAAACAGCATTATAAATGCCCCATCTGAATCATTCCCACAGTGAGAGTGCCATAGTATAAAATACAAATACATACAACATGTACAGCCCTCTTTAAAATATAAAATAAGGGAAATGATCAGTAAAATATTTAACAACATGTAACAGAAGCAGAATAGGATAATAAACAGCAGCGCAGGAGGAAGATGGGGCAAAGGTGTTGTAATATCTATACAGTATATCACAAAAATGAGTACACCCCTCACATTTTTGCAAATATTTTATTATATCTTTTCATAGGGGAAACCTGAAGAGATGATACTTTGATACAACGTAAAGCAATCAGTGTACAGCTTGTATAACATTGTAGATTTGGTGAAACCTCTAAATAACTTAACACACCATCATTAATGTCTAAACCACTGGCAACAACCCTACACCCTAAATGTAAATAGCCAAATTGTACCCAATTAACTTTTCTTCCTTTTTGGTGTTAGGTAACTCATTAGTGTTACAAAGTTTCAGGCGTGTTAACTGTGGTGTTATGTCTCAGATACTTGCTCATAATGGTCAATGGAAGTTCAACATGGCACATCATGGCAAATAATTCTGTAAGGACATGAAAAAAAGAACTGTTGCTCCACATAAAGGTGGCCAAGTTATAAGAAGATTGCCAACACCCTGAAACTGAGCTGCAGCATGGTAACCAAGCCCATAAAGCAGTTTAAAAAAACACGTTCCACTAAGTACAGGCCTCGCCATGGTTGACCAAAGGAGTTGAGTGCATGTGCTTAGCATCATATCCAGAGGTTGTCTTTTCCAAAAAGACATATGAGTGCTGTCGGTATTTCTGCAGTGGTTAAAGGGGTGAGGGGTCAGCTTGTCAATGCTTAGATGCCGCACACTGCATCTCTCCAACTCTTTGTTCTATCCATTTCTGGGTGCTTCTTGAGGCAAGTATGAGGTAATTGTCCTGCTGGAAGACCCATAACCTAGGATGCAAACCCAGCTTTCTGACACTGGGCACTACATTACAACCCAAAATCCTTTGGTGATGTTCATGACACGCCCACCAGGGCCGTGGGGTACCCGGAACCGGGTCTGACAGTTCTTTAGGAAAGTCACAGGGCTGTGACCCGACTCAGTGGCCCTGGCTGTGCCATAAATAAGAGATATTTTTATGGAATTAAGTTGTGATGCCAGCTATGGTGTTCGGCAATGGATGGCCGACGCTGCTTAAGGAAGCTGCTGGGGAAGATGGTGATGAAGCCGGGATGGTTCTGCTACCCACAGGTGGAGCGGCGCCCCATGGTGACTGAAACAGTTTATGAAGTGGATAGTGAATGTTGGGGTGCAGGACTGAGGGCACAAGAAATGACTTGAGGACACAGGGATTATAGTTTACCTTTTAATTGGCAGTCAATGGTTCAGACCGGGACACTTGCAACAGGTGGTAGTGGAGGTCCGGACAGCCTGGAAGCAATTGGGGATCCACCTCGCTGGGAGGGTTCGGAGGCCTTCTTTCTGCACTGTCCCTTTGGGTCCCTGCTGCCTAAAGCTATGCTGCAGCCCTCTTCCTGCTGGTTAGTTCCTGACCTGTATGACAGGCAGCTCAAACCTTTCTACAGGTGTCGCTCCTCTGTGCTGCCTGGTATTTGGTGTGGCCAGGAGATGTGCAGTCTCCTGCCCTTCAGATTCCAGGACTTCAGTACCTGAACAACAAAGGACTTCGGCGTCCTGTCTCTGGCGCTCTGTGGTGAGCTTAGTCACAGCTGCACTCCAAGGCTTTCATTGACTTCTCGTTCCTCTTCCCTTGCACTAGCTCTCTACTGTCCTGGGACGAGCCTCTCCGTTGCTCCAGTCCTCAGGGTGTCTCCACTGTTCTCTATCCTGAAATGTACTGAACTGAACTGTCTAACCCCGCCTCCAGGCCAGAATTTATAGGGAAGCTCCACTGAAACTGGGTTTGGAGCTCCCCCTTCAGGCCTGAGTGGGACAGGTGTTGGTTGCTGGTGTTACCTAGCATGGGGACCCCTTCTTGCTTCCAGACATGACATTACCCCTGTGAGGGAGACAATGCCACTGTGGCAACCGAACTCCCAAGGTGCCACATTCAGATTTAATTATACCTTGCACACATCCAAATCCAGTGCCAAAGTCAGCAAAATAATCCGAAAACATCTTTGATTCTCCAACATATATGACTGTAGGTCCTGTGTTCTATTATTTGTAGGCCTCATTTCATTTTGGTAAACAGTACAATGATATGCTTTACCAAAAAGCTCTATCTTGCTCTCATCTGTCCACAAGACACTTTCTGAGGAGGATTTTGACTTACTCACGTACATTTCTGCAAACTGTAGTCTAGCTTTTTTCCGTCTCTGTGTCTGCAGTGGGGTCCCCCTGGGTCTTCTGCCATAGAATTTCATTTCGTTCAAATGTCCACATATAGGTCATGTTGACACTGATGCACCCTGAGTCAGGACAGCTTTAATTTCTTTAGAAATTGTTTAGAAAGGAGACAACAAGGAGTTTTTATGCTTGCAACAAAAGTGGAAAGCTTTATTACAAAGTGTAACCCAATAAAATGTAAGAACAGATGCAGTAGGTACAAATTAGCACAGCACAATACACTAACGAGCACATCAAGGTATTGCACATATTCCCATACGCAGGATCAGATCCAACATGAGCACTGTGCATAATAACAATAACAGTAACATCTTATGATTCATTACACAAGCAGTGAACATGAAAGATACAGATCAGTACAATTTTCAAAGTTTTGCCATACCAAAAAGTGCAGGTGCTTCGCGGTGCTAAGAGAATGGGGATGGAAGGACCCCTCAAGTATTGGCCCCCAAAGTATGATTCGCCTGTTTACATTGTTCGCTTCATCAAGGAGAAGTAATACCAAATGGGCAAACATTGCCTTAAACAGAAGAATCACCAGGATGAGAATCAGTGCTTCCACTCCCTCTACTGCATTCGGAAACTCCCTCTGGAATTGTGTTATCACCACACACACATATGGCCGCCCAGTGGTTGCCGAGCAACTGTGCATGCGCATTGATAAGAGACGCCCCAAGGAGAGTGGGAGGTGCGCAGACAGGAACGGGAGCGCGCTTCGACCCGGAGACAACATAGAAACACAACACAATATTGATCAACTACAGTCCAAGAAAACATCTTCTCTTGTATATAATCCAATCTTCCTTTTGATGACTGTTCACAATGAGGGAAATATCAGGCAGTGGCATAGATCAAAAGGCACTGTTGGCGCAAAGAGTATGATAAAAAGATTTTGCACATATAACCCTGATTGAAAACATTTTTAAAACACTACACGCATATGTACAATTATGTTATAAAGTAATGCTTGGAGGGAGGAAATGGCAGAGTCAAATTGCCAAGGGTAGGGAACTTCTTTGGAAATTAATTGGGGTTGCTTAGCCACCATTGGACTATCCTACATTGAAACCTTTAATCAATTTCTCTGCCGTTCATCTCCAGGAGTATTAGCTATAGTGCCATGGGTTGTAAACTTCTTGATTATGTTGCGCACTGTGAACATAGGAACATGAAGGTCTCCAGAGATGAACTTGTAACCTTGTGATTGCTGATATTTTTCAACAATTTTGGTTCGCACGTCCTCATCAGACAGATCTCTTCTCCTCTCTCTATTCTCCATGCTTAGTGTAACACGCACAGATACACAATGCAACTTCTCACCCTTTTTTTTATTTGGTTTCAGGTGTGATTTTCATATTGCCCACACCTATTACTTGATACAAAGTTTAAATGAGCATCACATGACTGAAACAGTTGTTTACCCATAAGTGTAGAAAGGTGCCATCAATTTTGTCTGGCACATTTTTGGAGTTTTGTGTGAAATTATGTCCAATTTGCAGCTTTTTCTTTGTTTTTTTTGTGTTGTTCCAATGCACACAAAGGACATAAACATGTGAATTGCAAAACAGATGTACTTGCAATGAATCATTGGTGAGAGAAAATCAGTTTTTCTCCAGGATAGTTTTGACATACAGTGCCTACAAGTAGTATTCAACCCCCGGCAGATTTAGGTGGTTTGATAAGATGTAAATAAGTTAGAGTCTTCAAACTGCAAACGAGAGTAGGATTTATTAACAGAAGCATAAATCTTACAAACCAAAAAGTTATGTTGCTCAGTTGAATTTTAATAAATTTTAAACATAAAAGTGTGGGTCAATTATTATTCAACCCCTCAAACCACCAGCATTCTGTTTGGTCCCCCTAAAGTATTAAGAAGTAGTTCAGGCACAAAGAGCAATGACCTTCACATGTGTGGATTAATTATCTCTTTTGCCAGCCTTTTCTGACTATTTAAGACCCTCCCCACACTTGTGAACAGCACTCATACATGGTCAACATGGGAAAGACAAAGGAGCATTCCAAGGCCATCACAGACAAGATCGTGGAGGGTCACAAGGCTGGCAAGGGTCACAAGGCTGGCAAGGGGTACAAAACCCTTTCCAAGGAGTTGGGCCTACCTGTCTCCACTGTTGGGAGCATCATCCGGAAGTGGAAGGCTTATAGAACTACTATTAGCCTTCCACGGCATGGACAGCCTTTGAAAGTTTCCTCCCGTGCCGAGGCCAGGCTTGTCCGAAGAGTCAAGGCTAACCCAAGGACAACAAGGAAGGAGCTCCGGGAAGATCTCATGGCAGTGGGGACATTGGTTTCAGTCGATACCATAAGTAACGTACTCCACCGCAATGGTCTCCGTTCCAGACGAGCCCGTAAGATACCTTTACTTTCAAAGCGTCATGTCAAGGCTCGTCTACAGTTTGCTCATGATCACTTGGAGGACTCTGAGACAGACTGGTTCAAGGTTCTATGGTCTGATGAGACCAAGATCGAGATCTTTGGTGCCAACCACACACGTGACGTTTGGAGACTGTATGGCACTGCATACGACCCCAAAAATACCATCCCTACAGTCAAGCATGGTGGTGGCAGCATCATGCTGTGGGGCTGTTTCTCAGCCAAGGGGCCTGGCCATCTGGTCCGCATCCATGGGAAGATGGATAGCCCGGCCTACCTGGAGATTTTGGCCAAGAACCTCCGCTCCTCCATCAAGGATCTTAAGATGGGTCGTAATTTCATCTTCCAACAAGACAACGACCCAATGCACACAGCCAAGAAAACCAAGGCCTGGTTCAAGAGGGAAAAAATCAAGGTGATGGAGTAGCCTAGTCAGTCTCCTGACCTTAACCCAATTGAAAACTTGTGGATGGAGCTCAAGATTAAAGTCCACATGAGACACCCAAAGAACCTAGATAACTTGGAGAAGATCTGCATGGAGGAGTGGGCCAAGATAACTCCAGAGACCTGTGCTGGCCTGATCAGGTCTTATAAAAGACGATTATTAGCTGTAATTGTAAACAAGGGTTATTCAACAAAATATTAAACCTAGGGGTTGAATAATAATTGACCCACACTTTTATGTTTAAAATTTATTAAAATTCAACTGAGCAACATAACTTTTTGGTTTGTAAGATTTATGCTTCTGTTAATAAATCCTACTCTCGTTTGCAGTTTGAAGGCTCTAACTTATTTGCATCTTATCAAACCACCTAAATCTGCAGGGGGTTGAATACTACTTGTAGGCACTGTAAGTATTATATGTTGTACTAAAATTATTGCTAACTCAATGAGTCCCCTTTTTTTTCTTCCTGTGAGAGTTTAAATATTCTATCATTGTTGTACCCTATCACTTTTTTAAGGAATAAATTTGGCTACGATAAATGGGATCTTGGTTAGCCATTTATTTTGGATACAAACCTTTGCAATTTAAGTACCGTAGATACTAGGAATTATCTTTTTAAAATATGTTTTGACTGCTCTTTCATGGATAACAGTAAAACCAGATACTCTGACTCAGATACTGAAAGTGTAGAATAATATTAGTAAGGACCCAGTCATTCTTGGTTTAGTGGAAGAACACATTTAATGATGCTTAAAGTACCACCATGATAAAAAAGCAAAAAAATGGACTATTTATCATTTGCAGATGATGATATGTTTCACTTAATGGGCATATTTCTGTATATAATCCTCTTTAAAATGACCTTAGAATTGCATCCCCATGACTGTGCCTCGAGTCTTCCTGTTCAGTTCAGTTTGTCCTTTATCTCTAAGAAATTATGGGTTAAGACGAAATAAATGGCATTGAGGAAACAAGACTGGTGTGCGTCAGACATATCGTATGTGTACTGGTCCCAAAAATTCTTTAGACACAAAAGTCAGTTGACTTGTCTTATTTTTGAGTATTATGCTACAATATTCAGTCAGCCACAAATATGTATTTCCATTCTCTGTTTTGGAATGAATTAAAATTTACTACATATCTGTGAAGTAGCACATTAATATAATGCAACAAATTACATGTCAATAAGGAAATACCAGAAATTATCGTTCTGCCCAGAAGTCATTTTAGTCTTGTGGACTTTGGATAGAAAATGTCAATGCTAGCTAGAAGAACAGTTTAATGTTTTAGTAAAGGGCCATTTAATCGTAATTTTATGACAAAGGCATTAGAATCAACAAACAGGTAAACATTTTGAAATTATCAGTTGGGTAAAAAAAAGAAGCCTTTACTTTAAGCTTACTCTCTATAGCATTTACCAATAAAGAATAGATGGTAAAGATTACCCTTCAGCTGTCTAAGAATAAATCTATCAAGCATTTAGCATATGCCAACGTAATGTAACATTTGGGTATAATGCTGATGTATTGAAAAGTTTCCTGCCTTATACAGCCAGATTTCCACAGAACTGCTGATTTGCTATGTACTATTTGTGTATATGTTATGGCTGGTGGGTGTGAACACACTGTGCCATAGGCTGGGCTTACCCTAGAGGGGCCTGACTAAATGGCTTCTGATTATTCCCTAGAGCCTCTGATGGCGAGGAAAGGCTGGGCTGCTAGTAGTCACCAGATACCACCCCAGGACAGTCCCTGGGACCACAGCAGTTGTCAGAGAGATGGGTGCATGGTACAGGTGGACTTGGAGAAGAGCCAAATTCAGACTCCTCAGGGTCAGGGCAGGCAGCACATGTTCAGTAAGTGTAGCCATGGTCAGGAACAGAGAGGTCAGGATAAATGTGTAGTCAAGTTGGGTCAGGAAACTGGAGAGACAATGTCAAAGATCTTGCAGGGAACTAGGCAGAGACTGAGCTAGAATCAAAATCAGTCAAGAAATGATGGGAGTGGCTGCTTATAATTCTGCTGCTTGGTGATAGGCCAGTGACATGGGAGGATTAAATCTCAGTAGAAACCTGCTGCGTCTCCCTATAGCCTGGTGGAAAAAGCAGATATATGCAGAATGGAAAAGCTGCATGGCAGCCTGACATGGGAATGTACAGAGCTTCGAATACAGTTAGTAGCACGACATTGAGGACATGAGCGCATTACCATTGTGACAGTATGTCAGACACTAAACCCTTTGTCGTCCTAAAAGCAACTGGCCTATAAGTTGGAAGAGCATGGCATGGTTATGGTACTTTCAAGGTAGTGTATTGCAGATATATGTATTATTTCTTATTCAGGACATTCAATATTTTAGTTAAAGACTTTATCTGGAAGCAGAGTTGCCAACTTTTTATTTTTTGGACAGCTTATCAAAAAATCACAGACAGACAACGTTTTATATGAACACACTGTAAAACCATAGTAAATCATTATGAATGTAAAATGTTAGTCTGAGGCCAATAGTCTGAGGGTTAGTTTGTTAGTCCTAAAATCTAAGAATTTTTCTAATATGCTTGCTTTAAAAAACCCCTACTATTCCCTAACTACGCTATCTAACAGTTACAGTGTTTTTTTTCTACCCCCTTGCCTGATGATATTTTGTGTGAGTGCCCAAGTGTATGCTGTGATACTCACACAGAATGTCATCAGAGCAGGGGGAGAGGCTACAGTCACTTCCACAGCTTCTGTCCCTTCCTAAAACAAAGATTCACATTAGTGATGCTGTTTTCATTCAGAGATGGGACTGTCACTGTTGTTTACATGAGGGTCTCCAGCCCCCCACTTACCCCTCCCCGCAGTCCGCTGTCTCAGCCCCCCCTTATGCAGTGTCTTGCCCCATGTGCCCTGTGTTATGAGCACACTGTCCCAAACTGATGTCGGCTAAGAATAGTGATAAGTGACATCAGAGAAGTGTCAGTATGCTGGCAGTGGTGGAGATCAGCGCAACCTCACAAGTGATGTCAGTGGAAGTCCCTGGCTTATCACTATTCAAAAGCCACCTCAGAAGAGACCAGTAATGTCCCATGTGTGATGGCGCTGATTTTCTTCATCGCTGATATACCACTCTGACATTGGCTTACCATTCATAAACCGACATCAGTCCGGGACAGTGTGTTCTTCACACAGGGCACTGGGTGCAATACACTACATGGAAGAAGCTGAGACAGTGCACTCTGGGGAGGGAGGAAAGGAGGGTGGCTGGAGACCCCTGTGTACACAACATTGACAGTCTTGCTCCTGAAACCAGAGTTGCTAATGTGACACATCGTTTCTGGGTGGAAGCGACTACTGTCTCTGCCCCCTGCTCTGATGATGTTCTGTATGAGTATGCCCTAAATACACTGGGGCAGTCACACGAAACATCATCAGAGCACGAAATTGAAAAAATAAAAAACACAGTAGCTGTTAGATAGTGTAGGGAATTTTTAAAGCAAGTATGGTATAGTAAAAATAGCTTAGATTATTGTAATAAGATAGATAGGAAGTTAGGAAAAATGCTTGGCCTTGGACTAACCCTTTCAATGTTGGACTGTCTACAGTCCAAAAATCTGATAAGAAGATATAAACTGTATTACCTGTAAACTGCAAAATTATAACTACAGTCAAAATAATCTATATAAGTCTCTTCAGCTTCAGAAAAATCACGGACACCTTCATTTTTTTCTATGGACAGGGTAATTGTCCTCTTTTTATGGACTGTCCTGCAATTTCTGGACAGTTGGCAACCCAGCCTGGAAGGCAGCAACAACAATGGACAGCCATCAATATTTTATATACCAGTCAAATGTTTCAACTTGGCAATGTGACAAGTTAGTTGACAGGTTACTGTTCAGCAATTGAATGGTTTCTAAATGCATCAGTAGATGACTACCCAATGTTCAGCCTTATTCTTGAGTATTTATAGACCAGGTGTTGAGGTGTTACTACTAGCAGTACCTATACATGTGTTTGTCCTATTGAGAACATGTGCCTAGAGACACACTCATTTTTTGTGTTGTTTTATTATACGATAAGCTGTAACTATGTTATTAATAAGACACAATAGGTTGGAAGCCAACAAAGGTTTAAGCCTAGGGCTGCAGAATTGCTGATTAACAGGTTATTCTGTACTTATTAATTCTGGATGTGGTACATCACCCTAAGGAAGTGACAGGCATGTTTGAGATATTATCCTCCAAGAATTAAAAATGGCATTCAATTCATAATAGGACAATTACATTTTTTACATATTTTAATTATATTCAGTAATTGTACAAATTGTTCAATGGAACCCACTAGAAGGAAATATGTTTTTTTGCATGGTAAAAGGCCACAGTAAAAATATATTCAAGAATTATAATACAAGGTATCAGTATTGACTTTGCTCAAATTGCAATAAGCAAAATAATAACCAATTGATGTGTATCACTTGCGCTGAAAATATTGCCAGTGTTTATGACTAAACTATTTTATTTTAGTTTTTACTATTATCTTAATGATCATTGATAAGTATAAATAGTTTTTTAGAGCTGAGTGGCTTAAAGCAGATCTGATTCCACATTTCACAATTCAGACTGCATACATAGACTTCTTAGGGCCGCTTCACACTGCGGCGTGATCCGGTCCGGGTCTGTCCGGGGACCTTGACAGCCGCGGACCGGATCAGCACACAGGACTGGGGGGCAATTATGCCCTCCGGTCCGGTGTGCAGTGCACGTAGTTCCCGCTGCTGATAAGTTAGGACCACGGGCGCCGCGGTCCTGACCTGTCAGCTGCTGCAGCTGCGTGCGCTTTCCCACTGGCTATTTTAACCAGTGGTAGTAGCGGCAGGGATGAAGACATCAGCAGCAGCGGCCGGCAGATCAGCGGCGGCGGCAGGGAGGAAAAGATCAGCTGTGGCGGCCGGAATCTCCGCCACTGATCTCCGCCTCCCAGCCGCCGTCGCTGATTGGATGGAAGGGTGGCTCACATCACATTTTCATGTGAACGCATGTGGACCATCTCCGCTGCGTTCACATGAAAATGTTTACGTTCTGCACTACGTATGGGTATGCGCAGCATGCGCTGCAGTGCCGAACGCAAATGTGAAACCTCCCTTAGTTTAAGGTTCTGTAGCTTTATCATTAGTCAGACACAGCAGCTGAGCTCAAGTCAGGCCTCTGTGATTGGCAGCTTCTGTCTATAGAAATGTACACTGAGAGCCTGGTGTGGGTGGTGGTAACTCTCCTAGCTCTGCTTTATGGCCAAAACCGAAACCTTTGATTGTGTCAGAATGGCTGCACCCAGTATTCTAAGTGATACATCTTTGGATTCAGGATCTCTTTAACCACAAGTGCTGCTCAAGATGAGGTAGCAAAAACCTGCTGACAGATCCCTTTAATGCGCTTGTACTTTTCTTGTTCAAATACTGGGATCATATGAGCATTTAAAAAAAATAGTCCCTTTCTCTTCCAGAAATGTGGACTTTTCCAGAAACAGTAACTTTTCCCACTTGTCACCCATGTGCTGTCTGTATAATCCATTTTTCTTATTCAGCAGCTATTAATCTCTTCCAGGACCATTTACAGTTTCCCATTTTAGAGAATTCCAATATATCCATACAAATCTGATGCCATACTGATGGTCTATAAGGCATCTATTTTCTTCTTGCACTGTACCGATTTTGGAGTCAAATCATAGCATGCTGGGATTTTTTTTGCCCATGCTGAATACAGCTGAGAAGAAAAATACAAATCTGCACTGCCTCATTGAATAACTTTGGTCCGAGTGCAATCCCTTTATTATCGGTTTGCACTCATCCAATTTAATGTATACGTTTGTGTGAGAAAACCCTAACATTATATACTAAATCCTTTTCATATATACTGATACATGGAATTAACTTTAAAATAAATGCTAATAATAACAAAGAAATGTAATGTAGATATGTGAAGATAAAGGTTAATCTCCGTATAGCCTTTTATATGAATCACTGCTAGTAGCTGTACAGTATATGTTTTAGCTGTCGTTAGTTTACTATCAGTCATTACAGAATCCCTGTGAAATGGTAGTATATTTTTATCCATTCAATGCAGTTCATCCATGTCAGTAAGTATGCAAATAGTACTGTCAGTAGAAACAAGTATGTGACCACTGCCCATACTCCCTGGTTTCAAATGACAGGATCAGACAAACAAAATATTTGGCAACATGCAATGCAGGAGTGACTGCAAAACCCGCCAGTTTCACCGAGTGTCTCTGCATATTTTACAGAGGTGTGGACTGGAGTCTGAGTCATCTTCACTTATTCTACCATCATGCTTATAACGAAAGATAAAGCCACATTATTGTCTTCAAGGAATACTATTTAAGCCTTTATTTTATGGGTGTGTCCCCCACTGGAGAGACCCCTGGTCAATCTGGAATCAGAAGTCACAACGACTTATTGATCACAGGTCTACAACTTGTATTGGAGTGAATCTACTTGCTTTCAGTGCAGAAGGGGTTTACGACTTTTTCCTATCTGGTTATTCTTTGTAGCTTTAATCTCAGGTGTAGCCTTTTGTGATCACTCCCCTCTGCTAAAAAGTATAAAAAGTCACGCGTCTGACCATCTGACGTCGGTTAGAGATTACATTTCTATGCTGACCACTTCAGAAGGAGCCTGCCTCTAGAAGAAGCTGAGCAGTCATGACATTGCAGCTCTGTTGTTTTGCTGCATTGGAGGAGTTGGAGTGTTTTCTTTTTTGTTTATTCCCTCGGTTTGCCTCCCTTCCCTTGTGTTGTATTATTGCAGTGGTGAGACTAGTATTCTTACTGGCCTGTTTACTAGCCAGGATGAGTTCAGGGGCCCGCAAGTGCCTAGATACATAATAGTGATGGGGGAAGGACCCTTTAAGGACATTAGGGAGCAAAGGGTACAGACTCTGGTGAGTGTCAGGAGGTGCCCCCTCTCTCCGTCTCCCTATCATCAAGACCTTCCTTCTATACCATCCTTGTTTTTATCCTTGTGCTGCCCACATGCTTGGCGTCCGTACGCCTCGGTGCGACGGTATATTACTAAAATGATAAGTTATTAAGAAGTTGCTCTTATATTATAATTTAAAATGAACAAAAAAACAATTCTTAGAGATTGCAGCGTATTATAAAAATGCTATCTTCTAAAAGATGTGCCACATCTGTTCTCAGGCTGTATGTGGTACTGCAGAGCGGGCCTCTTTCTTCTGTGAGCCTGACATTTCAGACATAGCTTAGGGACATGTGTGCTGCTGTTTGTGGAAAAAAATAGCCATATTCTTCAGTGGCAATTCTTACTTAGTAGTGATCAGTGAGCACTGCCATGCTCGGGTGCTCGGTGTCGTAACGAGCAGTTGGATGCTCAGATGGGTATGACTCCAGTACCAAGTATAATGGATGCTAATAGGAATCTCAAATTTTTTATGGAAGACCCTAACAGCTCTCATATCCGGGTCTTCCACAAAAATGCTTGCGTTCCCCATTGACTTCAACTATGCTCCATACTCGAGTTGCGCCCATCCGAGCGTCCGACTGCTTGTTGGGAGTACCAAGCACCCGAGCATGGAAGTGCTCGCTAATCAGTATTAATTAGTAATGAAATGATACTCCAAATACATTGTACAAGACTATTTTGGCCACTAAAAGATTGGTCACTGTAGGGTACATCATTATTAACTGATAAGGCAGGGGTTGTTCACCCATTACTTCACCTTTGTACTACAGGTCTAAATGTAACATTAAACTAAGAATATATAGAAATAACGTACAAATAATTTCAACATTCACACATATTAATGCTAACTAAGAATATATAGAAATAACGTACAAATAATTTCAACATTCACACATATTAATGCCATGTATTTATAATAGGGAACCTCTGGACAATGGCATGTCTCACAGAGTATTACTGTCTAATGTCATTCTTTTGTTTTATATTTTTCAGGTTTGAAACATGTCTACTTTCAGCTATAACAAATCTGGAAATGGTAATATATAGATCAACATAGGCATAATGTGCAAAAGGAAACTAATATAAGCAAATGTCTTTAACCCCTTACTGCTCAGGCAAATTTTCATTTTTGTGCCTTCAATTTTTCCTCCCCTTCTTCGAAGAGGTCCTTCATTTGTTTCCCCAGCTTGGAGAGCGGAGCAGAGGAGGGCACGTTCTGTATCTTTACATAGCCATACGAGAGCTTGTTTTTTTGTGGGACAAGTTACAGTTTTGGGTGACATAGTTCATTCTATCATACAGTGTACTGAAAATGGGAAAAAACTCCAAGTGCAGTAAAATAGTGAAAAAAATGCAATTCTATCACTATTTTTACAGAGTTCATTGTACAGCAAACATGACCTCATTACATGAGTCAGTACAACTATTCACACAAAAAATAATATTCTATGGGGTTTGGAAAGTGGTGAAGACTTGTCAGACTTTTGTTAAAGAAATAAAAAGGTTTCTGTACGAGACCCGCACATCATGATTTTTATTTTCCATCGATTGAGCTATGTGAGGGTTTCTTTTTTGAATTGCTAGCTGACAGTTTTATTGACAATATTTTGTAGTAGATATGTTTTAACCCCTTCTTATTGTATTTTTTATGGAAGTTTGGTGCCTGAAAAATGCTAGCATTTTGATTTTTTATCTGTTTTTTTTTTTTTCTATGCTTGCTGTATGTATTCATTTAAAATGTTGACAGATCAGACTTTACAGATGTAAAATACTGGATATGGTTCTTTTTATTTATTTTTAATGGGTTTGCAGTATGTAGTGTAAATCATGGTATGCATCATTAGATGCTGTTGTCGGAGATTAACATCTAAGTAGTTAACAGCAGTGGGTGGAACCAGTGGCGTAACTAGAGTCTGAAGAGCCCAGGTGTAAAATTTGGACCTGGGCCCCCCCTTACCCCGCGCACCCATATTGGTCAGATATATGGGTCCCTTCTAACATTCTAAACCCTATAAAGACTCACGAATTGACTCCTCTCCCCTTCTTTATATATTAATCTCCCTCATCCTGCTATATATGGTCCTCCTCCTGGAATATGTCCTTATCCTGGTATATATGGTCCTCCATTATAGTAAAATGCAGCCTCACAGACCTCCATATAGTATAATGCAGCATCACAGCCCTCCATATATAGTATAATGCTGTCTCACAGCCCTCCATATAGTATAATGCAGCCTCACAGCTCTCCATATAGTATAATGCAGCCTTACAGCCCTCCATATAGTATAATGCAGCCTCACAACCCTCCATATAGTATAATACAGCCTCACAGCCCTCCAGATAATATAATGCAGTGTCACAGCCCTTCCATAATATAGTGCAAAGTCACAGCCCTGCAGATAATATAATGCAGCATCACAGCCCTCTATATAATATAATGCAGCGTCACAGCCCTTCATATAGTATAACACAATAATGCAGCCTCATAGCCATCCATATAGCATACATCTTCCCCACACACACATACACGGACACATACACACACAGGGATACACACACAGGGACATGGACACACACACACAGGGACATGGACACACACACAGGGACACAGACACACACACAGGGACACGGACACACACAGGGACGCGCATCCAGGTAAAGTGGGTGCAGCCAGGGACCGTGGTTGTTATGCCACTGGGTGGAGCTCAGCTCCTGCTGTGGCTTTTAGACACAGATGCCTGCTGCTTTATAGTTTCATAGTTTTTAAAGTTGAAGGTAGACTTTAAGTCCATCTAGTTCAACCCATAGCCTAACATGTTGATCCAGAGTAAGGCAAAAACCCCATGATACAGACACTAAGCTCCATTTTAAGAGAAAAATTCCTTCCTGACTCCACATATGGCAATCAGCCTAGTTCCCTGGATCAACACCCAAACACAAAATCTAGTACACATAATTGGTAATATTACATTTTTCAATAAAGGTATCTGGTGCTTGACCTCTTTACGACACATGATGTACTGGGTATGTCATGTGTCAGCTCCCTTTCTTTGGTGTGAGCTCTGGCAGTGTGCTCACATCTTTCCCCCACATCTCAGCTGGTCTCATCAGAGAATAGCAATCTGATTGGTGGTGTTAACCTTTTGAATCCTGCTATCATTCACTGACAACACGATCCAAAGTGCCACAGTGGGAATTGCGCCACTCTCCACAATGATCTGAGATTCCGCGATGTAATCGTAGAATCTCGATGTGGAACCAGGATAGCTTGGGGTCCTGTGATGAGGCAGCATCCACAAGAAGTGATCATTTGTACTATATAGAGATGAGCTGCAGAAGCAATCAGACAGTGCAGCACTGTGGTGCCCTATGGGGCAGTGTAAAACAAATAAAAAATAAAAACATTTTTAAAAAATGTGAAAAAAACTGAAGATCAAATCACCACCCTTTTGCCCCATTCAAAATAAAACTATTAACAAAATAAAAATATGCACACATTTTGTATTGTTGCATTCAGAATTGCCCGGCCTTTAAAATATAAAATCAATCAGATCGGTAAACTGTGTAGGACCAAATGCCAAAATTACGTTTTTTTTGGTCGCTGCAACATTGCAATAAAATGTTATAACGGGTGATCAAAACAACATATTTACACAAAAATGGTATCATTAGAAACATCAGCTCAAGATGCAAAAATTAAGCCATCACACAGCCCAGATCCCAAAAAATTAGGACGCTATGGGTAGCGGAAAATGGGGACAAAAGTGCAATTCTTTTTTTTAAAACTTGTGAAATGTTTTCACCACTTAGATAACAGTAAAAGTATACACTTTTGGTATCCACAAACTAGTAGCAGCCTGAGGCATCATAAGGCCCGGTTGCACACACAGATAAGTGTGCAGAGATTGTTCGCAGATCTCTGGTTGCAGTGAATCATGGGCACATTGTTCCATTTTGTGGCCTTGTACAAATGTAACACATGTGTCCATCATTTCACTGCAACCAGAGATCTGCGAACAATCTCTGCACAATTATCTGTGTGTTAACTGGGCCTTTACTGATATGTCATTTTTATCATATAGCGAACATGGTGAATAAAAATCCCAAAAAACAAATGTGTAATTGCACTTTGTTTTTGCAATTTCACCACACTCAGATTTTTTCCCATTTTCCTTTACACTATATGGTAAAATAAATGATTTCTTCTGAAAGTACAACAAAAATCAAGCCATTATATGTCTATATTGACAAAAAAGTATGATTCTTGGAAGAAGGGGTGGGTAAAACGAAAAATTAAAAATCACCCGGGGGTAAAGGGGTTACATTTTTGTAATGACTCAAACATTACTACATCATACACAGAGAGTTCCATAGACTCACAGCTCTTACAGTAAAGAATCTGCATCTGTGATGAAACCTTCTTTCCTCTATACGTAGAGGATGCCCCCTTGTCTCCGTCGCAGGTCTAGGTGTAAAAAGATCATTAGAAAGGTCTCTGTACTGTCCCTTCATATATTTTTATATTGTAATAATATCACCCCTAAGCCTTTGTTTTTCCAAACTGAACAATCCCAAGTGCAATAAACTGTCTCGATACAGCAGTCCACCCAGTCCTCTGTTAACCTTGGTTGCTCTTCTCTGCACCTGCTCTAGTACAGCTATATTTTTCTTATACATCGGAGACCAGAACTGTACACAATTTTCAAAATGTATCTGAGCAAGATACATTTTTCCTGTCTGACCCTCAACTTGTATTACTTAGGAATCAGACAAGGTGAACACGGGTCAACTAAAGGGATACACCAGGGAAACAAATAAAGGGGACAGGGAGAAACACTTAGCTGAAAGGAGAGCCAAACAGCATACTACACTGGAAGTCCACGATGCACTGCAGAGCCAGAAAGCAACACCAACTCCAAACACGCTATCACCAGCAATGCATCATGGGAGCTAAGGGGTATAAATAGAGACAGCTGAAAGGTAGGCAGGTAGGATACCAGCTGGGACTTAGTAACCTCCAGCTATCACCAAGGAGAGAAATACCTCTTAAAGGGACAGAACCACAATTCAGGCTGTTTGGCTAGACGCTGCGACCATCTGCGAGTGGCCCCAACAGCCTCGACTGTGATACACCCATGACAGATGTCTTCACAGGCAATTCATTTTTTTTCTGTTCCCCTCAATAGATGCCAAAAGTAACACTCTGGGATCAATGAACAGGCAGAATGTGATACAGGAGACTAACAAGAGAAGGACCTTGCTAAAAGACAGTAGTTGGATCAAAAACAAGCCAGAAGAGGAAGAAGAAAAGATGTAATAGAAGCTGCCACCATACCATCAATTTATGAACTGATGTCTTTGTTATTTCTGTTTGTATTCATTTTCCCTTTACAATTCTTACAGTAGAGATGAAAACTTTGGGAAGACTGTTCTAAACCGATATAAATCACAAGAGGACTTGGACAGGTAATAATTAAATTATATGAAATCTTTCCAACTTTATGAGAAAACTGTTTAAAATCTTTATGAGAAACCTAATTGAAAACTGCTTTAATTTAAGTAGAAATCATAGAACAAAGGGTGGTTTCTTTCAAAACAAGTGCAAACTCTGTAGAATCAAAGTGTATCAATTTCCATTGTATCCACTGGTTATACACTTTATAAACATTTGATATATTCTAAACTTTATGTACATAGTGGCCAACATGAAGCTCATGGGCCCAGATTCGAAAGATCCAAGGACCCCCCAATTATTGCAAATCTTTAATGGCAAGTCTTTTTCTATAGGTCAAAGGGACTTTTGGGGCCACCTCACCTCCAGGGCCTGGGTGTGACTGCAACCCCTGCACCTGCTGTAGTTACGCCCCTGATGTATAGTCATAGCTATACTGGAATTTAAAGGTGTCACAGTGTGCATGTTGTCACATCATGTTATAAAGCAAATGGAGCTAAACACATTGATCAAAAAGTTTAAGAAGATTCTGTATAATTTTTTATTTATTTAAATCATTGCTCTTTTTATGTTTCGGATTCCAATGTTTGGTTTTATTGTGTATGACTGTACATAAATGTCAAGCACTAAGTAGGCCTGCCCACTCAGTGGACTCTTAAGCATAGAATTTCATGATTTACCAAATCTTATCCCAAAAAAACTATATCAATCTGCTCAGCTCCTCATGCTTCCCACAGATAGGACTCCATGTAAAATGTGACAAATTCCCTATAATCCATTGTGAATTGTAATTGGATGATATATTTGTGTAGGTGAATTATTATAGATTGTATTGGGAACTCTACATTTTAATGGATCTTTTCCTTTGCTATTTGCTTTTTATCCTTACAAATGGGTAGACACAAGCTAAAATTATGTGCTGTTGATTTCCAGACTGATTTGGGGGGGGGGGGTAATCATGATATATAAGAATAATTTAATATTTAACCCCTTATTGACTGGGTGATTTTTCATTTTTGCGGTTTCATTTTTTTCCCACTGCTTCTTCCAGCACCCATAACATATTTATTCTTCCACCCATATAATTGTATGAGGTCTTGAGTTTTTTCAGGACAAGTTGAACATTTGTGAAATATGATTTTTAGAACTGGGTAATGTGCATGTTTTACAGTAACATGAATTGTTATCTGTGTTGTTACAGCGCCTTTGATAAAGAAGAGAAAAAGCCTACACTCAACAGATTTAGATCAGATGATGCTTTAGACAGGTATCTGGTTTATGGGTTTTTGTAATTTTTTAGCAATCACAATAAAATCTCTGTACATATGATTTCATGTCATGCATAGGTTATCTATTAAGGTACCTTTACACGCCGCTGCAGAAGGTTGGAAACAACCAGGTGTCTCATGTGCACGAGCACGTACCAACGGTTGCAAACGGTACCCGATACTGCCTTTACACGCCGCTACAAGGTGCTCTACAGAAGGCTTAATCTATCCCTGGAGGCACCACCGGGTGCCACAAGTTACCTTCTGTAGAGCACCGTCCCTCATTTACACGCCGCTACAGAAGTTAATATGGGAGGACCTGGGGCAGCAGGGACAACACATAGGCGTGCCAGAATTGTGGATTACGAGACGCACGTACAATGATTGGACAATGCAATAGCATCATGATTGGCCAGGCAGTGCAGGAAGGCTGGCTAACACATGATACTATTGCAATTGTGTAGTGTGACTGGTCAGCTCCTTAAATATGCCACCCTATGCAGCGACAACCAATCGTAACGCAGGAGCTTCCAAAGATCGCTGAAGGGGGGCGGTTTCCCGGAGGCTGTGTAACGCCCCAGGGAGTTAACTAGGTGGCGAAAAAAACCTTACCGTACCTTATTTAGACGCCGCTACCATCGGGTTGAAACCAACCTGTTTTAGAGCACTGCTCTGAAACAGGTGCCGACAGTGACGGGTGGCAACAACCTAGTTTACACGCCGCTACCTCGGGTTGATTTGACGGTGCAAGATACATTTGTCTCCGATACTCGGTTGTTTCCAACCTTCTGTAGCGGCGTATAAAGGTACCTTTAATCACAAAAGGTAACGATTACGTTCCTCCCTATAAGGTCACTTTTTGGATGAGTGGTTTCCTAAAACCTTCTTTTTCAGCCCAGGACTGTCCTGTGTGGCTTCTAGTTTATGGATGGGACATTTTTCAAAGTCAATTACTAATTGTCACAAAGTCATTGAAATCAATCAGTGGTCTCAGGTGGGAAGTTTGGATGTATAGCGAATGACATAACAAAGGATGGACAAGAACATATTCACTACTGAACTTACGGGAACCAGCAGAATAGCGGAGGTTAAGGTGTTCCCTTGTGTTATGTGCAAACATTAAAATTATTCTGTAACATAGCCACCTATACCTTATCACACAATTAGTCTGCATTGCTGGATTATCCAGTTCAGATAGACTGATCAAACTATAAATAAAAAAAAAATAAGTTCCAACTTTTTCATCATGGGAGAGCAGCAGGAGGTTTTTGATAGTCTTGATCTTGAACCAGTATTCCCAAATATTAATGAAGTGATTTGACCACTAAGCAAAATTATACATATTATACATATACATTTATGAATATATTAATGTCAATTGTGCATTATTTATGTAAAACCACTTTCATGTACTCCAGCATCTTTTCAGTAATGACGGCTTCAAGAAATGAAGAAATTATTTGGTATATGAAGTTATTTTCTTCATAGCTTGATGTATTAATTGAAAGTAATGTCAGGTGATAAATATAATAAAATGTCTGTTTATGCATTTAATTAAGAAATGTGCAATATGTAAAAATACAGTACTAGTCAAGTCTTTTGCATGCTTTATCCTTTTTTTTTTACTAATAGCACATGTCAATTAATATGATATAACATTATTAATATGAAGCTACAGTACTAAACGTTAAACACTCCTTTCTTCAATTTCATAAGTTGTAAGTAAGTGTGCTTTCACATTAGCGTTCCCCTCCGCAGCGTTCTGCGGAGGGGAGCCGCAATGTAAGCGCAGCACCGCAAGCCCCTATCTTTATAATGGGAGCGCACGGTGCTGCGCTTGACTGCGCATGACCGTGCGCACCCATTCACTCCCATATGTGATCTGTGCGCAGGCGGACGCCAATATCTCCATCATCCCTATGCAGCCCCAATATCCCTATTAAGGTACCTGTAAAAAAACACACACACCTACCCACTCGCACAATTTTCTTACAAGTTATCTGGTTTGCGCTGTATGGTACTGTACTCCGATGCTGCAATGAAACTTTCTGGCCCAGCTGCCGTAGATGTACAGCAAGCCGATGGTCAATCAGAGGCCAGCAGCGGCCGGCCAATCAGAGGCCCGCATGTAGCATCATGCGCCGATGTTAGCTGGTGGCCTCTGATTGGCCAGAGGCTGTTGGGCTTTGATTGGCTGGCGGCTTACCGTATATATCTACGGCAGCTGAGCCAGAGAGCTCAGTGTGGTGTCGGAATAAATACAGCAGCTGTCACTGGCGGTGGGTGGGTTACAGTAAATACAGTATAATCACAGCTGCATGCCTTGTTAGGCGGGCATGTTTAAAAAAATAAACTTTCCTAGGTCTTATTTTTGGGGGAGGTCTTATATTTAGCAGTTCTGCAAATTCCCTCCTAGGTATTATTTTCAGGGGATGTCTTATTTTCGGGGAACACGGTAGGGCACTCAGTTTGAGTGAAAGCAATGGAGCATTTCAATAACAAAGTAGTTTAACATGAAGTACTACAGTGTTTTGTGAGTCTTCGAATTTTAGATGTAGGTTCAGAAAGAAATATAGTTTAAAGAGAAAGAATACAGAAACTAATGGAAGAAAATAAAGCTTTAAGCCTAAACCCATTTTCCAAAAGTTGTATTTCCACATTATACCAGCTCAAGTGATGAGCCAAATCTACAGAAATTCAAGGTCACCAGATTTGCTTAAATTCAATCGGGAAATGTATTCACATCAAATTTATTTGATGTGTATCAAACGAGCCCTGATTGCCATTAAAGATAATAATATTAATGCTTTGATTTAATTAGATTTTTGTATAAATCAAGACAAAAGAAGCAAAAGAATCAATATTCTAAAATGTTTAAAGAAAGATCCATTGTATCTTAACATTTACAATTTCATTACAGCAAATTCTACAGAACCTAGCAATAGCTACAGTACCCTAACACGGATTATAATAATCTGTGATGTCTTTTTTACAACCTGTGGTTCCATATTTCCGCACAGAATTCCATCAAGAAACACATATGAAGGAGGAAATAAAGCAGCCACTTTGGAAAGATTACCCATGAGGTAGTGCCTAGAATATTAAGGAGAACCCAGATTTGCCTCTTACTGCGGGTGCTTGCTAGCCTGGCATTGCCAATTTGCTGTAAAGCTTGTTAGTGTTGCGTTGCATCTAGAGCATTGATCTGCATCTGCACTTCTGCCATTGAATCAATGTTCATTAGCTCACCATTATGGAGCTCATATTACAAGTTACTTTATATAGCCAAGCTAATAATACTGAGAAAATATGACATGGAATATACTAAAATACGAAACAAAATTACTATTCTTATAAAATCTTCCCAGATAGGAAAACATGTAGTTCCTGTGGATATTATTGGTGGCTATATTCAGTGTTCAATTTAGCTTGGTGGCTTTTTGATAAATCTGCTATGCTGTTTTTGTAGCTTCTTGATACTTTGACCAATCCTTATTATTGTTAACTTTTACCTACCAGTGATATTCCATCCCATTATTATAAACCTGCCCGCTAGTTTACTCAATTGATGGCTTATCAGTGGTCTCATGAAAGTTGGTAAATCTTTCCAGATAAATGGGTCTAGATGACATTATAGTACTAAAATGTATTTTTTATAAAAAGGTGCCGCTTTTACTTATTTTAGATTTTTTATTTTTTTTTTTGCTTATATAGCACCATTATATTCTGCTGACTTAACATTGTTATCCATCACTATCCGCACAGGGACTCGCAATCTACATTCATTATCAATATGTCTTTGGAGTTTGGGAGCAAACTTGAGATTTGTGGAAAAACCCAAGAGGAGAACACACAAACGCCAGACTAATGTTTAGAGACATACAGAGTTCAAAGCTAAATTTTAAAAGTATTACATAACTGGAAACAAACTGCATACACTTCAGATTCAATTATATGTTAATTAAAGGTTTCCTAACAACTTTACAGAAACGCCTGTAATAATACAGGCTACCAATTTCCATATTAAGTATGTTCAGTGGAACTAAGCGCACTCTAATAGATGTGCATTTATTAAGGTTACACCCTCATCTGGGTAATAGCATGTCATACCACTTCTTGTACATTTAACTGTTTCAGCACAATGTGAGGATTGGGCATTACAGTGCCTTGTGATGGTACCTTCACACGCGCAATATTGTCTGGCGATATGAGGCGATCTAACGTGTGCGCGCCCATTTTTAATGGTCGCCTCAGATCGCCGATGGCGGCATTACATGCCGCAATCTCTCCCTGAAAATAAGGGAATGTGTAGCTCCGGAAATTGCCTCACCTACAGCAGAAAAATCTTGCCTCATTCCATCAGCGCTTCACTGCCGCAATTCCAAAGACAATTTGGGCATAATGTTCAGCGGTGTGAGGAGATAGGCGTGCCACAGTGATTTACACCGCGCCCCATATGCGCTCATTGGACAACGCAACAGCATTACTATTTGTCAGCCTGCTCTGGAAGGCTGGCTAATACATGATGCAATTGAAGATGTGTGTGTTGCTGAATGGACAGCTCTTCAAATATGGTGCCCTGTCAACTGTCAGCCAATGGGAGCACAGTAGCCAACACCAATCATCGCAGATGGGGAGTAGACTACAAACGGTTGAGGAACGCCTACGGGAAATCCTTAGCAACGCTGTTTCCATCACTATCGCCCGTTCACACGCACACAACACGGAAATATCGCCTTCATGATTGGTCTGATTTCAGAGCAGTGCTGAGGAATCAGGCGCCAGGCGAGAGGCGATTTATCGCCGCGAAATTCCCCAATCAAACGCCGCAACTGTGAGGCAATTTCACGGCGATTGCTCCGGGGGCGACGTATCGCCTTTAGGATTTCCCCGCCGATATTGTAGAGTGTGAAGGTACCATGAGAGGCCCAGATGTTACCGGGTGCCATAACGTGTTTTTTTATTCTGATATTGCCATCTCCCCAACATGCCATCTTTAGGAACATGGTTGATAATCTTATTAGACCCCAGTCATTTAGGTTTGTAATCAGAATTACTTATAGATATAAAACATTTTTAATATCAAAGTAAACACTAATTGCTCTTACAATAATACTCTACATTAAATAGTCTGTCCTGTAAATCAGTCCTAATCATTGTATAACACAAACATATGCAGTATTTTAAAATACTTTCCAGTTTAACTCCATACCATTCCCGTGGTCTCCACTTCCTGTCATTGATTTGAAAAATTACTGTTTACATTCATAGATTGAAAATCTGTCTTTATCTGGTAATACCCAAATATTTCAGTTTTTTTCATTGTATCAGGGACAGAGATTCTCCTCTGGCTAAACACAGGAGCATAAGAAATTCATCTATCTGGACTCCAGGCTGAGAATTTACCTAAACTTAAGGCCCCGTCACACGTGGCAACATTGCTGGCGAGGTGTCACACAAAGCAATGTTGCCGCAATCTCGCCGGCAACATTGCCGCGGCTATCGCTCGCTGGGTTGTCAGTGATAAACCGCAATGTTGCTAATAGGCAAGATCGCCAGCAACATTGCGGTTGCCGTGCCGTTATCACCTTAATATCGCCCTGTCACACGCGGCAACTCAGTTGCGTGGTTGCCGTAACTTAGCCACGACCCTGAGTTACCGGCGGGGCCTTAACACATTATAATAATCAACCTCTCCGTGGGCAGAAGTAGGTTTTTTGGGTCCTGAGATTCTAGGGAAAAGAAATTAATTCACTGGCCTAATCAGAAATTCTGAAAATAGTGCTAAACAAGGGGAAAAAATATAGCAGAACCTGATAGGAGTGCAGAACCTGGCATTACACTTATGGCAACTGTCGGCCAAGCTGTTGCCAATCCCTTCTCTCGTCTAAGAACAAACGTTGAGGTGTGTTAGCGTACAACTTGCCTGGTCTTTCATTCCTTTGACATCAGCCATTATGGGAAAGTGGACGGACCCCATCAGATTTATGTAATGTATTTAGCCCAAGTACAACTGTCAACTTATAAGTGGCTAAAAATTGGAACTTCACCTGAACAATGCCCATAAGTTTCTGATTGTGGAAAAGAATGAATAATGATATTTGGATTGAGCTTCCTATTTGTAATGAATCGTTTTCACACATTTTGTTTAGCAAATATATTAAGTTCAAATCCCAACGTCTGCAAGTAGTTTGTATGGTCTTCTGTGTTTGTGTGAGTTTTGTCCAGGTACTAAGGTTTCATCCCACACTCCAGAGACATAATGATTGGAACTTTAGAATTTAACCAATTGTCCCTATTGTGGAATACCATGGCGATATATGAGTAAACAGAATAAATACATATTTGCTTCAGCTTTTCTCATTATTTGCATGCTTAGCATAAGCTTCAGAGATGGCTTTATTCCAATGCATAAGGGTCAAGTGTGTTTGCAGTTTTGATATATGTCTTTTTCTTTTTGTAAAGGACCTGTCCACTCTATCGACATTTTTTTTAAATACATAATTGTATTCCCAATGAAATGACAATTCTGCATCTTAACTTAGAACTCTGAATTATGTAACAGTATTATTATTTATTATTATTAATAATTTTAAAGCACCAATAATACATGTTAAGAGGATTTACACATAATGTATACATAAAATGCAGGTACAATAAATTACTGTGACATAACTAGTACAGAGGGAAGAGGACCCTGTCCTTGTGGTCTTTCAATTTATAAGGTTTTGGGGAGGGAGTCTGTAGGTTAAAGGGGTTAAAGTAGTGAGATGGCCAAGAGGTTATGTAGGTTATAGGCTTTTCTGAAGAGATTAGTTTTCAGGTTATGTTGGAAGACTTTAGTTGTGGAAGACAATCTTATATGTCTAGGAAGTGAGTTTCAGAGGATAGGGGATGCTCGAGAAAAGTCTTGGTAATGGTTGTGGTAATAATATATCTGTTATTCCCACTGGAGATTTATGAATAAATTGTCAATTTGGTGTATCCATTCCTATAGTCTAAAGAGTGTGTACAGTGTAGCACCACTTTCTATGAGGAATAACAGAGGTACAGCACAGTACAGAGTTTAAAAAAAAATTATCCCTAATAATTATATAGTGGAAAATGTAAGTATTTACTATATCAGACATGACAGAAGAGATAAGTCCTTTTTAAGAAGTGCACTGAGCGTACTCTCTAGTTATTAAAGGGAACCTGTCAGTTACTTTGTGCCCCCCAAGCTATCACTATCTGTCCCTGCAGCTTCATAGGACATTCCTAAGCATCCCTGTCTAAGCTAAAAGTGTAGTGTTGATAAAAAGTATTTTATATATCACCTGAGGCAGTGCCTAGTCTTTAGGTGCGTTATTTTTGTGTCCATGATCGCCTTCCTTATGTGTACTGGCGTTTTCTCCCCTCCCCTCTCCCCACCTGGCTGGCTGTCTTTCCTGTCTTGTGCATTGCGCTCTTCTTTGGAGTGTTTAGCATAGCAGCACGCCACGTGTTTGCCGGATATGGAGCATGCACACTGCACATGAAGAAGCTGGCCAACTACACCCAAAAAAAGAGCGCAATGTGCAGGACAGAAAAGACCGCCGGGCGGGAGAGGGAGGAGGAGAAAGTGCTTGTACATTAGAATATCACGCCCCAGGGTCATGATAACTACAGAAGGAAGGCAGCCATGGACACAAAAAAGCCCCTAAAGACTAGTCACAACCTCATGTACATGCAAAATTGCAAGTTATAAAAGGTTTTTTATCAACTATAATACTACAGTTTTAGCTCAGGCATGTACTGTGAAGCTGCAGGGATAGATAGTGATAGCTTGGGGGGCCATAAAGTAAATGACAGGTTCCCTTTAAGACTGAAGAGCTGTTTTATGACTAAATTACTTAATTACATTATAAAATGTAAGACCAAAATATAACTGGAGATAATTAAGTTTTCACACGGTTGAGGTAGAATTAATATAAAATATGCATTTCATTTATTATAATAATATAGTTTCAATATATATACGGTGACTTTCAGCAGCCAATATTGATAATAAAAAGGTTTTCTTTTTTAAAAAGAAATAATTAGTAGAGATCTGGTTTCAAATGGTTATTGTCAATGCCCTAATTTCTAATAACATATTGTTTGCATATCTACATGCATCAATACATTAAATATACTAATTATCTACTTTAACACATATCGTGCATGACAAATTATTAAAAAAATTATAACATACTTAACTGGATAGTCTGTAAACAGAAGATAAAACTTAACTAATACTATGTGCACAATTTATTAATATAATTATTAACTTACTATTTATTATTTGTAAAAGATGTTTGAAGGTGAAAATTGCTTAAAAATAAAGCAGGAGGGACCATAATAAGGACCATCCTCTTTAGAAAATGAGTAGCGAAAATTATTGAGTGGATCTGATCATTAACAAAGAGAAATGTGCCACCTATTGGGCACCAGCTGTCATTTTCATGGCTTGACATGTCGTGACTAAGATACTTTCAGAACAATGTAATTATCATTATCAATCCTCTCTTTATAATAGTTCTGTATATAAGGCAGAAGAGAACCTATGGAAATAATGACATTTAACACAGTAATTTTCCTACGTGACTTTTAGAGCTTCATTTATTTGTGATTACGATTTGGCAACCATTCATACATTCCTATCTGTGCTTTCATTAATGCCACTCCTAACAGTGTCCATCTTATTTCTATTTAGTGGGCCAGAAGCCGCCAACAAAAGGTATGAATGGTTCTCAATTACAAATATGGACTATTGTGCACATTGCTCATTTTTTCATGGATTTTGAGTCTGACACTATGAATAAATCTTTACATTCAGTAGGCAATCCTGGGCTCCGAGTAACAAGACAACAACTACAACGATTACAGAGGAATCCAAAAGGTATAGAATGCATGGCAGCAACAGATCATACCCTAGTCCTTACTGTTATTGTGGAGCCCACTGGGACTGGGTACTCGGTACCGGACCGGGGTATTACAGGGGGTATCATGGAGGTCCTTGGTCCGGACCGTGTCCCGAGCCCACAATTAATGGGGGGAATTTACAGGGGAGTTTGTCGTTACGCCACCCATGGTTGTGGTCAGGGTGACCACCGCTGCTGCAGAACTCCGGGGATGATGTTTGTCTGCCAATGATGTAATGGCTCTCTGCGGGCAGAGCCTGGTTCCCCGGGGCAGTGGTGATAATAGTCTATAGATGGATGCAGGGCAGGGGTAGTAGTAGATGTTCTGGCACCCTCGCTCTGTACTCCTGAAGAACGAGTTGACAGACAGGTAAACTCTTTCCCATCAATGCATTGACATGGACACTGGGGGGACGAATGAGTATTCATAATTCTCGTTGCCAACAACTGGCTCATGTAGCTGGCTGGCAATCACTCAAGGAACAACCAAAGTGCAGATAGATGGCAAAGTCTGTTGACATTCTTTTTTCTGAGACTTACCAACTGTTAGGGTAAGAGCTGATTCTATACATCATCTAGATGGTATATGGAGCCTTGTGCTCAGATTTTATAAGATTTGGCCTGATTTGCCATTTTGATGAGCTTTTGCTCTATAAAATACAACAGGAGGATTGCGTTTTTCATAAAGTAAGGCCTCCGTTTTTTTGGCATTCCATTTTATATCTATAAGCATAAATATATATTTCATTTTATATCTATAAGCATAAATATATGTATAGTTGGCTATAACAACTTCCACTCTTCCGGGAAGACGCTCTGGAGTATGCCTTTGGAAATTTTAGGCAATTCTGCCAGTTGGACATTTCTGAGGTCAGATACTGATAGTCTAAAGGGCCTGACTTTCAATCTCCATTCTAGGTCATTTCTAAGGGTTCAGGTCAGGTCTCTGCCACACCAATTTTACCCCACATACCTTTATGGATTTTGCCTTGTGCGATGGACCACAGTCATGCTTGAAAAGAAAAGGACCTATCCAATTTTTTCACATAAAGTTGGAAGAATACAAAAAGCGACCATAGCTTTGGGAGAGACTCGGTTACCTCCAACATCCTGGACTTTCCAGAGGCCTTATGGTAAGTGTTCGATGAGCTGGGCCATGTCGCCTCTGCAGCATCTTTTCTTCTGCAGTTGCGTCAAGGTGGTCAGACTGTCGGATAGTAGGCGGTGCAATATCGCTCTTTTCCTCAGAATTTATCTGGAATAATCGGGCATTTATGACCATTTTTTGGGAAGGCTTATCTGGAAAAATTAAGGATGAACTGGCAGGCTGTGATATATCTGCTATGCTGGATTAACTAATTTCCTTGGCTACCTAGATTGACCTAGCATTCCAGGAGCAATTTTTGGAGGTGTCACATGATAATGATAGGGGGCCTATACATTCAGGTTCCATCCCTCCAAAGTTCCTGGCATCCCAGTTTCCAGTTACCGCTTCTGCTCTTGAACCTATGCAGGTGGACCATATTATGATATCTTAGCAATGTCGATAACATAGCTGTGCCATAGGTGTGTGTTTCTACTGTAGAGATGCAGAACACTTCATCTATGCATGTCCCATGAGGCCGGGACTTCCTTGACTGGGGTCTGTAGGATGCAATACCCTAGGCAGAACAAATCTACTTCATTGACTCTGCCCGTATCTATTTTGTATGGAAGTACTTGGTTCTCTGAGAAGGCCCACCTAGATTCCGGATCTGTTGGGAACTTTATTCAACAGGCTGTCATGGAGCGGTACCAGATTCCCATCCAACATCTCCAGATGACCTGGACTGTGTCATCTTTCTATAGAGCATTCTGATCTAAATCCATAAGTTTTGTGTTTGAATCAGTGGAGCTATGGGTCGGAGCTTCACATTTTGAGAAGATCTCGTTCTTTATGCTTCTGAATATGTTCTGTCTACTTCTCCTGTGCCTGCTCTGGTTCCTTACTCACGAGCCTGCTGTCTACTGGATATCTGGAAGGTGCTCCTTTGGGGGCAGAATTGCTATGGTAGATGTCTGGTCCCAAAATCCCTGAAGATGGCTACTCTGGAAGTCAGCTCCATCTGCCACACTGGGTCCAAGAAGAAGCCTTCCAAGCAACAGCCATTCAGCCTACCCCTTGCACCAGCCTGTCCTACACCTGTTAACCTGAGGACATCTTCTTGGAGAATGGAATTCTTTCAGAC
>JARQOC010000002.1:558690478-559196716 GCA_033576535.1 Allobates femoralis | reverse complement strand
GAGACTGGTTTCTAGCATGGGAGGACGAGACTGAAAGCTTTTAATGTAAGCACACTATGAAAACGTAAATAATAAGTTGTTAATGAAGTGCACTGTGATACAAGCACTTCACCACCCCTGTGGTGAACTATAACTCCTAGCATTCCATTAGATCTACAGGACATGCTGGGAGTTAAAGTTCTCCCATGGGATCTTTAAGCAGCACTCCAGTGTTTTTTCTTTAGCACTGGAGTGGTGCTTAAAATGTAAGCCGCTTCCCCTGTTCTTATACTTACCTTCTGGCATTTTCATATAGGACTTTACCAACACTTCTCGTGTCCTGCGGCACCATCTTTCCCTTGTAGCCACTGACTAGCCAGAAGTCAGCAGTTACGTCACAGGCACTCAATGCATCTCTCTGAGGCCAGAATAAGGTTCTCATAGAATTGTATTGAGATGTGACCTCCAGCTCGCTCCATAAAATGCAGGAGCTACGGGCAGGTCACAAGCTGCCACAAACTGACAGTACCAGATTTTCGGATATAGCGGGCGAAGCCGCCAGAGAGTGAATATAAAATGAGTCCTGGCGACTTAGAATTAAGACATCACTCCAGTGGAGTAATAAAAAAGATGCTGGAGTGGTGCTTTAAGGACACTGTCACACTTGCATATACAGTAACTCACAAAAGGTTTCATCACAGAGTCACGGACTGCCTGGCGGCTCTACTGACCTGTGATTGCCAGTGAGTCAGTACTCGGTACAGTACAGTGAGGGGTACTCGGATACCGGGACAAGGGGTTCACTTTGGTGGGGATCACGGCTGGTCGGTTCCCGGTTCCGTGCCCTGGACCCTCAGTGGTGGGGAGGGGGTGATGATGGTGGGGAATTTGTAACATGACGCCACCTGTGGTACCTGGTAATAGGGCTACCAGCGCTGCGGCCGGCCGCTAAGGTGATGGGAATGCAGCTTTGGTAGTACAGCTTCCCACAGGTGGAGCTTTACCTCAGGGCAGCAGGGTGGATGAGGGGAGTAGTAGTAGCGGTTCTGCTGTGAATGCTGCAGGCAGCGGCGGTGAAGCAGGCACACACACACAATAGTCTCTGTTTCAGTACCTTTGTACTGATGTTCGGTAACAGGCACAACCCAGGAGGGTAAGCAGATTATCGGTGCAGTTTGGGACGTCCACTTTGGGGAGTTGTGAGACCTTCTCTATTAGTGTGTGCGGTAATTGGGGTAAGTTCTGCCTGGAGCTGAACCTGCCGTTCTTTCTCTTCCTCTCTCAGGATGTTACTCCACAACCGACAGTGAGGACCTTTCTGTGGGGGATCCCTATCTTCTGCTTGGGTCCCCGGTCCTATGCTTGGTCAGGCTTGGGGTATAAGTTTTCCTGAGCTCCAGGGGGACTAAATCCTCCTGATCTGTCCGGGCTTTCGCTACTACCACTGAATTAGTAGCAGCTTCGGACTCCGGTGTCCGGGTGAGCTAAAGGGATCACAGATAAGTTCCCTTCTTCTGTTCTCCTAGTTCTCCCACTGACCTCTGTCCCTCTCTCTAGGGCACTGCACAGCTGGGTCAGGCTTCCAGGTTCTGGGCCTGGCTTGGTCCCAGCTCCTTCCAGTACCTTCTTCTTTGCTGTCTCTCTGGAACTAACTGACTCCTCCCCTCAGGCCTGGGTCTTTGTAGGGGATCTGACTTAAGGGCAGCCAGTGGAGCTCCCCCTTCAGGCCTGGGGTGGAAGGTGGTGGGTGCTGTGTGTGCCAAGTTGTACATCCCTCCCTGCATTGGTGGGTCCTGTGGCAATTCGCCGCAGGGGTGCCACATTAGCATGTACCGTATTTCTATGCAGCTGACATGCTCAGGTGAGAAGAGCCGCCAGCCAGTCAGTGGCTATGTGATGAAATCTTCGGTGAGCCATACACAAATGTAACTGCACCCCAAAGGTGACCTGTGCTGATCCAGGCTGACCGATCCACAGGCAGTGTTCATCAGGAATTTGCTATAAGACTTCAGCAATGTACGGTATGTTTTTGCCTAAAATACTGCAGCATTTAAAAAAAATAAAATAAAAACTATCATATTTAAAAAACCATGGAGACCAAGCCACACTGGAGACTAGTTGGACATATGGGTTCCACTGAGTGACAATTTTTTACCACATTTTTTGCTTCAAATCTTTTTTTTCCTTATTTTCCACCTCTAAAATCTGGGTGCCTCCTATGGTCTGGTGTGTCTTATAGTCTGAAAAATACAGTATTTTCTTATTTTCTAATTTAGGCCCTGTGCACATAATGTGTTTATCATGTGTTTTTTAGGGCAGTTTTGTCACAAAACTGCATGACAATCTTTATACCAGCAAGGTTAATGAGAATCCTGAAGTTCTGTGCACATGTTGCTTTTTCTCCCCTTGCAGATTTGCTGCAGAAATAAGTTTATTATTTCAGCATTTTTGCAGCAACCCCAAATGCATGAAAAACGCATGGAATAAACCTATGCAAAAAATGCATTGCAATCCTTATTGATTACTTCATAATATAATTCTTCACTAATACTGAGCCCCAAATCTCCTCCATGAGTGAAAACACCATATTGATGGCCTATAATCACCTTTAGGCGGCCGTCACACGGGACGATTTTTTGCCCGATATCGTTTAAGCGATCTCCTTTTTGATCGCTTAAGCGATATCGGGCAAGATATCGTTGCATGTAATCAAGCGATTTACGATGGTAAATCGCTTGATCGTGACATCGCTGATCTGAGGTTCGGTTCTCAGATCTAGCGATGAACGATGCAACGATCTGCATCATCGTGGTGTATGACACCACGATGATCCATCTCCCAGCGGCAGAGCCTATGCTGGGAGATGGTAACTATGGTACACGTCGGGTAACTAAGCGACGCGCGGCGCCTAGTTACCCGATGTGTACCATAGTAACGAGCGAGATCGCTGCTCCACATCGCTGGTGAGTCTGTCTGTGTGACATCTCACCAGCGATGTGAGCGATATTGTAAGCGATTGCGCGTGCACGTGATCGCTTACAATATCGCTAGCGATATCTGTGCGTGTGACGGCCGCCTTAGGTGGAGCTCACTGCTAACTGCTTTATTGTAGAACTTTAATATGAAAACTGGAATTTACACATGAAAGAATATAGAGTTCTGTGTCAGAAAAACAAAGCTCTGATCAATACAAACATACATTTGGAAATTAACATTTTTTTACCTAAAAATATATTCTTAAAATATGCAACATTTCTCTTGGACAAACTGTGTAAATTCTGTATAGTTTAAAACTGAAATATTGATTTATATTTAACTTTAATTGTTTTGTCTCAAATAAAATGACACAATTATAAAATACTAGAAATAGGCCCAACGCTATCGCATCGAGAGTGCGGTGAAATGAAGATGTTTGCTCTCTCTCTCCCTCTTCTCCTCCCCTCCCCTCTCCCCCACTCTCCTCCCCTGTCCCCTCTCCTATTCAATGGTTTTAAAAATGTTACAACAAACAATACCTTAGTTACCCACATTATAAGTTTAGATCACACCATTTTTCCTCAATTTAATTTGGGTGCCTCACAATGTTTTACATATTGGACTCCCAATATTATGGATCAGTCGCACAATATCATTACAATCGCAAAAAAAGAGAAAAAAGTGCGACACACAATCCAATTTTTTTGCATAAGTATAAATTATCTTTATTAGGATCAGGTAAAGTGCATATGTGCTCAGTTACAGGTCGGAAACATGTGCATGGAAAATAAGGTGAACAACACTTTATGTTGTGTAACAATTTCACATTAGTACCTCTATAATATCTCATACATAACAAATATGCCTGGCACCATGGGAATATTACCACTATATCCAATGAGGATCTACCAAAAATCGCATAACCCAAGTGCAGTCAATAGCTCATGGTCATACAAATCAATTAACATCCAAAGTTATATAGTACATATGCTGGATATCTTAACACTGCATGTCTATGTATATGTGTCATGCACTGCGTCTATCTCACCACTCTGCACAGCATGATTTCAATCAGATATATATACAACTAGTCACCTTGCTATATTTTTATGTAATAGACAACCCTGGATAAATGCCTGATTTCACTCAGCTGGTGGCCATATATATATACACATGTATGGTTTTAAAATTGGTTTTAAAAAAAAAGTACCTAGATCACAGGACGTAGATCAGCTGACCATCCCAACCTGATCAGCTGACATGTCATATGACCACATCAGCGGTTTAAACTGGCCGCCCGCCAAAACTGATCCGTTGGTGGCCGATTTAAACCGCTGAGCTGATGTGGTGTGGATCTGTCAGAAACCTCCAGTGATGTCACAGTCATGTGATGAATCACGTGACTGTGACATCACCCAAGGCACTATAGGCAATGAGAGCTGGGTGAGTCAGAAGCGTTCAGGGGAGGGAGGAGAGGGGTCCTACGAGGGGGAGCAGCGGAGACTGGACAAAGGAGGAGAACAGGTGGGGGAGGGAAGACCGGACATTCTGCTGGGAGTGGGCGGGGAGAGCATGCAGCGGGAGCGCCTGCATGGCGACAGCGGTGACATATATGTCACTATAAAAAATAATAATCATTGCGCCACACTGTTCTAAAAGAGCCTATCGTGATAACTATTATCTTTATAATGCTCACTCACCTATTCTTGTTGTGCCCAATCTGCACAACAAGACTGTAAGCTCAATGGTGAGGGAGCAGCTGTAAATCCTCTCCCGTCGGCTTGCGCAGTGCCTTATGGGATTTGGTTATAGTGCCCAACTGGCGATTACGTATGCAGATTTTTGTAATACATTATTGCATATTTGATTTTTTAGAGCTTGACTGTGATGCACATACACTTTTGGTGTATCTATACTATACCTACGTTTTTGCATTACCAAATAGGTTACCCCAGTTTAATAAATTATAATAGGGTGAATAGTGTGTTAATGAATCTGTATCCGTGGGAATCCTCTGTTTTTATTTTTTTTATAATGAACAATTGTATGAATCACTGTTTGTGCTGGACAAGTGTTGCTTACTTTGGCTTCTTTCTGAATATTGTTCTCCTTGGTTACTGAAGAATCATGAATGAATTCAGTGTTCTTTCCAGTCTGCACTGCCACTGACTTTAGTAAAGTAAATGTAAAAGGCAACACTATTAATGACAATTATATCTGCATCCCAGAGCATAATTTCATAGTTTTTAAGGTTGAAGGTAGACTTTAAAGGCCACTTTACACACACCAACTTATCTGTCCAACTTCTGACCAACTTGCTGGTTGCAGTGAAATCATGGACACATTGCTCCATTGTACACAGTCACAAAATGGAGCAATGTGTCCATGATTTCACTGCAACCAGCAAGTTGGTCAGAAGTTGGACAGATAAGTTGGTGTGTGTAAAGTGGCCTTAAGTCCACCTAGTTCAACCCATAGCCTAAGGCTGCTTTCACACTGCAGTTTTTTCACTGATCAGTGTCCATCAGGTTTGTGTGTCAAAACCAGGAGTGTCTCCAAAACTCAGAACAGGTGTCAATCTTTCAATTATAGTTTTTCTCTGCAAGTTCCTCTCCTGGTTTTGGCACACAAATCTGATTGACACTGATCAGTGAAAAAACTGCAGTGTGAAAGCAGCCTAACATGTTGATACAGAGGAAGGCAAAAAAACCCCATGTGGCAACACTAAGCTCCACATTGGGGGAAAAAATTCCTTCCTGATTAATCACCTAATCCCGATTAATCAGACTAATGACCTGGGTGAACACCCTGTCACAGAAATTTTACACCAAGCCAGAAATATTATGTTTTTCAAGAAAGGCATTAAGGCCCTTCTTAAATTTTAGTAGTGAATCACTCATTACAACATCATGTGGCAGAGAGTTCCATAGTCTCACTGCTCTTACATTGAAGAATCCGCACCTCTGATTATGATTAAACATTTTTTCCTCCAGATATGGAGGATGCTCGCTTGTTACAGTCTCAGGCCTAGGTCTAAAAAGATCATTATAAAGGTCTCTGTACTGTCCCTTCACATATTTATACATTGTAAAAAGATCGCCTCTAAGCCTTGGTTTTTCCAAACTAAATAACCCCAAGTTCAATAAATTGTCTTGGTATTGCAGACCCCCCAGTCCTCTAATAACCTGGGTCGATCTTCTCTGCCCTGCTCTAGTTCAGCTATGTCTTTCTTATACACCGGAGACCAGAATTGTACACAGTATTCTAAGTGTGGTCACACTAGTGACTTTTATAGAGGTAAAACTATGTTCTACTCATGAGCCTCTATGCCTCTTTTAATGCATCCCATTATTTTATTAGCCTTTGCAGCAGCTGCCTGACACTGGTTAGAAAAGTCGAATTTGCCATCCACCCATGCACCCAAGTTTTTTTCTGTGACAATTTTACTCAGTGTTCTACAATTAAGTACCGTATATACTCGTGTATAAGCCGACCCGTGTATAAGCTGACCCCCCTACTTTTGCCCCAAAAATCTGGAAAAACCTATTGACTCGTGTATAAGCCGAGGGTGGACCCCAGCACAGGTATACAGCCCCCAGCAGTGTGGTATACATGCCTCCCCAGTGGTAGTATACAGCAGCCCCAGTGGTAGTATACAGATTCCCCAGCAGCCCCAGTGGTAGTATACAGATTCCCCAGCAGCCCCAGTGGTAGTATACAGATTCCCCAGCAGCCCCAGTGGTAGTATACAGATTCCCCAGCAGCCCCAGTGGTAGTATACAGATTCCCCAGCAGCCCCAGTGATAGTATACAGGAGCCCCAGCAGCCCCAGTGGTAGTATACAGGAGCCCCAGCAGCCCCAGTGGTAGTATACAGGAGCCCCAGCAGCCCCAGTGGTAGTATACAGATTCCCCAGCAGCCCCAGTGGTAGTATACAGATTCCCCAGCAGCCCCAGTGGTAGTATACAGATTCCCCAGCAGCCCCAGTGGTAGTATACAGGAGCCCCAGCAGCCCCAGTGGTAGTATACAGGAGCCCCAGCAGCCCCAGTGGTAGTATACAGCAGCCCCAGTGGTATACAGCAGGCCCCCAGGGGTACATATAGCAGCCCCCAGGGGGTACCCAGCAGCCCCCTGGGGGTACCCAGCAGCCCCCTGGGGGTACCAACAGCCCCCAGGGGGTACCCAGCAGCCCCCAGGGGGTACCCAGCAGCCCCCTGGGGGTACCAACAGCCCCCTGGGGGTACCAACAGCCCCCTGGGGGTACCCAGCAGCCCCCTGGGGGTACCAGCAGCCCCCTGGGGGTACCAACAGCCCCCAGGGGGTACCAACAGCCCCCAAAAGCTGGCACTGTCCCCCCTTGTAAGGGCCCCCCCCACTGCTTATACATTACCATCCCGGTGTTCTGATCGGCGCCGCTCCTCGGTGCTTCTTCTTCATCCTCCCGTCCACGCTGGCTGCATCCGGAATCTCCGGCCGTCGCGCGATGACGTCATATCGCTGCGACAGCCGGAGATCCCGGATGCAGTCAGCGCGGACGGGAGGATGAAGACGCACCGAGGAGCGGCGCCGATCAGAACACCGGAATGGTAATGTATAAGCAGCGGGGGGGGGGGGCCTTACAAGGGGGGACAGTGCCAGCTTTTGGGGGGCTTATATGAACTGCTTCCCCCTGCCGCTGATTGACAGGGGGAAGCAGTGCATATATAATGAGCGGCCCCACGTGACGGGGCCGCTCATACAGCAGCCTCCCCCCGCCTCCTCCAGCCTCCACAGCCCCCACCACAGCAGCCTATATACCGTATAGACCCATGTATAAGCCGAGGGGGGGACTTTTCAGCCCAAATTTTGGGCTGAAAAACTCGGCTTATACACGAGTATATACGGTACATCATTATAAATTGTATTTCCTATGCCCAAGTGCCTGAACTTACATTTATACACATTAAAATTCAATTGCCATTTCTCAGCACAAGCTTCCAGCTTACATAAGTTATTCTGTAATATAAAATTATCCTCCTCTGTATTGATTACCCTGCAGAGTTTAGTATTTTCAGCAAATATTGAAATTCTACTCTGTATGCCCCATACAAGGTCATTAATAAATATGTTAAAACAAAGAGAGTCCAATACTGACCTTTGTGGTACCCCAATGTTAATTGTGGCCCAGTCTGAGTATTTTCCATTAATAACCACCCTTTGTTTCCTATTATTGAGACAGTTCTTAAACCAGTTACACTTATTTTCCCCTATTCCCATTATTCTCATTTTAAGTACCAACCTTTTGCATGGCACCATCTTAAAATCTTTTGAACAGTCCACTTGATCAGATTAGTTTGACAGGACAGATAAACCCATGTTGATACTAGGTCATGAGGTTATTCTTCTTAAGATAATCCAGTATAGCATCTCTTATGGCCACTTTACATGCAGCTACAGGTAACAGGTTGTCCACAGGTAACTTACTGGCTGCAGTGAAATCATGGAGACATAGTTCCATTTGTACACAGCAACAAGATAGAACCATGTCTCCATGATTTCACTGCAGCCAGTAAGTTACCTGTGGACAACCTGTTACCTGTAGTTGCGTGTAAAGTGGCCATTAAGCTGGTTTCACATAGCGTATTTTTTCCTGTCCGTGGGATCCTACTTTTTGCAGGACCCCACGGACAGGAAAGGACACCACAGGAGGTGACCTATTTCTGTGTCCGGGGCCGTGATTATCACGGATCCGGATACAGAAAGAGCTGTGCAGGGTAATTTCACTTCCACAATGTATATATACATTGCGGATGTGAAATTTAGTAAAAGAAGGTTTAAAAATAAAAAATATGTATGCTCACCTGTCCAGCGAGTCCCCTGACACCTCCAGCAAGCTCCGGATGCTTAGAGGACCTGCGGTTACGTCACAACTAGGCAGCACCATCGGATCACATGACCGCAGTTACTGCAGTAACCGGTCATGTGATGCGATGAGCTGAACGGGTGGTGACGTAACTGCAGGTCCTGTAAGTATCCGGAGCTCGCTGGAGGCGTCGGTGGATCGCTGGAAAGGTGAGAATATAATTTTTTTATTTTTAACCCTTTCTTTTACTAAATTTCACTTCCGCAATGTATGTATATACATTGCGGAAGTGAAATTAGATGGTAAGGAGCAATTTTAGTGTACTGAGCATGCTCAGTACCCCAAAATCGGGTCCAAGAAATTATTCTGTGTTTTCTCAGACCCGTGTTACATTGGCCCCCAGGTTAAAGGCCGCGGATCAGGTCGGATTTGGCCTAATTGCCATCCGATTTTGTCAGATTCGTTTTTTGTCCGATTTTTTAACGGATAGCCACGGATCCTCAAAAATCGTAATGTGAAAGCAGCCTTCAAGTATTTTACCCACAGTAGAGATTACATTTACCTATAATTTGCAGGCACAGTTTTTATCCACTTTTTGAACATTGGTACCACATTTGCTATGCGCCAGTCCTGTGGTACAGATGCTGTTATTATGGAGTCTGTAAAGATTAAAAATAATGCTTAATGTCATTGTACTTTAATTCCTGCAGTACTTGGGGGTGTATGCCCTCCAAGCTTGGGGATTTGTCAACTTTAGTGATGTACTTCCTTCTGTCTTAAGCAGGTGACATTTAAGCCAACTGTAATGGGATTTTCTTGTGCAAATACTGTATAAAAATGGCATTTAGCAGATTGTCTTTTCCTTCTTCCTCCTCCACCATTTCATCCAGACTATTTTTAAGACGGCAGACACTATTAATTGTCAGTTTCTTACTGTTAATGTAGTTGAAGAATGTTTTTGGCTTATTTTTACATTCTCTGGCAACGGGTCGCTCTGTCTCAGTCTTTGCTACCTTGATTTGCTTTTCACCAGTGCTTTTTTTGTAAAAGAATATTTGCCAGTACTGAGGCGAGGAGTGGGAAGGGGGGTGCTGTCAGGCGCCTGCAGCTTGAGGAACGAGAAGGGGAGATCGAGGGGCTGGGGGATGCGCTGTCAGGGGCTGGCGACTAGAGGAGCTGGGAGGTATGATGCTATCAGGCGCTGGTGGCTATGATTAAGAAGCGGGGGGGGGGGCTGTCAGGCGGCCGGGAGATCCTGTGCACCAGGCAGTGGGCAGCATGCAGTGGACGGCTCCGCCCCCCTCTGCCTATTTTCCGGTACACCATACCACCACGTACCCCCACAAAAAAAGCACTGCTGTTCACAAAGCAAAAAGGTAATGTAAACCCATTATGAGCTTTTTGGTGTACATACTTTTTTTTTTACAATATAACAAAATGAAAAAAAGACTAAAAATGTCTGATCATTCAACTGAATGATATTGTGTGCATTTGAAGTCTATATGTAGAGAGGAACCTCTATTTATAAATCATTAAGATCATTAGAAAAATGCATTTTCTAATCATTTTCTTTAAACATGCAGTTAACATGCAGTTAAAGGCAACCTGTCAGGTTGTTTTTACCCCCTAACCTATCCCTGCACCTTCCTAGCACATCCCTAACTATCCCTGCCTCAGCTAAAAGTGTCCTGTATTGGCTGTGGAAAAAGGCTTATATTTTTACATGAGAATGAGGCATCCAGACTATGGTATGTAGACTGACATGGGTGGTCTCCAGGGCTCTGTCTCCCTCCTCGCTGCTGGTATCACACTCTGCTGGGTGTGAGAATTCATTCTCTTGCGCTCTACCAATTTGAACTTCCCGCCTCCTTCTTCCAGGTATGACGTGTCGGCAGAAAGTTGTTTCCAGTCCGGTGCATTGTGAGTGATTATCGGGGGTGTGGGCCAGCTTCGATATGCGACTTGTGCATGTTTCAGAGCTGGCCTGAACAGCCAATACACCCCCACACTGTGCAGGACCAGAAATGACGTTCAACAGGTGCATCATACCTGGAAAAAGGAGGCGGGAATTTCAAATTGGGAGCGGACAGGAGAATGAATTCTCATGCTCAGCGGGGCATGATGACAGCAGCTAGGGGGGGTGAGGGAACCCTGGAGACCGTCCATGTCAGCCTACAGACCATAGCCTGGGTGCTGCATTTTCATTAAAAAATGTAAGTCACAAAGTCTTTTTTCACAGCCAATATAGGACAGTCTTAGCTCAGACAGGGATGGTTAGAGATGTGCTAGGAAGGTGCAGGGACAGGAAGTGATAGGTTAGGGGGTCAAAACAACCTGAGAGGTTCCCTTTAAAGAACATGATTAAATTTGTATAATAAATTGAATAAAATTTGGAATCCCATTTTAATTATAAGTTATTATAATGTATTAGAAGTTATTATTATAATGTATTATAAGTTATTATAATGTATTATAAGTTATTATTATAATTTATTATAATTATTGTTATGTTCACATACAGAAAATCGTGGGTTCCGACAAACAAGAACAATACCACTACTACCACCACTACAACAACTGAAACTAGAGAGTAAGAAAAGTACAAAGTTTAATAATTTTTAAATTTTAATTATTCAAAAGTTTAGGTAAATCTTTTATTTTTATTTACATCTTACTCATAACACCAATAAAACTAAAGTGTTAAAATGTAGACAAAAAGAACAGAAAAATACCTGGCCGTCCTGACATTAAAGTGAACCTGTCAACAGGTTTTCCCAATATAAACTAAAGCCACCATCTGCTCTATTGCTGCAGTCTATCGACCTGTATATAACCCCTGACCTCCCCCTGCTTATGCCCCCAAAATACCTTATACACTTCTGGAATACAGCACTGTCTAATCTTTTTTAGATTCTCTGCACCGCCTCTATGTGTTGAACTGTCATTCTCCTGGCTTAATTAATGTGTATTATGCATTCTACATCTTTCACAAATCTCAGCGAAACTTGTACCTGTTCAGTTGAAGTGCAAACCTGCGCAGGCACATTCTGCTCTGTCCCATTAAGAGCAGAGCAAAGTCCTGCACTGCACATGCACAGGACCAGTGACATCCCTTTTGATTCTCGGCGCTGATCTCTGCATTCCAGCAGTTTTAGAACCAGGGGCATAACTACAATAAGTGCAGGACTTGCAATCAAACCAGGCCCTGGAGCCTTGGGGGGCCCCAAAAGTCCCTTTGGCATATAAAAAAAGACTAATGACATTAAAGATTTGCACTAATTGGGGGCCTTGTTGGAACTTTTGCATTGGAACCCATGAACTTAAGTTACGCCACGGTTTAGAACACACACTAGAACTGAGCTTTTCTCTCTTACCATCTCGTTATTTCTGATCTGAGCCAGCAACACAGTGCGCACTGTCATTGTGCACATCGCATAGCTTGGACTAGACCAGACCCTGAAATGAAGGTCACTGAGGACACTTCAATTGAGTTTTGAAATGAAGGGTTATCAACAAAGGAAGTAGTAAAATACAGAAAAAAGTTTACAGAAAGGAGAGAGAATTTTTAATTACCGTAAATTTTTTATTAAAATGAGTTTAGATGATTGCATTAAATAGAGCTTTAGGATGAAAATTACTTTTTATGTCAGACCTCCAATTTAAGTTGTTTAGAATAATTATGAGCCCTTAATAAGGGTTAATGTATATTCTACACTATCAATATTTCTGAGGAATTATACCATAAATGTATATCATATTATCATTCTTAACAGGGTTGTACCAGGAAAACCAGAAGGGCAAAAAATGTAAGTATTGTTTTATAATATTCATTTTACTTTACATGAATGTTTCAGGCCAATAAACTATCAATACATACTAGTGCTTTGGTAAATTTGGGAAATGACATATTCACACGACAGTTATTTTCATCAGTGTGCTGTCCTTTTTTAAAATTAATATCACCAGATCCATAAAGTTTAATTGAACAATTCAAATATCTTCTTTTAGAGGATCTTTTCTGCTCCATTAAACTTAAGGTACCGTTACATGTCACGACGTTGGAACTATGTCGGCAACGATCTCGTGGATGCAGTCGTTGCAGACATCGTTTTGACAATGTTGGTGAGCTGTCACCCGTCTAGATATCGTGGACAACTCACCAACGATGTTGTGAGCAGGTATCGTTCACAAACCCCACGAACGATCCCTGCTCATTGCTGTGAATGGGCAAATTCGTCAACGACATCATTATCGCAGTGTCCAACACAACAATATACCAGGTTGGCTGATCGTTGATCATGTGGTTTGAGAACAAGATTTATCGTTACAACTTAGCAGAGTCACATGCAACGAGGTCATAATGAGGTTGCTAGAATGACTCCAAACCCATGACATATCAGCGATGTCGTTAATGATGTTGTGCCGTGTAACAGGGCCTTTAGTGCACATGCTATCCTGTGTTTGTGGATCAGTATTAGCAATTCAAGTATAAAAGGATTTGTGTAAAATTAATGAAAAACAAAAGAAATCTGATTTCCATCTGTTTTTCATGCATTTTATCAGATCCCTTGTTAACCCTAGAACGCATACCTGGGGCCTCGCAGGCCTGCCAGGTTACTTGTTTTCTATTTTCTGTAAAAGTACTTTAGTTTGAATTTTGAAAATCTAGGTAATCCTTAGGTATATAGTTGTTAGTAATTTCCAGTTATTCATATATTTTTATATTACAGACATTTCGGTATAACAACCTTTTTTTGGGACTACCCCATATTCACGCACCTGGGGCCTTTAAGGCCTGTACTAGGTTTACATGTGATACTCAGTCTCAAGCATGATATGCTTATCAAGGCAAACTACAGAGGCAATGATCCGATGTGGAATACGCTTTCTGGAACATCCAGAGCAAAGAGAAAAAAAAGAAAGCGCTGCTATATTTGTCCAGCAAAGAAGGAAAGAAATCGGAGCGTTTCTGTTCTACGTGTGGATAAAATGTATGGAAGGAACATTCAGACGAAAAAATAATATGCGAGAATTGTCGGGGGAATATGTAAAGTTACAAATAAATATTCCTGCACCAAGTTTGCTACAACCAAAAAATGTTTTCATAAAAAAATTGTATATAGAATGCCTATATTTGGCGTGCCCGTTTACTTACTTTTTTGTTGTTTTATGCACATAATTCCATTTTGAAATATACACATCTTAGGCTGTGTTCCCAGTAGCGCTGGGGTTCGCCAGAAGGGGATACATAATGGATCTGACCTCCTGGTAACTCCAGCTAAGGCTGCCGGAATGGCAGGATTCCGCCAGCCTTAGCTGGAGTCACCGGGAGGTCAGATTCATTACGGATCCCCTCCTGGCGGACCCCAGCGCTAGTGGGAATGCATCCTTACTTTGCAATAAACTTTGAAAAGTATTTTTTTTTAGTTATTCCATGATAATTGTAAACAGGCCTAAAAGGCCCCAGGTGCGTGAATGTGTAGATTTCTATGTGTATGCGCTCTAGGGTTAAATAGAATAAAAAGTTCACAAGTTCTTTTCAGAATGAGAAAGGAAATGTTTGGTTGAGTAGACCCTCCATATGTTTATTGACAAATGATTTGGGTTAGTGTAATGATATATGCGATGAAACAAACTTGTCTGACAAATGAATCTAAGCAATAATCATAACCCTACAACCTCCTTCTTTAGTACTATTTACTCATCGGATACAAAAACCACAGATAAACAACCCAGAGCCGCCTTTGTTGATAGTGCCAGATCAAGGTACAGTAAATGCATATTGTTTAAATGGTCACTTTTGTATCAATAAACTTTGCATAAGTAAATAGTACAAGTGAATGTAAGGTTTGTACGAAATATACTTTACTCTCTATTCAAATACTTAGACTGTGAGCCCTTGTGGACAGGGTCCCTGCCCCTCCTGTACCTGTACGTCCTGATCGCCTAGATTTAGTGTACTTGTTCTTGTCTCCCTCATCCTCATGTAAAGCGCCATGGAACCTAATGGCGCTATATAAATAAATAATAATAATAATAATAATTATTATTATTCTTCTTCTGCATTCTGAACTCATCACATCTACTCTAAATAAACTGGTAAAATCTCCCAATGTCACAACAAGATAGACTACTAATTCACTTAGGGATCAGATTACAGCTGCCTTTTTACTCTAAGAAGCTGGGAGAGTGGAGAAGGAGGAGGGAAGAGTTGAATGAAAATTGGAGTGAAAGGCAGAGTTTTAGACATTGACAGTTTGAGCTTCTGCTTTCTAATAAGTGTTTTAGTGCACCCTGTGCTGGATTCACATCTACTTTGCTTAATGCTGCTATATAATATCCCCAAGGCTGCTTCTGAGCATGTGGTACAGAAAAGCAGGAATCCAACATGTCTCTGGGTACTGTTTATCAGATATATTATAGTAGCTAGTCTTCACCTATTATCTCAAAGACAATTGAGAATTAGAGATGGAGCAATTATAATTATAATATACTACTAATACTGTATATAACACCAATCATATAATAACCCAATATTAACTCCTGACAGCTTATCCTGAAAAGTAATCTGAAGTGAGAGGTACTCTTTATATTTTAGACATATTGTTATTAATAAAAAGAAGTAAAAGAAGCAATAGCAACAGTTAATAATTTGTATATGGAATACCTTAACTTCAGACCTAAATGGTTAATTTCCCCCTGCATTAGGATAACATCCTGTTTGATATACACATAGTTAAAGAGAAACAGTTTTGGTCATTTGTCAGTATGATACTAATATTACCCTTGAATAGTGCCTGGGCAGACCTTTTAAAACATGTAAAATCATTATTGTACAGTTTGTAGTTTCCATGTTATCAGCAATGTCAGACCCTGCTGAGAGCTGCTGCATTAGCTTTGTACCATTATAAGCAGAGACCATTAGTCCTGTGCTGTATAAACTGTCATGTAATTATGCACACCTTCTCTGCAGCTCTCACCTCCCTCCTCCCTTTGCTAACAGTGCACTGTCAGGTTTCACTTACAGGTCTGTTCAGTTGATATCACCACTGAGGGAGAGAGCTACTGCAGGTCTGCCTGATCTAGACTCCATTTGTTTTTGTAAAGCAGATACCCTGCTGTGCTGTGACAGTTTCTGTGTTGTAGTTCACCTCTTGTGATGCTGCACACAGAGGCCAGAGAGGAGAATACAGCCCTCCCTCCGCCCTTTTTTCACATTCTAAACTGAAAAAACATTTTGCCACTCTTATTTATTCTCATCTAGACTAATGCAACTCTCTACTGATCAGTCTCCCTTTTGCTAAACACTCTCCTCTCCAAACTATTCTGAATGTGGCAGCTCAGTTTCTTATTTTGGTCAAGGCACTACACTAATTCCTCTTCCATGTGTAATTTATTGCACTGGTTGCCCATCCACTTCAGAATACAAAATAAACCTATCACTCTCACCAACAAATCTCTCCACCTTACTGATCATCTCTGTCTATCACTCTACCCATGCTCTTCATTCTTCAACTGATCTAACACTAAGATACTCCATAATCCAAACCTTTTACTTCTGTTTTCAAGACTTCTCTTGTGCTGCACCAATTTTCTGGAATGCACTATCCCATACGTTATTACTAGAACCTATATATTTAAGTGTGCTCTAAAAACACATCTCTTTGGACAGGCCTATCACCTCATCTCATTAATCTAACTTGTGTCTGTTCTCAATTTCTAAATATTCATCAGATACTGGTCCTATACATCTGTCTCTATACACACAATAGCACTAGGTAGCTGCAGTTAGACAGATATTGGCTGATGTCCGGATGGTGCAGCTTTATTTGAATTCTCGTATTTATTATATTGATGGTTGGACCGTACTTTAAAAGCACTTTTTACCTACAGCGTCCCCAAACTATTTTCTTATAGGATGTAACCTTGCCAGCAGAGCACACACTCCTGTATCTGTCGAGTTATGTCTTACTCTTTTATGTGTTTATTATCTGCACTTGTCCCTGCTTAAAGTGCTGCATAATAGGTTATTACTATACAGTCATATGTAAAAGTTTGGGCACCCCTCTTAATCTTACTCATTTTTTTTGTTTAATATAGTTTTTTTGCAAGAGCTATTTCAGTGTGATATATGTAATAACTGATGGACACATTAGTATTTCAGGTTTGAAATGAGGTTTATTGTACTAAACAAAAATGTGAAATATGCATTATTTCAAAATTTGACAGGTGCCAAAGTATGGGCACCCTTCTGATTTTCATGATTTGAATACTCCTAACTACTTTTTACTGACTTACTGAAACACTAAATTGGTTTGGTAACCTCATAGAGCTTTGTACTTCATAGCCTGTGTGTATCCAATCATGAGAAAAGCTATTTCAGGTGTCCACTTGCAGGTTGTTCTCCTAGTTGCATCTTCTCTGAGGAGTGGCATCATGGGCTCCTCAAAACAGCTCTCAAATGATCTGAAAAAAAAGATTGTTCAACATAGTTGTTCAGGGGAAGGATACAAAAAATTGTCTCTGAGATTTAACCTGTCAGTTTCCACTGTGAGGAACATAGTAAGGAAATGGAAGACCACAGGGACAGTTCTTGTAAAGGCCAGAAGTGGCAGGCCAACAAAAATATCAGAAAGGCAGAGAAGAAGAATGGTGAGAACAGTCAAGAACAATCCACACACCACCTCCAAAGACCTGCAGCATAATCTTGCTGCAGATGGTGTCACTGTACATCGGTCAACAATACAGCACACACTGCACAAGGAGAAGCTGTATGGGAGAGTGATGCGAAAGAAGCAGTTTCTGCATGCACGCCACAAACAGAGTCGCCTGAGGTATGTAAAAGCACATTTGGACAAGCCAGTTTCACTTTGGAAGAAGGTCCTGTGGACTGATGAAACAAAGATTGAGTTGTTTGGTCATACAACAAGGCGTTATGCATGGCGCCACAAAAACACAGCATTCCAAGAAAAGCACTTGCTACCCACTGTCAAATTTGGGGGAGGGTCCATCATGCTTTGGGGCTGTGTGGCCAATGACGGCACTGGGAATCTTGTTAAAGTTGAGGGTCACATGGATTCCACTCAGTATCAGCAGATTCTTGAGAATAATGTTCAAGAATCAGTGTCAAAGTTGAAGTTACGCCGGGGATGGATCTTTCAGCAAGACAATGATCCAAAACACCGCTCCAAATCTACTCAGGCATTCATGCAGTGGAACAATTACAATGTTCTGGAATGGCCATCCCTGTCCCCAGACCCTGAATACCATTGAACATCTGTGGGATGTTGAAGCGGGCTGTCCATGCTCGGCGACCATCAAACTTAACTGAACTGAAATTGTTTTGTAAAGCGGAATGGTCAAAAATACCTTCATCCAGGATCCATGAACTCATTAACAGCTACAGGAAGCGACTAGAGGCTGTTATTTTTGCAAAATGTGGATCTACTAAATATTAATGTCACTTTTCTGTTGAGGTACCCATACTTTGGCACCTGTTACATTTTGAAATAATGCATATTTCACATTTTTGGTTAGTACAATAAACCTCATTTCACTTCTGAAATATTACTGTGTCCATGAGTTATTACATATATCACACTGAAATAGTTGTTGCAAAAACCCAATTTTAAACAAAAAAAATGAGTAAGATTAAGAGGGGTGCCAAAACTTTTTCATATGACTGTATATTTTATAAATTGCTTTTGAGACTGACCTCTAGGGCAATTGCTATAGGAAGAGGAAAATTTTACATTAGCTGGAAAAGCTAGATATGTGTATTATTATATATGTGATTTGTATAGATTAAAGGGAACCAACCACACCAAATGACCCCCTCGGACTATTAATATCGTTCCCTAGACCCAGCACATACATGTGCTGCAAGGTTTTTAGCTAAAAAAACAGTTTTTTAAAAGTGAAGATAATGCTTTATAAAGATTATAAAGAAGGGACGGGTGGGCGTTACTTAGCTGTGGCTAAAGCCGAGATTCTGCTGCCAGTCATCCTCGTGTGCTCGTCACAGCAGTAACGGCCAGCCCTTTTTGCAGCGTCCCAGGCTGGTGCACGGGATGTCATGCCCGTGCACACGTCATCAGCTACAGCCGGGTAGCGAGCGCGCGCTCTGACTTCCTGCGCTCAGCTATGGAAGTCAGAGCGCGCGCTCGCGACCCGGCTGTAGCTGATGACGAGTGCACGGGCATGACATCCCGTGCACCAGCCTGGGACGCTGCAAAAAGGGCTGGCCATTACTGCTGTGACGAGCACACGAGGATGACTGGCAGCAGAATCTCGGCTTTAGCCACAGCTAAGTAACGCCCACCCGTCCCTTCTTTATAATCTTTATAAAGCATTATCTTCACTTTTAAAAAACAGTTTTTTTAGCTAAAAACCTTGCAGCACATGTATGTGCTGGGTCTAGGGAACGATATTAATAGTCCGGGGGGGTCATTTGGGGTGGTTGGTTCCCTTTAAATTACTTTATTAGTTCAGTGAAGTATGGACAGTTCAACACACTATATTATAAATAGGAAAAGACTGTAAACACTTGTATTTTCGGCATTGAGCATGTAGTAAGATGCCAGTGGACAATGTGAGGCTATTTGCTGGTTAATATTACTTCAGCTAGTGCTAATCTTTGGAGTTCACAGAAAGCGATAGACATTTACATTTTGCAGGTTGCTATGGTAACCGCTTGCCCTTTCAATAGCGCACTCAGTGCATGCTCTACAATGTCACCGTTGTAAGCAATACATTGCTAATTGTCGAACTGGAACAAAACGACTGCTGGTAGATTTCATTCATTATAATCAGAAATACATGTTTCATACCTTTATTCTGATTTATTTTGCAATGAGATTAAATAATTGAATGTTTTTTAGGTTTGAAAAGACGGAGGAAAAGCCAAGTCCACCCACCTCACCCAGGTAAATTGTTCACCTTTGTCATTTCACAATAATCTTCAAGTTTAATCTTTTTCAGACGCATTTTGCAAAAATGACTTCTGTTTACATAACACATTGTGCATTTCAGCAACTCAGCAGTTCTGGCTCTGTGAAGAAGGGAAGCCATGTTCTCAAATGTCATTATATACCCTAAATAACAATGATCAGTAATAGAATCATGTCCATAACAGGTTTCTGAAGACAATTCAGCATCTTCCACAATGACATTTGGTATATTCAATATGCTGGCAGTACGCTTCAATATACACAGATATCCATAGGTTATAATCACAGGCAGATATCTATTCATATGAATGGGGTTTAAAGAAATCCATGCACAATTTGCAGAAAGTGCCTAATTCACATGCATGAAACACATTTTCAATTACAATATCCATTCACTTTAGATGCCCCAGTATATACGTTGATTGAAGAGGTATCGGCACAACAAAATTGGCACAGCCTCACATATTATGTTATATCCCTGAATAGTAGTAAAGGATTTCAACCGTTCACTTGAATGACAAATGGTTGCAATACCATTAATGGCCACTACACAATGTATAGCGCTGTCTCTGGACTGGTCCGATGCAGTCCCCTCAATCAGTTATCGAGGAGCATCAAGTGATAAGGAATCAGATGCTCAGCAATCTGATATTGATAACTTGATCTATATTTATTTGCTTGAAAAACCCTTTAAATACTGATGTATTTCAATTATATTATAGGGGTTGTGCACTACTAGGATAAAAAAGGTAAAATAAAAAAGTCTATACTCACCCTATGCGCTGGCAGCCTGGCACCATTCCAGAGGTGTAGGTAATTGCATTCCCGGGGCTCACATAACAATGTGACGTTTAGTGAGCCCCGTGTCTAATCACCGCCAGCATCCGTCTCCCTGCCTTTGGACCAATGAGTTAAGCAACAGGAAGGGAGCACTGCGGCTGCCGTTCACTTCCTATTGATTGATCTTGTGTTCGAAGGTGGGAAGAAGAAGCCGCAATGAATGAAGATGGGGCACTCTAGACATCACAATGTCAATTGAGCCCTTGGAACGCGATTACTGACACCGCTGGAATGGTGCCAGCATGGGAGGTGAGTAAAGACTTTTTTTATGTTACCTAGAGGAGACATGTCATCAGTAGGGGTTGTCCTAGTAGAGGACAATCCTTTTAATATTTAGGAAATACTAATATAATAATATTCAGGCAAAACTATGACAGTGTTTTATACTTAGAGGAAAGCCAAAAGAAGTAGTAATTGAAATAAAGAGTATATCTTCGGGTCCTTTAACTACGGTACCTGTGCCATTCAACTTTGCCTGCATTATCTAGATAAGTGGTTCCCAACCTTCCTTAACTTGAGAGCCACATTTAGTTCTCAGTGATGGTTGTAAGACACATCCCCATCCTCACCCAGTAGTGTCATCCGGAACCTTAAACCAGGAGTTCCCACATTACATTAATTTGGAATTCTGAAATAAAGTATTCTTATTAAACTATTGCATCTAGCTTCAACACCCCTCTAATAGTATTATATTATCAACAGCAAACCATATTTATTCCCCTACGATCCCCTTCAAGTATATGAGGTTCCACATCTATTGTTCAGTGCAGGGCAACTCAGAAATATGACCTGTAGACATTCTCTTCACAGCTGTTAGCTACACTTTGTGCTAATATATCAAGCTGGCAAACAACCGCGGGTCACAATGGGCCCACGAACCACATGTGGCTCCCGAGCAACAGGTTTGGGAGCTCTGGCCTAGATCATAATGCATCCATTTTGCTTAGAAAACTGCATAAAAGTATTACTATAAATGCTTCCTTGACTGTCTGAACTTTCTGGAAGTAAGATGGGTAATATAAACATACAGTTCCTACAGTTTCACTTGAAATTTAGGATTTTAACTCAGAGGATATGGTATGGATGTCTTCAGGGGCATTTTTATATATATTTTTGCCTAAAATAGTGATTGGCGAATCCTAAATTACTCGGAATCGCTTGACTCTAGTGAGTCCGAGCCCAGGACTCGCTACTCGTTGCGAGTCTAGCGAGTCCAATGTTAATGAATGGGGAAGCGAGTACCTGGCTAGACATAGAAATTGCGCGGAGCCCCACGCATTTTTTTTTATTATTTCATGAAATTCATGAAATAATAAAAAAAAAGGGCTCCCCTATATTCTTGTGTCTGGCCAGGTACAAATAGGCACCTGGGGGTTGGGGGCAGCCCGTCGCTGCCTGCTGAATCCGGCTGGTTCCAGAAATACGGCGAAGCCCATGTAATTTTTTTTCTGAAAAATCAATAAAACAATCCTAAAAAAGGACTGCATCTTTATTAACCCCTCGCCCATGGTCCAGGGGTTAATAAAGATGCAGTCCCTTTTATTTACATTGTTTTATGGATTTGTCAGAAAAAAAATTTCACGTGGGCTTTGCCGTATTTCTGGAACCAGCCGGATCCAGCAGGCAGCGACGGGCTGCCCCCAACCCCCAGGTGCCTATTTGTACCTGGCCAGACACAAGAATATAGGGGAGCCCTTTTTTTTTTATTATTTCATGAATTTCATGAAATAATAAAAAAAAAATGAGTGGGGCTCCGCGCAATTTCTATGTCTAGCCAGGTACAGCTAAGCAGCTGGGGGCTGGAATCCGCAGCGCAGGGATGCCCAAGCTTTCTGGGCACCCCCCGCTGCAAATTGCAGCCCGCAGCCGCCCCAGAAGATGGCGCGTTCATTGAAGCGCCATCCTCTGGCGCTGAACCCCGCTCTTCCAGCGGCCCTGGTGGCGGTGGCACGCTGGGTAATAAAGAGGTTAGGGCCAGCTTTGTATTATCAGCTGGCCCTAAGCCCGAAATTTATGGCGGTCACGCCAATATTAGACATGACCGCCATGAATTTCTATTAAATTGTTTAAAAAAAAACAACACAGAGAAAAAATTTTATTAGAAATAAAAAAAAAGCCATTAGGGACTCCATCATTAATTTAAAAAATCCTCTTCCGTCCAACGCAGTCCAAAACGCGATGTCTTCTCTGCTACATCCCTGTGCATAGATATAGATGTCTATGCACAGGGAATGAGCAGACTGAGAACAATCTCAGCACTGCTACATCATCTCTGTGAGCTGGCGGGCTCTAGGACCCTGGAGCTGCGGCAGCCAGCACACAGAGAAGACAGCTGGACTCGGCTCGCAATGTAACAGCAGTTACTTTGCGAGTTTCCCTGCTATCACTGGCACAGTAGCCGAGTCTAATGCAAGACAATGGCAATCCTAGTTTTGTCAGCGTTTGCCATTGATTTGCATTGGACTCGTGCGAGTAAACGCTGGGAAACTCGCAGAGTACCGAGTCCTGCGAGTCCCTTACTACTCGCCGAGTAACGAGTCCTAGCGAGTAGATTCGCCCATCCCTAGCCTAAAACTAATTTTTGCATTTGGGGTAAATTTTGGCATTATTTGCCTTTTAAAACCTCCTTGTTTAAATGTCTATTACTGGCTACAGAATAAATTAACTAGGAGTTCATTAGTGATCTCATTCTGACATAGGGTATAACTTTTATCTACGATACCTTTTTCTGAACTCTCACCTGTTGACTCATGATCTAATAAAAATTGAGCAAAACTTTTTGGTCATGAATAAAAAGAAGGAAGATAATAGGTGTAAACTCTCTTGTCAGAACAATCTCACTGATGGATTATTAGTTTAGTCATTCTGCAGCCAGCAGTAAACAGTGCAATCCAAGGAAACAGAAGACAGACAAGAGAGAATATTTAATAAAACTCATTAAAAAAAAATGTTTCTTTTTTTAGCCAAAAATACACACATTTAAATACAAGAAAAATACCATTAAAACTGTCCCTATTAGGGATAGGTGAACCTGAACTGTAAAGTTTGGGGTTTGCACCGCGCAACTAGTTTTCAGGCACGGATCCTTGAACATGGACTGCCTGAGTCACTGAGCCACTCAGGGCTCTCCATGACAGTGAAATCAGTTGACCGCACTGCAGGCAGCAGGGTCACTTGAGTTCACTGCTGTGGGGAGCCCTGAGTGACTCAGTGAATGATGTCACCGCTCCTCGTGGCAGTTAGTATGATTGCAGAGTCAGTAGGGAGAGGATGCAGACTCTGGAAGTAGCAGAGGCGTCAGAGAAAATATATACTTTCTCATTCCCATATTTAGGGGTCTTTCAGAAGAAGATATTACACTGTTCACATAAAGTTAGGAATATTTGGCTTTTAGATGAAATTTATGAGAAAAGTTAAAAGTTCATTCTACAGTGATATTTTAGCATGAAAGTAGGGAATTTAAGAAGAAGTACACAATGATGATTTCCTCATTTCAAACAATGTATTGAAACCAAAGCCAGCTACAGTGGTGGGTATCCCAACTAAAAATGTCAAATGTCTTAATAACTTGTCATGTGGCCTTGAGCATCAATTACAGCTTCACAACAATGTCCTATGTTGTTCAGAAGTGGAGTTATTGTCTGCTGAGGCATGGCACATGGCATCCCACCTGTATTGAAGGGCAGCCCTTGTGTAATTTAGGTCCTGGAGTACAGAGTTTCAAGTCTCTATATGATGACTCAGCTGATTATGTAGGTTTTCTATTAGAGTAAAGTCTGGAGAAAGTGCAGGCCACTTCATTTGAGGAACCCTAGTCTCCAGCAGCTGTCCCTTAATGATGTTGGGACACTACTGCCTATGAAGATGAAATTAGACCTTTGTTTTTCATGCAGAGACACAATTACTTGATTTATGATGTTTTTCTCAGTAGTGGGGGATTGTCTTTGTACCATTTACAAAGTGTTTGGCAGTTCTACATTGACTAGACACCCTTGCCTACATTGTAACACCACCACCACTGGCTCATCTTGTGACAACATTAGCTGATGCATAGCGCTCTCTTTGACATGTCAAACATTGTTGGCGGCCATCATTTTTGCTCAGCATGAATACACTTTCCTCAGTGAATAGCACTGAGGACTACTGGTCCCTCGTCCAACATAGATGCTCCCTAGCCCATTAAAGATGATGACGCCTGTGCCTGCTGGTGTGGTCAAGGTACCCTTGCAGGTCGTCTAGCATGCAGATCACACTGATGTAAATGGTTTTAAAAGGACTGTCATGATAATGGGTACATCTCAACTCCCTTAAATGTGCCTGGATTTGTGTGGCATTCATCATCCAGCTCCACGGGGCATGTTGACAAAGGACATCCACTTCTATGCCTTTCTGTGACTTTTCCAGTCTCTTTGTATCTCTGTTGCAACCTGCTAATGACACTCTGTGACACTCAAAGCTTAGTGGCCACTTTCATCTATGAATATCTTGCTAGAAGCCGCGCAATGGTGAAAGACTGTTGATCCATTGTTTCGTGTCATCTTGTTCTCATGATATCAAAATGTGGACAGCATGATGAGGAGGACTGTCAATATACTAATTCTAATTAAACCTCAAAATTTATTGGGTGAATCATGGACCAAATACCTATTGTGAATTTAGCCATTAAGCTCCTTATTAGAGAACAGCAAGTTGTGCAAAAGGTACTGAAACATTGAAAAGTTGGCATTCAAAAGTGTAGAGATGATGACATTAATTTCACTTGAAAAAGTTAAGTGCATTTAAGGTTCATCCTGAAATATTTCCCAATATCCAAATATCACAATTTTTTTGTGAGCATGGTTATTTATTTATTAAGGTACCTTTACACGCCGCTACAGAAGGTTAGAAACAAGCGGGTGCTTCACGTGCACGAGCACGTACCAACGGTTGCAAACGGTGCACGATACCGCCTTTACACGCCGCTACAAGGTGCTCTACAGAAGGTTTAATCTATCTCTGGATGCACCGCCGGGTGCCTCAAGTTACCTTCTGTAGAGCACCGTCCCTCATTTACACATCGTGACAGAAGGTAATATGGGAGGACCTGGTGCAGCAGGGACAACACATAGGCGTGCCAGAGTTGTGGATTACGAGACGCTCGTACGATGATTTGACAAATCAATAGCATCATGATTGGCCAGCCAGCGCAGGAAGGCTGGCTAATACATGACGCTATAGCAAATGTGTAGTGTGACTGGTCAGCTCCTTAAATATGCCGCCCTATGCAGCGACAACCAATCGCAACGCAGGAGCTTCCACCAATGATCGCTGAAGGGGGCGTTTTCCCGGAGGCTGTGTCACGCCCCGGGGAGTTAACTAGGTGGTGAAAAAACCTTACCGTACCGTATTTAGACGCCGCAACCATCGGGTTGAAATCAACCTGTTTTAGAGCAGTGCTCTGAAACAGGTGCCGAAATTGACGGGTAGCAACAAGCTAGTTTACACGCTGCTACCTCGGGTTCATTTGACGGTGCAAGATACATTTGTCTCCGTAACCCGGTTGTTTAACCTTCTGTAGTGGCGTGTAAAGGTACCATTATGGTTAAATTTTGGGTGATATTCGTCAATGGAACTTCAGGTTCATCTTAATGGTTTTGGAGGACAATCTCTCCCCTCAGTTTCACGGTGCAGGTCATCAAGGCTAGGAGTAAGCCTTGATGGAGGAAGAGCTTCAAGGACCTCACCAATTGTTTTAATTATTAGTTTTTCTTATGTTTGCAATAAAACAGCTGCTATGGCCATTTTTAACCAAAGAAAATGTATCATTGTTTGAGTTTTATTCATGGTATTATGGTTGGAGGAACTAATGGGACAGATAGGATCAACATTAGTGGTCAGGTCACAAAAATGACATTATCTGAGTCATGAACATTTTCCCAATACCCAAATATCACTAACTTTTTGTGAGTAGTGTAAACGTCTGTGTGCTGCCTGTGAGAAAAACAAATATCATATGACCAACACAAGTCAATGTGGTAGTTCACATGAACTTTTTTACACATAGGCAGATGGTCTGCATAAAAAAAATTTGTAGCATGCACAAACTACTTTAATCTGTATTCTGCATCAGACTCACCCATTATAAGTCAATTGGTGAGGAAAAAAGATAACAGGTTAGCATATGTATTTCATCCATTTTTCACACACCCATCACAATTCTAAACATAGGAAATTGTAATTGAGCTTTGTTATTTATTCATAAAAAAATGAAGTCATATTGATGGGCAAGACGGACATACGGATTGCATGCAGATAAAAATGATACACATAAATGATCGCATACAGACATAAAAAATGAACATATGCATTGTATACATACATAAAGAAAAACAGACACACGAATGTCATACATACGCAATACAGAGGAAAAATTATCAGTTTTTTTCTTGATGTAAATGAAATTTTTTGCATATGCTAAAGAAAACCCATCCTCAGACAATTTTCATGTTTATTGTCTTCCGTGCGCCTTCCATATATCCGTATTTTAATTTCACCTGACTTCTGAGTAAGATCTGTTTTTAGACATCATCAATTTAAAATGTACATGATCAAATTCAGTTTCCTTTGATAATAATAGTGATGTATCTATAAAAATTGGATGATGATCTGTATGGTATGCAATCTTTTTTGACCAAAAAAGTCCATATCTGCAGAATCTGTCATTCTTACCAGAACAAACAGCTCTGTATGTTGAACAATTTTTTTCTGAAAAAAAAAAAATGGCAGACACCATAAACCTTTGGAAATGGGCCCCTCTGTCACCAATTGGGTCTGTCAGGTGAGGGATCCAACCCAGTTGTAAATATTGGTTTTCTGTTCGGAGTATGAAACTGAATGACAAAATTCCTAATGATGGTGTAAATACAAACTTAAGCCCCCTTTACATATTAGAAAAATATTGCGACTGGTCAACAGCTAGTTCCCCTAAGGCTGGTTTTACACTGGCATTTTTTTTCCAACCGTGTCAATCCGGCTTGAACTGGATGCACATGAATCAGTTTTCGGCCTCAATGACTTTCAATGGCCCAGATAAACATGCGGGTGCATCCAGTTCTTCCCGTTTGCCCCGGATCTGGGTGTCGCCGTTTTTTTCACTGAGACTAAGATTGCATTATGTTGTGATTTTGGTCTCTGTGACAGAACCCAGAAGCACCTGGATCTGGGCACTACAGGTTGATTTAAAATGGGTCTCTATGTAAGGCTTCACACTGCGGTCAGGTCAGATCAGGTCAGGTTTTGTGTGCCAAAACCAGGAGTGACTCGAAAACCTAGAATAGGTGTCAATCTTTCAATTATACTTTTTCTTGCAAGTTTCTCTCCTGGTTTTGAAACACAAAACCTGACCTGATCTGACCTGACCTGACCGCAGTGTGAAGCCAGCCTAACACAGATCTGACGGACTCCAGATCCAATTGGTAAAACTTGTATCCCCCCCCAGATTGCAAAAAAATGCCAGTGTGAAACTAGCCTAAATCTTCAATAAACAGGGGCGCTCAGCTTGGCCAAGGACTACTGTGTTCTGTATGAGAAGTTAAGAATCAGCTATTGGAAATCCATTGTGCGAGATCTTTCTCTCCTTCAGCAATATCTGTCGGGCAGAGTCAGGAAGCCCCCATACACATTAATGTCAATGAATAAGGACATTTATCATCATTGTGATAAATGTTTATGCCATGTACATTACAAACATCTTGGATCTCTGTAATTTTAATGACTTCTTAAAAATTCTGATACATATTTGTCATTTTCAACCTCTATGTTTAGGAGGTGACTATATAATTTATTTGCTGTTTTTGAAAAATGTCCTTGCATAGTTTTACTGCCTATCAAATTAAAATACTTTGTAGCATTCTATAAAATATACATAATTTTATACTGAATTGCAATTTATAATGTTATATTAATGTAATATCATTCTAACTTTATTTTCTTAATGTATGTCAATAAGTGAGGAAATTGTTTTAACAACAATAGGGTTTAATTACATGAAAAAATGCTAGTAAAATTACGAACACGCATGTAACCAATATGTAATCTTATAATTAACATAAATTTTTAAGGCCTGCATACCCCAGTAAGCCAGTAATTTCAGAATCTGGAGAAAGAAGAAGTCCAATGGAAAGAAAGCAGAGGTATGGTTGATTAAGTGGATATTCAGTACTAGTCAGCATCACTTTTTGCTTTGGCTGAAAATCAGTGCTATTCATCTGAAATCATTCTCTTTGATCAGACATTCATTCTGACCAATTTGGCAGTAACAGAAATTTCTCCAACAAATCTGCTGAGTGTGATTATGCCTTTCTTTTGGGAATTTTTTATGTTAGATTTTACTTAAAAGGGTTATTCGTAAAATAGCATATTATTCCTTTTCTTTAAGATAGGGGATAACTTGCTTATTACTTTGGATCCTACTATTCTGACCCACAGAGATAGCGAGTACGTGGCTCCCAAATCTCAAAAATAAGACTCTGCAAAAGTTTCATCTCAATAAAGTAGAGCTCAGGCTTATAATAATAAGATTTATTCATTTATATAGCACTATTAATTCCAAAGCACAAAATACTTTTGCAACAATAACCCCATTGGGGCTCACAATCTAAACTTCCTATCAGTATGTCTTTTGAATGTGGAGAGAAAACTGGGTGCCTGGAGGAAACCCATGCAAACATGGGGAGAACATACAAACTCTTTGCAGATGTTGTCCTGGGGGATTTTAACCCAGGACTCCAGCACTGCAAGGCACCGTGGTCAGACAGTTAGGAGATATCTTTTTATGTGACAATAACCCTCTAATAAATAATGTATGACATATTTTTGCATGTGCTAATAGTGTTTTAAATAATCTAATTATTGGAGTAACAATCTCTGTCTGTAGCATCAATAAATTTAATACATTTCCTTTTGGAGAAAAATATCTGCCACTATCTATAACTGTTAAAAAAGCTCTTAAAAGTAATCGTTAATAATATAGTTTTAAAAACACCCTACTCATAGTTAAACAAATATATATTTCGATAATATACAAGGTAAATGATTGATTTACAATAAATTTAACAGCTTTTGCAGCTGACCAACCCAGAGAGTAAAGGCCGCTTCACACACTAAGATATCGTTAATGATATTTTCATGAAATGTCAACAATATCGTTAGTGCGTCCTTGCGTGTAAACGAACTATGTAGGATGCAAAAATCGTTGGAATGTTCATCTCAAAAATGAGATCCTGACCTCATATCTATCGTTCATCGTCCAATTAAGGAACTGTGAAGAAGCCACATCGTTCAGTGTGACACCTTTTTGAATGATCTCGTTCAAAATTCTCCTATTCCTGCCGCTTTAAAAGATCAGTTCAGTCCTTGCTCTCCTATTTAACTGGTGGTTGCCAAATGGGATATCGGTAACGATATCCTTGTGTGTGACAACGCACTAATGATGTCTAAACGATCACTGTCACGTGATCGTTCTAAGGATATCGTTAACGATATCCTAGCTGTGAAGTGGCCTTAAAAGGGAAGGACAGCTATGCCTATCTTTCCCTAGACATAAGACCCTTCCTTGCCTCAAGATGGACACCCTAATATTTGGGCAGATGGCACCCACTCAATGATGTCTGCCCCTTTGTTACCCTGGTTTACCCTATTGATACTAAAGTAAATAATATTAGTTGTTTGAAATAGATTATTGTGAATCAATCGTGCATCTGGTATATTATTGAAAATCTATTTGTTATTCTATGGGTAGGGTGTTTTTAAAAGTATATATTAACCCTTCATGACCTTGGATTTGCCTGGTATCAGGGTTACCTCCTTACCTTTGATGCAAGCTCACAAGCTGACTCGCATAATTTCTGGCCACATGACAGCTGATTTGATCAGCCACCATGTGGAAACCAACAGATGCAGGTGGATTGCCATTAAACTTTATTCACGCTGCAATCACTGATAGCACATTCTAAAGTGGCACGGTGGGATCGCGTTATTCCCTGCAGCACTGATGGCCTCATGATGCGATCATGGGATTGTCGATGTGATGCCATGACAGCCAGGGTTTCTGTAAGGACCCTGATGCTGTCATGACTCATTTCTTGTGGATGCCTGTCGAGTACCTGCATCCACAGATAGATCATTAAGGCTCTTTACAGCACAACTATTGGTCTGTGCAGTGTTTAGGCGCCCTAAAGCCGGTTTCACATTGGCGTTTTTGAACATTGCGTGGGCTGCGTACTTGTTTTGTAAAATCTGCAAATGCATTGCGCACCTATCTTTAATATGGTGTGCACAGGTGTATGTAGGAACATGCGTTTGGGTCAGTATGTGTGCATATGCGTTCCTTGTGTGTGGTTTCGCGGCGGCCAGCAAACACAACAATTTGCATTTTTTTTGCATCACTGGCTGCTTGGTTTATACACAAGCAGCCAGATGAGCACATGAAATGAATGGGAAGTGGATCTGTGTTCATTGCCATCTGCAGGTGAACGCAAGGAACCCAGCGCATGGTGATGTAATTCACTGCTCCTCCCAGCATTATATCCCATTCTCTCTCTCTCTCTTTCTCACTCTCTCTGTTCCTTGTCACTTCATAATGATTTTCAATGGGTGGCAATGCATTCCTATGGGGAAAATTCTGTGAACGCATGCAGACAAATCTTGCGTTCACAAAATTTTGACTGCGTTTTGGCATGCATTTCCGCATGTGCATCAAACTCAGCGTTCAAGAACGCTAATGTGAAAGTAGCCTAAGGGTGCATGTAAAATAAAGTAAAAGTTGAAAAAAGTTTTTAAAACTATGAAAAAAATAAAGACATAAAAGTTCAAATCACCTCTTTTGCTTAATTGAAAATAAAACTATATAATAAAACATATAATTGGTATCGCCATGTTCAGAAAGGCCTGATCTATCAAAATATAAAATCAATCAGATATATAAACTGCGTAATGGAAAAAAGTACAAATGGCAAAATTAAAATGTTTTGGTTGCCACAACAGTTGCATTAAAATACAATAGCAAGCCATCAAAGCATCTCATCTACCAAAAATTGGTATCGTTAGAAACATCAGCTCAAGACGCAAATAATAAGCCATCACACAGCCCCTGGTCCCAAAAACTGAGAACACTACAGGTTGCAGAACATGGTGCAAAAGTGCAATTCTTTTTAAAAAAAAACAACTTTTGAATATTTTTACCACTTAGATAAAAGTAAAACGTATACATGTTTGGTATCTACAAACTCATTCTGACCCGAGGCATTGTACTGACACGTCAGTTTTACCGTGTATACTGAACATGAAAAATAAAAACAAAACAATTGTGTAATTTCCTTTTTTTTGCAATTTCACCACACTTAGAATTATGTAATTCAAAAGTATAACTCGTTCTGCAAACAAATAACCTCTCATGTCTAATTTGACAGAAAAAAAATGTTATGACTCTTGGAAAAAGGGGAGGAAAAATTACAAGTGCAAAAAAGGGAAAATGCAAGGTCCTGAATGGGTTAATAAAAATAAATGTTATCAGATACTGTTTTGTAAGGACCGCTTAACACTGCGGCGTGATCCGGTCCGGTTCTGTCCGGGAGGACCCAGGCAGCCGCGGACCGGATCTGCACACAGGACTGGGGGGCTATTATGCCCTCCGGTCTGGTGTGCAGCGCACGCAGTTGCAGCCGCTGACAGGTCAGTACCACGGCGCCCGCGGTCCTGACTTATCAGCAGTGGGAACTGCGTGTCCTGCACACCGGACCGGAGGGCATAATAGCCCCCCAGGTCCGCGGCTGTCTGGGTCCTCCCGGACAAAACCGTACCGGATCACACTGCAGTGTGAAGCGGCCCTAAGACAGTTTTTGTTTACCCCTTGTATGATATACTTTTGTGAGCACACAATTTATATCTAGACATCTATAATAATATATATAATATATATTAAGGACAGTTCTCCTGTTTCTAACAGAAGCCAAGATATTGATAGTCTCATTGAAATTTCAACCTCAAAAGTGGCCAGCAATAAAAGGTAAAATCTCAGTTCTGTTCTAATGGCTATATATAAGTATATATAAGTATAAGTATACTAGCTGTGAGCCCGATGCAAATGCATCGGGATTCTAGAACGTGCATTAATTTGATTATAGTAGTTATAGCTACTTTTTGGGGGAGTCCAATACTTTTTTTGGGGGGTCCAATACTTTTTTTGGGGGGTCCAATACTTTTTGGGGGGGGTCCAATACTTTTTTTGGGGGGTCCAATACTTTTTGGGGGGGGTCCAATACTTTTTTTGGGGGGTCCAATACTTTTTGGGGGTCCAATACTTTTTTTAGGGGGTCCAATACTTTTTGGGGGGGGTCCAATACTTTTTTGGGGGGGTCCAATACTTTTTGGGGGGGGGGTCCAATACTTTTTTTGGGGGGTCCAATACTTTTTGGGGGGGTCCAATACTTTTTTTGGGGGGTCCAATACTTTTTGGGGGGGTCCAATACTTTTTTGGGGGGGTCCAATACTTTTTGGGGGGGGTCCAATACTTTTTTTGGGGGGTCCAATACTTTTTGGGGGGGGTCCAATACTTTTTTTGGGGGGTCCAATACTTTTTTGGGGGGTCCAATACTTTTTTGGGGGGAATTTTTTATTTTATTATTTATTTTGTTTTGTTTTTTTACTATTTTTATTATTATTAAATGTATTTATTATTTGTTATTTTAAGTAAATTTATTTGTATTAAAATTATTTTATTTTATTTAAAAACCGCATCTGCGGCGCGGTTGCGGTAATCCCCATAGAAAGTATAGGGGGACTTGTGGCAGGTGCGGCAAAACCGCACTTGCCGCACCTGCCGCAAGTCCCCCTATACTTTCTATGGGGATTACCGCAACCGTGCCGCAAGTGCTCGCACTCAGCCAGCGACTCGCAATGCGGCGCGGTTGCGGTAATCCTTATGGGGATTACCGCAACCGCGCCGCAAGTGCTCGCACTAAGCCAGCGACTCGCTGCCGCACCTGCCGCAAGTCCCCCTATACTTTCTATGGGGATTACCGCAACCGCGCAGCAAGTGTAGCGACTCGCAATGGCCTCGCGGCCATTGCTCGCGCTACACAGCGACTCGCAATAGATCCCCATTGAAAGTATAGGGGGAGTTGCGGCAGATGCGGCAGCTGAGGTAGCGACTCGCAATGGCCTCGCGGCCATTGCTCGCGCTACCTCAGCGGTAAATCGCTAACTTTGTAGCCGGGCCTCTGGTTCTATTTTCGGCCAGCGACTCGCAATGGCCGCTTCGCGGCCATTGCTCGCGCGTGGTGACATCACAGCGTGACATAGCCACGGCGTTTTCGGGGTCCGACACGAAAATGCCTACGGCAATTATATAGTAGATATAGCAAACTTTCAATTTGCCATGTGTGCAAAAAAGCATAATTTCATCCCCAGAGAGACATTGTCAAGCAAATCATAGAGTGCAACAGATATATATATATATATATATATCTATGTATATATATACTGTATATGTGTGTTCATTTAGAATGACAGCCCAGAATGATCAATCCATAAGGTGCAATTTGCATATTTTCAGAAAATTACAAAGCATAAATCACAAGAAAGTTCATGTGAATAAATACATACAGTAATATATTGTCAACAATAACAAGCAAATCCACATTCGTCTACAAATAGACCAGAAGAGAAGTTTAAATGGAAACAACCAACAGGATTTAACCATCTGTAAATTAGTGAAGCAGGTGATTCACCTGTGCAGCATGACATCACTATTTGGGTTTTTTTATACCTCCCCTGTGGGCAGGGGCGGGCTGGCCCAGGTGGCAGGGGGGCAGGTGCCCCCTGGGCTGGTGGTATAGTCCACATTTCGGGCCGCCCCTACAGAAACGGGCCGCGGGAGTCGGGAGTCGGCCGGCGCGGCGATAGCACATGACGCTGGAGGTCCGGGATGAGGTAAGGGCTGTGGCTGGCTGACAGCACCCCCCCCCCACCCCGGTCCTCAAGTCAGGCTGACAGCACCCCCCCCCCCGGTCCTCAAGTCAGGCTGACAGCACCCCCCCCCCCGGTCCTCAAGTCAGGCTGACAGCACCCCCCCCCTCCCCGGTACTCAAGTCGGGGCCGGCACTGGAAATCTGCCACCCGGGTATAGAGGCTCCAGCCAGCCCCTGCCTGTGGGCTTGTCTATTTGCTGTAAGTCGATCCCCTCCTCCCTACCTCTCATACAGACTCATCCATGGGAGAATAAGCTTACAGCAGAAAGACAAGCCCACGGGGGTGGGGTAGGGGATTGGGGAATAAAAAAATACCCAAATAGTTGTGTCATGCCGTCAATCACCTACTACACTGATTTACAGGTGGTTAAATCCTGGTGGTTGGTTCCCTTTAAACTTCTCTTCTCCACATATCACAGTAGGTTAATAGTGACAAAGGAGGACACAAAGCCTTGCACAGGTGTTTAGATTTAGGATAATGGGGGGCAGATGTGACATTTCCACCAGGGCCTATTTGCTGAGGGGTCTTAAATGCTACTTTAGAGGACTGTATTATAAATAGTCCATTATAGTAGGGGACTCTGATCTACATGTTAGGGCCGCTTTACACACACCAACTTCTGTGACCGACTTCTGAACAGATCTCTGGTTGCAGTGAAATCATGGACACATTGCTCCATTTTGTGGCTGTGTACAAATGTAACAATGTGTCCATGATTTCACTGCAACCAGAGATCTGTTCAGAAGTTGGTCACAGAAGTTGGTGTGTGTAAAGCGGCCCTTATACCTCCATCTTTGTACTGATACAAAGAGAAATCTTATGTTGTCTGAAGCATTTAGTGTGACTGCAACTATCATTAATGTGTACACGTAGACATAAAATTGACAAAGAAATCGTTTTACATACAGTATAATGTACTTAGAAAGTGTGTTCAGACAGATGGAAATCTGCTCTCCTGACTGTTGAGAGTTTTTTCTTAATATCTCTTTTTGATGTTTTTATTGATTTATTAGTACTCAAGATGTTGACAACCTCATTGACATCAAACCCACCACAGACAAAGCAAAGAGGAGGTAAAGATGACATCCCAAACTGAAAGAATGATGTTACTATACATCATACCACCGTATGCTTTTCATACCTTTACTGATCATCAATATTGTTTTGGGCCACGATATTCACAATTACAAGTTTAGCTTCCTAAATAGAGTACTATTGGGAAAAGCATGATATTTTTAATTTCCTCATACAACTGTGTGGAATAAAAGTGAAGCCACATGATAAAGGCCTATTATGGAAGCATGAAGAAACTGTGGCCCCAATTCATCATCACCTTTGCACCTGTTTTTTATCTAGTTTTGTGAGTGTGGCACCTTTTTTGTTTGCACCCATTCCATTATTCTATTTTTTGTTATATGTGTATTTTATATGTGGTCACCTGTTTTTTTTTTCATCTTTTGAGCAGAGAGTTTAGCTATTTCAGCTATTTTCGGCCAATTTATCAATTGTAACTTTTTTAAAAATTGCAAAATTTGGTACAACTAGACTCCAATCACCCTCAGAGTTCTTTGCATACATTTAAAAAAACAATAATATTTTAAAAAAGATGCGACTTTTTGCTCACAAATTCCCCAAAATGGTTAACGACAGGGAAAAAACACTTTTTTTTACTTTCTGTCAAATTCATGAACTGCATGTGCCATATTGATTAATTTGATGCAGTAAATTTCAGCTAATACCACAACAAAAAAATAAATGTAAAAAACTGTAAATTATGAATCGAGGTCCAAATATTTAGTGTCAAGGATGGAGTAAGGCTCGTTTCACATTTGCATTTGGAATGCAGCGTAACTGAACGCAGCCAAATACATGCGCACTGCGTTCCTATGTTTAACATGGGAATGCATAGTAGCTGGGTTTCGCTGCGTTTGGTTGCATTTGGATGCGCATAATTTGTGCGCCCTCCGAACGCAGCCTGTTGCATTTTTTTGCGTTCACGGGCGCTTGTTTTATCAGCAAGCGCCCACAAGTGTAAAAAAAAATGCATGGATCTCAATGGATCCGCAGTGTCCCCCACATGACAGTGCAGGAGAACGCTGTGGATCTCATTGAAATCACTCCTGGTGGCCGCCGCTGATCTCCCGGGAGATCAGCAGTGGCCACCGGGAGATCAGCTGGAGCAGCCGCTGATCTCCCGGGCAATGTCGCCGCTAACCTCCTGGCGGTGTCGGCACTGGAGATTTGAAGAAACAGCTGATCTAACAGCTGTTTAAATCTCCCACGCTGACATCACCTCTTCGGTGTCGGCCCGGGAGATTTAAACAGCTGTCAGATCAGCTGTTTCTTCAAATCTCCTGCACCGACAGCATCAGGAGATCAGCGGAGGAGGAGATCTCTGCCGCTGATCTCCACCTCCCGGCCGCCGCCGAGATCCCTGATTGGCTGGCCGGGCGCCATACCTAAGTGAACGCATGAAGAGATTCTCCACTGCGTTCACATCAGTATGGCAGCGTTTGCCCTGCGTTTGCGTCTGCATGCCCTCTGCATACAGACACAAACGCATATGTGAACCCAGCCTTAGATCATATAATTGATTATTTTTCATTTGTTTACAAGTTCTATTTTCTCTTACAGTTTTACACACAGGATATTATACCAATTACCGGAAAATAAAATATATAAATGTTAAAATCTGAATTTTTTTTGAATTTACACTTTAGATATTGTAACTTTTGTTTTAAGGGAACAACTGGATGACTTTATTGAAATATCCAATACAGCAAAGAACTTTAGAAAAAAGTAAGTGTCCAATCTACAAATGCTCTATTTTATCATTGAAAAACATGAACTTTTAGGTCAAATTGTGTGCAAAAATGTAGATTATGTATAATGTCTTCGGGATATACTGTAGTCTGCATAAAAATGTACTGCATGTTCAAAATAGCTCCTAAATGATTTTGGTTGCAATCAGTGTCGTTGTAGAGTTCATTATATTTTATGATAAAAAATAAATAATAAAAATTACGTTACATGCACACAAAAAAATCAAACTGGAAGTTTTTAGACCCTATTCCAAGTCAGTGGGGCCTGCCACCATGTATGTTGTAGGCACTGTAACTGGAAGCAGCAACATAAGTGTGAACATGGCCTAATATACAGTTATAATCAAAGCTTACATACCCCGGCAGATTTTTTGCTTTCTTGACCTTTTTTCAGAGAATATGAATGATAACACAAAACCTTTTTTCCGCTCATGGTTAATGGTTGGGTGAAGCAATTTAGTGTCAAACTACTGTGTTTTCTCTTTTTAAATCATAAAAACAGTAGTTTGACAGTAAATGGCTTCCCCCAACCACTAACCATGAGTGGAAAAAAAAGTTTTTATGTTATCGTTCATATTCTCTGAAAAAAGGCCAAGAAAGCCAAAAATCTGCTGGGTATGTAAACTTTTGAGCACAACTGTATTTGTCCAGAATCTAAAATTGGAAAATTCTAACATAGGACATATGATAGACAGAATCTGTATAAAGGCCACTTTACACCCACATATCTGTGACCAACTTCTGAACAGATTTCTGGTTGCAGTGAAATCATGGACACATTGTTACATTTGTACACAGCCATAAAATGGAGCAATGTGTCCATGATTTCACTGCAACCAGAGATCTGTTCAGAAGTTGGTCACCAATATCTGCGTGTGTAACGTGGCCTTAAGGCTTATATCATTTTCAGAATACTGAAGACATGTAACGATGTTAATCAGTGGTGTGGGATGGGTTATGCTGAGTTCAACATTCACAAAACTGACATATTTGCAGCAGATAAATCAGTGATTTTATCAAAACTGTAGCATGCAGACCAGTAAGTGACACTCTGCTGGCAAAAGGGTCTCTGTCCCTACATCATGCTAGTTTCAGATTAAATGACAAAAACCTTGTGACTAATTCCCTTTAAGTGTCAAAATGACCTAAAAAATAATTTTAAAATGTTCCTAAAGTTTTTTAATTACTTCGAAAACTTTTTTTAAAACACAGTTTTCATAAAAAGTGGATTCGTTTTACAAGTGTTAAAACCTTGTAAAAAAAGTACATATATAAGGTATCGTTGCAATCGCAATGACTTGTGCAACAAAGTTAACACATTATATAAATTGAACAGTGAACACTAAAAAAAGGAAAAAGAAAAAAAAATCCATGTTAGGCTATGTGCACATCTGACGTTTGTGCATCTCTGCAGTCCGTCCAAAAACCTGGGTTTTTTTAGCAGAAACTGAGTTTTCTGTGCTCAGCAGTGTCCCTCGTTTTTTGCTCGTTTTCCGCCCGGTTTTACAGCGTTTTTCTCGGCGGTTTTCTCGGCGGTTTTGAAAACTGAGTTTTTTGTGCACTTGATCAGCTGAAACCGCTGGAAAAACGGTGGAAAGAAGTCACTTGCTCTATTTTTGGAAAACCGGTGGAAAAACTCAGTTTTGACTGAGAAAACTCAGTTTTGACTGAAAACGACCAGAAGAAAACCGTTCTAGTGAAGACAGAGTTTTCTAAAATCCATTGACTAGCATGTTAATCCAACCGGAGGATAGGATTAACATAAATTAACATAAAACTGAGCGGAAAACGCCGACGGAAAACGTCCAAAAGCAGCCCACAAAACGACTGATGTGCACATACCCTTAGGCTGCCTTCACATTTGCATTTGTGTCTGCATGCGGAGGGCATGCAGTCGCAAATGCATTGCAAACGCTGCCATACTGATGTGAACACAGCGGAGAATCTCCGCATGCGTTCTCATCAATATGGTGCCCGGCCAGCCAATCAGGGATCTCGGCGGCCGCCGGGAGGCGGAAATCAGCAGCAGAGATCTCCCCCTCCCGGCCACCGCCGAGACCGCTGATTAGCCACCGGGAGAGATTTCAATGTGATCCGCAGCGTTCTCCTGTGCTGTTATGCGGAGGACACTGCGGATCCATGCATTGTTTGTGAGCTTGCGGGCACATGCTGATAAAACAACCGCCCGTGAACGCACAAAAAATGCAACAGGCTGCGTTCGGAGGGCAGAGGAGGGCGCAGAAATTATGCTCATCTGAATGCAACCGCAACTGAACGCAGCCAAACGCAGGCACCATGCGTTACCATGTTAAACATAGGAACGCTGTGCGCATGCGTTTGGCTGCATTCGGTACACTGCGTTGACAAATGCAAATGTGAAACCGGCCTTAGAATGTTTTTTACACCTTTGCAAAAATTATGAGCTTATCAATAATTTTTTTCATTGTCTCCCTTAATGTTTTTTTCCTTTTTTTAAATACCCCCATTTGACTGCATCAATAAAAATAACATTAAAAAAGTTATATCTCTTAGATTGCAGTGACATAACATTTTTTTTTCACATGAAAAGTTGGTAATGAAAGAATGAAAGTGAATAAACCTTTTGCTATTAAAGTGATACATTTTTTGTGTCAAAAAAAAATCTTGCAAAATTAAGTTATCATTTTGAATCGTGTTCCTCTTGAGGTGTAGCCTTACACATTTCTCTACATCATTTATAGGGATGACAACCTTGACAACTTGATTGAAATTAAGAAACCAGATGTCAAAACCAGGTAACAGTTTTTTTCTTAGTTTTTAGATTTCAGGCAATTAAAATAAGGACTACATGTAGGGAGTAGAGATGAGTGGACCTATTTGGGGACTGTTCAGTGCTGGAGCCTGGATCACTGTGCTCCAGTACACTGGATGGTTGAGCCAGTGCAAGCTGCTTGCTGTGTGTGATTGGCTTGCACTGGCCCTAAAAGCCAAGTAAGTGTCTATAATGTCTTGTCTATAATTTAAAAAATGAGATCCCCACCCATCTATCCCTGGAAGTGTTATGGCCACTTTACACGTCCCGATATCGTTCCGATATTGGATACAACGGCGCGGGAGAGAGCACATTTTTGGCACTAGTCCAAGATCGCATAGGAGATGTTACACAGGGAGATATCGGCAGGCAACGCAACTGCGATGTATACGCCCCCTCGTACGAGCGACCCAGGGAACGACCATTTAACATGGGAGTGAATAGGGGAAGTTGTGCTCCAAATCGTTGTTGGGCCGTCACACAGCACGATCCTGCCAGATCGTCCATCCAATATCGGGCAGTTGGAGAGCTTGCACAATTCCCCAACGATATCGTTTTGGCATCGTTCTTGCATCGCATTGCACATTTACACCACACAACGCACGAACGATATCGGCGGCAACGCATGAACCACGTGACTTTTTATCGTTGCTGGACAACGATATCGGGACGTGTAAAGCGGCTATTACACTTATGGCTGGCTGTATGTGGGCAGAGAGCCAAACAGCTAATCACTGACTCGCGATGACATACAGAGTCATGTTCAAGTCCAAATTAGTGGTACTAGGGAAATGCCACATTGTTGTCGTGGGCAATAACTCTTTCTAATGTTTTTAAGACAGTTTTGGAGTAGGTTTGCTCTATTGAAAAGCAACATTGCTGTTCATACAGTGAGGTTTTTCTATGTTTTTATTTGCCTCAAGTTTCCAAAAGTCAAAAATATTTAAAGCACCACTTGAGTGGCTCTTTAAATCTTTGTTCCCTGCCGCCAGTCTTATACTCAACCTCTGTCATTTTCATCCTTTTTTCAGCTCCACACCGGGACTTAGTGCTATCTTTTGTTCATAACTTGTGACTTGCCAGAGGTCAGAAATTATGTCACAAGCTCTCAATGCATCTTTATGAGAACCAGAATGAGGCTAGAACAAGGTTCTCATAGAATTGCATTGATTTGTCACCTCAGGTGAGCGCCATGAAACACTGGAGTTGCAGGCTGGTCCGGAGACCAACGGGAACAACACTGGAAAAAGATGAAGCTGGCGACACAAGAGTATTAAACAGGGGTCAGGGAATTTACACTTAAAGCACCACTCCAGTGTTAAAATAACAAAAAATGCTGGAGGGGTGCTTTAAAAGAAATAAATGGATCATTCTTCAGTCGTTTTCCATACTGAACCCACTCTAAACCTTACCATTGACGTCAATAGGAAAGTTACAAAAATGGCTGGTGTTTTTTATTAGACATTTTTAGTTGATTTTTCATAAAAATAAAATGCATACATTTTATTCATTGCTTAATAGATTAATAAAATAGAGAAAATCAGTGCTCTCTGGCCGTGGACAAGGATCTGCACAAATTTCTTTACCTTTTGGGATCCCAGGCAAGGTTTATTAACAGAGCTGACAAGAATTCTCCTGTGTGCTGCACATATAAGGCCAGGCTGGCGAATAAAATACTACGCCAAGAAACCCAGAAACTCAGGAAGTTCATGCTGATCCTGTCCATGGCCAGAGAGCACTGACCTGAACTGCGGTTCCACGAAGCGATCTGCCCATCTCTACTTATCGACATCAGATTTTCAACTAGATTTTGAGTGGATTTTGTCCCTTTCAATACAAAACATGTTGTAGGAAAATCACAAAAGATACTAATTTCAGTGTATACTGCCAACATTATATGAAGTTGTTTCTGCAATATATAAAATAGGTTAACCTACTGTATATACTCGTGTATAAGCCGAGTTTTTCAGCCCAAAAATTGGGCTGAAAAGTCCCCCCCTCGGCTTATACACGGGTCAATACGGTATGCTGTGGGGGGGGAGCTGTGACCGGGGGCTGGAGGAGGCAGGAGGGGGCCGCGGTGACCGCAGGCGGTCACGTGGGGCCGCCTCATTAGTGCAATGAATATGCACGGCATCCCCCCGTCCATCAGCGGCGGGGGGATGCCGTGCATATTGCACTACACAGCCCCCTCTCCTTAATATGCTTCCCCCAGTAGTAATAAACAGCCCCCCCTCCTTATCATGTCCCCCCCGGCTGCGGCAGCTGTGAAAATAACAAACAGTTTATACATCACCTTCCGGCGCAGCTCTCCGCTTCTCCGGTCCTCAGCATCTCCACTCGCCGGCTTCTTCTTCCTTGTTGTGCCGGTGTCATGTGACCGGGCGCAGGAGATGACGTCATTTCCTGCGCGCGGTCACAAGCCGGCACATCAAGGAAGAAGAAGTCGGGACCGGAGGAGCTGAGGACCGGAGAAGCGGAGAGCTGCACCGGAAGGTGATGTATAAACTGTTTGTTATTTTCACAGCTGCCGCAGCCGGGGGGGACATGATAAGGAGGGGGGGGCTGTTTATTACTACTGGGGGACGCATATTAAGGAGGGGGGGCTGTGTACTACCACTGGGGCTGCTGGATACTACACTGGGGCTGTATATACCTCTGGGGCTGCTGTATACTACCACTGGGGCTGTATATACCTCTGGGGCTGCTGTATACTACCACTGGGGCTGTATATACCTCTGGGGCTGCTGTATACTACCACTGGGGCTGTATATACCTGTGGGGCTGCTGTATACTACCACTGGGGCTGTATATACCTGTGGGGCTGCTGTATACTACCACTGGGGCTGTATATACCTCTGGGGCTGCTGTATACTACCACTGGGGCTGTATACTACCTCTGGGGCTGCTGTATACTACCACTGGGGCTGCTGTATATACCTTTGGGGCTGCTGTATACTACCTCTGGGGCTGCTGTATACTACCTCTGGGGCTGCTGTATACTACCTCTGGGGATGCTGTATACTACCACTGGGGCTGTATATACCTCTGGGGCTGCTGTATACTACCACTGGGGCTGTATATACCTCTGGGGCTGCTGTATACTACCACTGGGGCTGTATATACCTGTGGGGCTGCTGTATACTACCACTGGGGCTGTATATACCTGTGGGGCTGCTGTATACTACCACTGGGGCTGTATATACCTCTGGGGCTGCTGTATACTACCACTGGGGCTGTATACTACCTCTGGGGCTGCTGTATACTACCACTGGGGCTGCTGTATATACCTTTGGGGCTGCTGTATACTACCTCTGGGGCTGCTGTATACTACCTCTGGGGCTGCTGTATACTACCTCTGGGGATGCTGTATACTACCACTGGGGCTGTATATACCTCTGGGGATGCTGTATACTACCACTGGCGCTGTATATACCTCTGGGGCTGCTGTATACTAACTACTGGAGCTGCTGCTGTATATACCACTGGGGCTGCTGCTGTATACTACCACTGGGGAGGCTGCTGTATACTACCATTGGGGGGCCTGTATACCACACTGCTGGGGGCTGTATACCTGTGCTGGAGTCCACCCTCGGCTTATACACGAGTCAATAGGTTTTCCCAGGTTTTGGGGGCAAAAGTAGGGGGGTCGGCTTATACACGGGTCGGCTTATACACGAGTATATACGGTAATTATCATTTACTTACATGTTTATTTGGGTACATCGATATTGATCTTTTTGAGGCCCACGTCACACACACAGATATTTGTGCAGATATAGTTCACAGATCTCTGGTTGCAGTGAAATCATGGACACATTGCTCCATTTTGTGGCTGTATATAAATGGATTAATGTGTCCATAATTTCACTGCAACCAGAGATCTGTGAACAATATCTGCACAAATATCTGTGTGTGTGACGTGGGCCTAAGTAAAAAATCCACATGAAAACAATTTAACCACTTTTTGAATATTTTTTATGTGGATTTTAAAGCATATCCATATTAAAAATCCACATGACAAATCACTCACTGCGCACAAACCCAAAGTGTTGATTCACAATAGTAAATCTACATGAAAGGGAATCCTAAAGAAAGATTTCACCGTTCAAGCTACTCATTTGCACATGTAGTTCTTTCAAAGATAAGTCCAGCAATACATTATATGACTGGTCCATACCTCCTTTAGGGTGAAGGCACACTGGCGTGAGACTCGCGCGAGTGCAATGCGTGAAAAAAACGCATTGCACTCGGACCAGTGTTGCCCTATCAGGCAGTGCATACTGGTGCGAGTACCCCGCACCTACCTCGCACTGCGAGTCAGAAGCGAGTGCAATCGCAGCCCCCATACAGAAAATCTCGCCCCCATACAGCACACTGCAGAGAGTGAGGACACTCTCCACATACATGGTGTCACTACACCAGCTGCATATTAACCCCTTCAGCACTGGGTTTAGAGCCTCAGCCTCCTCAGCGCACACATGCGGTGCAGAGGATGCTGATGGGGTTAATCAGTAAAATAACCCCAGAATACACTATTTTACTACAATCATCATTGTCTTAGCTAAACATCTTGTACCGCTGCTGTCACAGCGGTACAAGATGATAGCTTACTGTACCCACAAAGCGGGAAATTTAAACTTGCCGGCTTTGACAGCCAGCGAGTTTCTATTCCCAACAAATGCTGTCTGCGGTCCTTCAGGACCATGGACAGCATCACAATCATGCAGCACACGCACGCACTCACACCTCACAATCACAGCACACTAAGATACATACAGCCAGCTACACTCCCCACACGCACGTTACTCGCACCATACACACCCACAAACACGCACAGCACTCGCATCACTGCCATGCATCAAAAACGCTGCGTTTTTGATGCATGATAGTGTGCCTCCACCCTTACTGAGAAAATAGCATTTGAAGAGTTATTGCAGATCTAAAGTCTCCGTAGATCTATTTCCCGCCCAGAACCACCTCCTCCTGTTCGGCTGACAGTACCTTAGCTTGAAGACACACAGTATAGAGGCTGTCAGTCAAGCAGGAGGCAGCGCTGGATGGTGAATAGAGCTGGTGTGACAAAGGCTCCAGATGTACAACCTCATTTACATGTCAATACAAATGCTGATTCCTCAGTACCAGAGAAACAGACTGTAAAGATATTTTTGGAATTGTCTTTGAAAGATCTAAATGCAATTATAGATAGTTTTGGGGGTGAAATCCTGCAGACAGATTCTCGTTACCTTTGCAGACATCTCCTGATGTGAAAACATGTGCTCTGTATTGTACAAGTATTTATGTTATATTAATAAATTCCTTTCTATATAATTGTTCTAATTCTCTTATGTTTCTTTTTTTTAAAGTACTGGAAATCTTGATAACCTCATTGATATTAGGACTACTACTGTAAAAAAAGGGTAAGAAAACTAGCTTGATGGTCAGGTAACAATGGAATTCATACAATGACACTTAGATCTGCAACGAAAAAGGGATTTAAAAATATAATATGCATTAGTGTAAAAGCCCACATATAATAATAATAATACTATTAATAATAATACAAACTTGGGCTATCAAACTGCCATTAATTCACCAAAAATGTCTCACCTGTTGTACTAGAATGATTTAAAGTTCTATGGAAAGTCTGAAGCCGAGATGCAGTCTCTGACCAACACTGTTAGAAGTTTTAGTAATGGCATCAGTATGGAAGTGTGGCCTGGACAAATGTGCCAGAGTGGCACTGAAGAAAGGGAAAATAAATGACAGTAAAGGCATTGGAATTAGGAATTAGGCATTAATTAGGCATTAATTAGGAATTAGGAATTAGGCATTAGGAATTAGGAATTAGGCATTGCAATGCCTAATGGACAAACCATAAAATACCACCAACCTTAAGCCTACAAACACATGGGCATATTACAACTGGATAACATCAAGCATGGAAATGTGAAAAATGTAGTTAGTAAGGAATTTGTCCAACAGATCAGGAACATTTTGAAGAGCAAATTGAATGGCAGCAAGGCCATAAACACCTAGGCCGTTCCTGTCATTAGATATACTGCTGGAATTGTGAACTGGACACATATAGAGCTGGATGATCTGGACAGAAAAGCAAGAAAACTGATGACAATCCACTTCTCATTGCATCCATATAGTTATTTTGGCAGACTTTACCTGCCAAGAAAACCAGGAGGCAGAGGACTTTTGCAAGTGAAGCAAACTGTAGAAGAGAAACATGCACTGGCAGATTATGTGAATGATAGTGGAGAACGAGCCTTGATGGAAGTTAACAACAGAAAACTCCTTAAAGTACAACAGACAAAAAAAGGAATACCAAAAAAATGCAGGTCAAAGCAGAAGAGGAAACTGGCAAAAGAAAGCTCTGTATGGACATTCCTAGAGAAAATCGAGGGTAAAGTCAACAAGGAAAAGACCTGGTTGTGGCTTACTAATGGATCATTGGAAAAGGAGGCAAAGGGCTTAATTCTCAAAACCCAAGAGCAAGCTATTCGCACAAATGCAATTACAGCAAGAATATAAAAATCAACTACAGACCCCAAATGTCGACTGTGCAAGGAAGCAGATGAAACAATGGATCATATACTGAGCTGCTGCAAGAAGATCGCGCAGACAGACTAAAAGCAAAGGCATAATACAGTTGCTCAGATGATTCACTGGAACTTGTGCCACAATTACTATCTTCATGTCACAAAGAACTGATGGGATCATAAACCTGAAAAGGTTATTAAAACTGAACATGCAAAACTACTATGGAACTTCTTATTTCAGATTGATAAAGTCTTGGAACACAATACTCCGGACCTTACCATTGTAACAAAAAAGATAGTGTGGATCGTCGATGTGGCAATACCAGGCGACAGCAGGATTGAGGAGATGCAATTGGAAAAACTGACACTATATGAGGATTTAAAGATCGAACTGGAAAGACTCTGGCACAAGCCAGTGAAAGTGGTCCCAGTGTTAATCGGTACACTGGGTGCTGTGCCTAAAAACCTTGGCCAGCACTTGAAAACAATTGGAGTTGACACAATAACAATCTGTCAGCTGTAAAAGGCCCCTACTGGGCTCTGCACACATCATTCGCCGATATATCACACAGTCATATACACTTGTGAAGTGTCCGACCAGTGATTTAATACAAAAGTATGTAACTGTTGTATATGTATAATAATAATAATATTATAACATTTATTCACTTATATAGCTGTGAGACAGTGCGGGGGATCATATGCGAGGGGCGCTATGTCTCCCCCAGAATGCGCACTGTCACGTATTGAGCCCGGTATAGGGTGTGTGAGAAAGGGACGGTCCGCTCCCTCCGCTCCGGGTCTTGCAAGGTCCCGGAAGTAGACACGGAGTTAAAAGCCTGGTCAGGAGGCAGGGCGGGGTTCCCTGTACACAGAATTGTGCCTTAGCTGCAGGAGCAGCAGAGATATACACAGGAGAGGTCTAGAGTTCCAGAGGACCGTGTGCTAGACTAACACGGCCTAGCCCAGGAGGGCTGGGAGCTCGGCGTGACCTATAACGGAGGCCTTTGGCCTGAAGGACCCGGGGTACGTTATATGAACTGTGTCTTGTGTACCCGGCTGCGACCCGGATTCCGGCTGACTGTGCCATCGCTGTGTGTACCAGCAATAAACACCGGGTCTTGTTTGAACCACTACCGGGCTCTACGTGTTTCCTGACTTGCAATCCAGGCGCTGCCCCACATAGCACCATTCATTCTATAGCTCATATAGTAATAGATAAGTGGGTTAAATAAAAAAAAAAACAAAAGCATTCCTTCATTTTCACTTCTCTATTTGTTTTTCTTTCTCTCTTTTTTTGTTTTTCTCTCTATGTTCTAAAAGAGAAAAAAAACATTACTTGTGTGGCGCCCCTATGGCTAGGCACCACAGGGAGGTATTACACTTTGCAAACATATGTAATATCTCTGTAGTTGTGGGTTTGGGTTTAACCTATGGAGTCTAGGTCAGCGCTCAACACTAGGTCACCTTAGCATAGAAGGACTGATTATTCAGTAGGTCCAAAAGGGGGTGGAGCCTAGGTTAGAGCCGGAGACTTAAGTTCCAGTTAGTCAGGAGGAGAGTCAGCATCAGGGACAGTGCTGGGAAGGCAGGCAGTGAGGTCTCGCCTGACAGCCCCCTTACAGGAGGATCACCTATCTCCAGGAGGGTGACCCAGACAGAAGGAGATAAACTAGCACCGGTTGGAGCCGCTTGGTTTAGTCTGGGGAACATGGGCAACACGGACGCCGAGGCAGTCAGTGGTTTATCCCTGACCGCAAACCGACGAGCCGCGGGCCCATAATCACTGGGTAGCCGTAGGCGCCACAAGAAGGTACCTCACCCCTCAGGCCCAAAATTGGTCCAAAATTAGAGGAGTATCGGTCCAGATTCCGGTGGCGAGAGGATTTGCTTGTTTTCGCTCCCGTCTGTACCGGTAAAGGAAAACCCATGCTTCATCGTATGAGACCAGGGGACTGGCGGGAGAGCTCTGCAAGGGTGGTTAAACAGAAAGAAGGACAGAATTAGACTCCGAAAGACTATAAGAAAGGAACATCTGGAGATTCCATAGGGGTACCCTGAACCGACAACTAGTACCCGTTAAACCAGACTGTACCGTGTTCTCAATAACATCTTCCGGTACGAGTAAAGTGGAGTTGGAGTTGAATCGGTCTCTGTTTTTCTTCCCACCGGTGCCCAGAGGGCCTCAGCTTCATCATCGACTCAGGGGTAAGAACTACTACTCCCCTCATCCCCCTCATCATTTTCCATCATCGCTGCCCTGAGGTAAAAGCTCCACCTGCGGGGAGCTGGACCACACTGAGCTGCACCCATCATCATCTCAGCGGCCGGCCTGCAGCGCCGTTATCCACATTATCGGGATCCACAGGTGGCGTCACGTATTCTTTACCCCTGTAAATATTTCCCCCATCTAACAAATGACAGCCAGGGCACGGAACCGGGAGCCCGACCACCCGTGATTCCTCAGTTAAATCCATCAAATCCATCCCCATGTCCGAGTACCCCTTGCCCTGGGCTTATCACTTACCCACTGAAGCCTTGTCTTTGCAGCACCACTGTCATTCTGGTACTGTGGAAATTATGTGGTATACAGATGTAGGCGTTTAACTTTACACATAAAGGATCATTTTAATACTTTGTCACAGAATGTTACCTCACTTAAAGGATTAGATAAGCCAACATTACACAAGCCAATGATCAATGTGATAGGTGTCAAATTGTATTTTTTCTCTACCATGATATTCCAGTGCTGTTCTCTAAGTAAAGGGATTATTCTATTAGGACACCCCCTTCTCATTCCACATGTTTCCTGCAATTAGAATAAAACAGCTTATACTCACCTCCTGCATCAGCACTGGTGTAGGGGTCCGTGTTCCCGGGGCTCATGTGAGGTTGTGACTTCACGCAAGCCATGTGTGAATGGCTTCTTGATCTCTGCCCTTGGATATATGAGTTAATCAACAGGAAGCTGGATCTGCACCTGCCGCCCACTTCCTGTTGATTTCATCTGCATCCAAAAGGGGAGATAGAAGCCGGTAGTGTTTGAACACATGGCTTACATGATGTCACAACCTCACATGTGCCCCAGGAACGCGGATCCCCACACCAGTGCCGGAGCGTGAGTATTTTTTATTTTAATAAGCTCTTTTATTTTAATTGCGGGAACCATGTGAATGAGGAGGTAGTCCTTGCAGTAGACAACTTCTTTAAGGTAGCCTTTGCTACATCATCATTACATGAATGCTTCAGCCAATCATTGGCTGTAACAGTATATATGAAACCTGATTGCAAAGTCTATTGACTAGTTGCAACCGAAACATACATATTGGATTGGATTTTTAATATCACTTGGGGCCACTGGATTGAATGAACTGAAGTTATAGGCATTCACCATGTACACAATGATTATTTCATTATTTTAGAACATTGTCTACTCTTAACCAACTTTTAGAATATCTCTCCAATACACTAAAAAAAGATTTTATTTCTCTTTGGCTCTCACATAACTTTACTACAATAAAATCTATTTTCTTACTGGAAACTGATAGGACAATCTTAATATGTTTAAGTTTCTGCAGAGTAAATTTACTGATAGTACTTAGTTTAATTTGTAGACAGTTTGTTTTAAATTAAGCATTTAAAGCTTAAAACAGGTTTTAGCTACCCAATCTGAGAGCAGCATAACATAGGGACAAAAACCCTGCTCCAGCAATGTATCACTTACTCGCTGTTTGCTGTCAAGATCCCTATTTTATCTGCTGCAGGTTTACTAATTCTCTAAATTCTGAGCTCTATATTAGGGCTCGGACACACTCTGCTACTTACATGAGAGTCTGTTGGACGAGGCTCGGAAGAGGCTGGAGCAGTGACCCTGATTGGCCTCTCCCTCTCTGGACGGAGAGTGTGGAGCTGCACTAAAACACAAGCAGCCGACAGCCCCGTCCAGACAGGGAGAGGCCATTCAGGGTCACTGCTCCAGCCTCTTCCGAGTCTCGTCCAAGAGACTCGCATGTAAGTAGCAGAGTGTGTCCGAGCCCTTACTCCGACTCACCACTGATTGATAGACCCTGATTGACCCCACACTGTGCATAGGCAGAAAGCTGCCAGTCAGAGCTCATGATTATGGAGCAGGTTTACTAGCCCTTAAGTGATAATATCCTGCTGATAAAACTGTGATTTTATTAAAACTACAGCAATCAGACAAGTAAGTGGTACGTCTCTGGAATTAGGGTATTTTTCTCTACATTATGTTGCTCTCAGATTAGGTGGCAAAATCCTCATGACATATTCTATTTATCTAGCATATTATTTTAAGTGTAATGGCCTGCAGCAAGAACTACTTTGATTGCATTGCAGATGTCACAGTACTTCTGGGACCTATGTACAGGATGTAATATTAGAATCCTCTGAATATCGAGATGCCAGCATAATTTTTGAAATATTTAGAGTCATTTGTAAATCACTATCAGAAATGATCGATTATGCTACATTTCACATATCTCTTTATTACAATACAATCATGTTACGTTTAATAAGATTTTTTTGTTTAAAATGTATTAATATACCGGAGCCAGCTATATATTGGTGTGATAACATTGTTGCCAAGAGCTTAGGGGGTGCCACGTATGTCCCACCTAAATTTTATATATAGATACTAAATTTATGTGACAGCTCGACGCTAACGTTATAACAATGGCGACAATAATTAATAATAAAAGTTGTTTTTTCTGAAATTTCATATAATTTATTACATTCAACCAATTTAGTTAAAACGTTTAAAATATGAAAAATATTAAAATCACATATCTTTTGTGTGCAGTCTTTAAATGTAGAGGCTCCTATAGACACAAAGGTGTCTGTTAATGTTTTCCAACAGGGGCTTGGGTCCTGGTGGTGCCAGTGTGTGAGCTCCCGGTGGCTCTGATGCTGGCTGAACTCGGTGAGGACAGAGAGTTCCCGGAGCAGCTCGCGGTCACATATGAGCGGAGATCGCCTGGTGTGTTCCCAGCATCAGAGAGCACGGCCTGGCCCCAGTGTCCCCTCTACTGACAGTGGCCGGCGGAGATTAACGAACAGACCTTGCATTTGATTAAGTTAACTACCCTGCACTTTCAGCCCAGAAGTGAGCTCAAGATTATAATCACATCATATATAGCACTGAGAACTGTACACCTTGAATATATACAAGCTCCAAATACCCTACATGAGATATACCCTTAGGATGAAGCATGAAAATTTCCACAAGAGTACAGATTGAGACTGTTACAGGTAAAAACTACTCCACACTGGCACCACCAGGACCCAAGCCCCTGTTGGAAAACATTAACAGACACCTTTGTGTCTACAGGAGAACCTAGAGCCTGTACATTTAACCCCTTCATGACCCGGGAATTTTTTGTTTTTCATTTTCGTTTTTTGCTTCCCTGCTTCCAAGAGCCATAACCTTTTTATTTTTCCGTCAATATAGACATATGATGGCTTATTTTTTGCGGGACAAGTTGTACTTTCATATGCAATCATTTATTTTACCATAAAGTGTACAGGGAAATTGCAAAAAAATTCTAAATGCAGTGAAATTGCAAAAAAAGTGCAATGACACGTTTGTTTTTTGGATATTTTAGTCGCCATGTTCACTATATGGCAAAACCGATGTGACAGGGTGATGCCTTGGATCGGTACGAGTTCGTAGACACCCAACATATATACCTTCATTGGTATCTAGGTGCTGAAAAAAAATTCAGAAGTTTGAAAAAAAACCAAAGTGGAATTTTTGCGCCATGTTCTGTGACCCATAGCGTTCTTATTTTTCGGGATCTAGGGCTCTGTGATGGCTTATTTTTTGCGTCTTGAGCTAACGTTTCTAATGATACCATTTTTGGGGGGATCCGCAGTTTAGCCATGATCCCGGGCTGTCATGTGAGCGCCGGAGATCCCGCGATACTATCGCCGATAATATCCCCGCCGCGGCCGCCTTGGATCCCGCTGTCAGTGATTGACAGTGGGATCCAAGGGGTTAACAGCGCCGATCGGATCCCAGATCTGATTGGAGCTGTTAGCCCGACATCTCAGCTGATCACATCAGCTGAGATGTCGGCTGTTTGATGTGAGCTCCGCGCCGGAGCTCACATCAAACACCCCTTACCCGCCCATGACGTTGTATAACGTCATAGGTCGGGAAGGGGTTAAAGACTGCACGCAAAAGATATTTTATTTTAATATTTGTCATATTTTAAACGTTTTAACTAAATTGATTGTACAGCACATATATGTAATAAATGATATGAAATTTCAGAAAAAAATACTTTTATTATTATTGTCACCATTGTTACAAAGTTAGTGCCAAGCTGTCACATAAATTTAAGATTTTTTTTGTTGTTAAAGAGGGGACAGAAAACAGGAAACTTAATTTTTGCTGTTAGGGTGGAGAGTCTGTGAATTTTAGGTACTGATTTTCTCCCCTAACTGCTCCATGGTAATGCTTCCCTGGTCTCCACCAGTCTCTGTATTTTTGCTTCCAGCAATGACAGTACAGCTGCAGTCAATCACAGGCTGCAGAAGTCACACATGTCCACACATCTAAGCCGAAGACTGAAATGGCAGGATTCATTGATCTGCAAACAAGGCAATGAAGCAATAACACATCATAGGATTGCTATGGAGAGATTTTGCTTCATTTGGCTATGAAAATGTTTCCATTAAAGTGTGATATATTTATGATTTTTTTTATTCTATATTTTTATATTTAAGAAGTCAAGATCTGGATGACCTCATTTCTATAAGTGGAGATATAAATAAAGGGTAAGAAGTGCATTTGAAATGGAATTGTAATGAAATACTATACAATGAAATTGTGCAATAGCATCCAATCTTTGTTAATTAATTGCTCCAAATCCTAGAAATTTAGCATTTAATTACTGTCTTGCCTGGTAAGCTATGGCAATGTGGCTAATTTTTGGACACCGGATGACTTGATGCTAATTTAAAGCAGTCTTAAAACCTATGATGCCTTCTCTTTGATTACATATTGGTAGGAATTTTAATCCACCATCCTGTGGTCAATTTAATTTGTGACTAAATGTAATCGAAATTGAGAAAAGGGTAAAATAAAAAATAAAGGTTGTAGGGATACTGCTCACTTGGTCGTGTTTAGGTAGGCTCGGGAGGTGGCTTTAAACAAAAATGGCCAGGCTGGTTTATTAAAGGCCCAGAAAGCAAGCCACACTCAAGGAAAATAAACATCCTTTCTTTTCAGGAAAATAGGATACACAATCCTGTCAAAAAGACTGAGGAATCCGGCACACAAATGGGGATTTCACATAGGGGGAATTCTTACTTCTATACACACATAACTAATGATCATACTTGAACTTCTGTCCACCATACCATACCACTTGGTAGGGATATGTGAGCAGCCAGTCCCACCCATCTCTCTTACTGATCATAAACCTTGTCAGTCCTATAAACCCCATCAGTACTATTTACACTGGAGCTTGATTCCAGGTTTACATCACAGAGGATACCCACATTTGTGATAAATATCTCCCCTCCATGATGTGTTTCGTGGCCATTATATAAGGTGTAGGAAGTGAGGGCATATCACTATGGGCCGCTTCACACTGCGGCGTGATCTGGTCCGGTTCTGTCCGGGAGCCCCTGACAGCGGCGGACCGGATCTGCACACAGGACTAGGGGCTATTAAGCCCTCTGGTCCAGTGTGCAGCGCACGCAGTTCCTGCTGCTGATAAGTCAGGACCACGGGCGTCGCGGTCCTGACCTGTCAGTGGCTGTAGCTACGTGCACTGCACACCGGACCGGAGGGCTTAATAGCCCCCCCAGTCCTGTGTGCAGATCCGGTCCGCGGCTGTCAGGGGCCTCCCGAACAGAACCGGACCGGATCACGCTGCAGTGTGAAGCAGCCCTAAGCCATCACTTTCTAATATGTGGAGTGCCCATGCTTAAACTTTACTTGTCCTTCATTGATTTTCCCTCTGATTCCTCCAGCCTTTTGTAGAGTTGAGGATTATACAGTGATTTTTTTCTTAGTTACAATGCTTTTAATTTATGGTATAGAGTGTGTTATCATGCATGTAGACTTATAACATATTCATTCTATGTGTTTGGTTTATTTGTACCCAAAATACACCATGGTCATCCTCCTGATTGATTTATAAAAACACACCAGATTCCTGCTTTCTTTAGAAACTTGAAATCAGGAATATGATTTCTTGCTTCTATGAAAAAGCTCAGTTTATGAAAGAAAATAGTGGACAATATGGAACCCATTCATTGACACTGATCTATGTGATCCATGAAAGCTTTCATATGAACATTGATCCTAATCTACTTTGCATTATGTTAAATAAAATGGAGTATCATATTAATTAACATTTTACTACTATGTATAGTAGAGTGGCAATTGTGTCCGTGAAATACATGGGAATAATTAACAGGAATCGGAAAACACACGATGCATGAACACATGACTAATTTCAGCTGCACAAAAATGATGCTTGCTAAATTTAGAGTCTGAAGGGGCACAATTACTGCCATTCACATTCCGGATGCTTTGTAAACTAATTAATAGGCATGTAGGAAAGGGAATATTCATTGTGTTACATGCATTCTGGGTCAGAAACAATACAAATGAAATTGTTTAGTGCCAATGCACAAAAGTAAACTTTTTTTGCAATACAGCAAGGTACTATCATAGCAAAATGATACAATACTGAATATATAGTATATCATGGGTGTATAATATTTTTTAGTCCAAGGACCACATTGTCATAGAGAACCAATCTGAAGGGCTGCACAAAACAGTAAAGGGGTATTTCAATTTATACATGAGCAGAACCAAGTTTTAAGTATTTGAGAAGGATTTGAAGAGGATTTTTTCACTTTTAACATGAAACACGTTATGGATTGCTATGTAATCAAAACCACTGTCAGTACAGGAAAACATAACAAAACTTAGTAAATTGATAAACTGCAGTTCCAGGTCAGCTCCCTGATACACTTGTATCTCGTGATCATGCAAATTCCAGTATATGCTTAACAATAGTAAAGATTATAGGGAGTTGTTGTTATCAGCCTTCATCACACGATACCATATAGGAACCACAGTAATAATGAGAATTAGTATTACAAATACCGTAATTATTTACATCCAGTTACCTTGCAGATTACAACTTCTCTGATTGGAGTAATTCTAATCTCTTGTCTCCAACCCTTTTATCATAGTACTGACACCATAATGACTTTTCACATCCTCAGCTTGTATCTGCAGACTTCCCTCTTCCCTGTCTTCAGCAGCACATCCAGACATGGTACCCATTAAAATAAAAGCATCATTATACTGCCCCATAAATATAAATATCTCCCATGCTGTGTCCCTTAATAAATAATTAACCCTCACATTGCTTCCTGAACAAAATATACCTCCACACTGAACCTCTCCATAATATCGCCCCACAATGTGCCTCTCCACAATATACCCCACAGCATACAGCGCTCTGTAATGTTCCCTCACACTTTGCATGGCTCCATAATGTTATCCCACACTCTGCACTGCTCTATAATGTTCCCCCATACTGTACACAGCTACATAATGTACCCCAAACTTTGTACCTCTCCATAATGTCCTCCCACACCCTGAACCACTCCATAATGTTCTCCCAAACTCTGCACTGCTTCATAATGTTTTCCAACACCTTGTATGCCCTGGTCTATAATGTTCTCCCCATATCCTACACTGCTCCATAATGTCCTCACACACTATGCATCACTCCATAATGTTCTCCCACACCCAGCACACTCTGTAATGGTCTTCTGCACCCTGCACAGCTCTATAATGTTCCCTCACACCCTGCACCTCTCCATAATGTTCCCCCACAATGTTCTCCCTCAACCTGCACAGCTCCATAATATTCCCCACACCCTGCACCACTCTATAATTTCCTCCACACCTCTACTGTTCCATAATGTTTCCCCACACTCTGCAGCAGTCGATAATGTCACCCATATCCAGCATCACTGAATAATTTCCTCCACATCCTGTATCACTCCATAGTGTTCCATCACACCCTACACCGCTCCATAATGTCCCCCATACCATGCACCACTCTATAATGTTTCCCCACAATGTTCCCCCACATCTTGAACTGCTGCATAATGGTCCCCCACACTCTGAACCACTCCATAATATCTCAAACACCCTTTATCGCTCCATAATGTTCCCCCACACCCTGCACCATTCTATAGTTTCCCCAAAGTGTTCCCTAACATCCTGCACTGCTCTATAATGTTCCCCTACAGCCTGAAACACTCCATAATATCTCACACATCCTACATCGCTCCATGATATCCCCCACTCCTGCACTACTCCATAATGTTTCCTCACACCCTGCACAGCTACCTAATGTTCCCCCACAGCCTCCACCACTCCATAATGTCCACCACACCATGAACTGCTCCATAATGTCCACCACACCATGCACCACTCCATAATGTTCACCACACCATGCACCACTCCATGATGTTCTCCCATAATGTTTACCCACAACCTGCACTGCTCAGAATGTTCCTCCACACCCTGTACTGCTCCATAATATTCCACCACAACCTGCACCACTCATAATGTTCCCCAACACCCTGCACTTTTCATAATATCATTTACACCCTGCACTGTTCCAAAATATGTCTAACATTGCCCCTCTGCAAACTATTTCCCCTTCACAATTCCCCCATGCCCCATAAGCCATAGCAACAGTAACCCCTCTCGTTCATCCTGTAATAGTATTAATAATCTTTACCTTCTCCTGGAGTACTTACTGGTCAAATCTCTGCTGCCTTGCATCGTGGAACCTGTGATAGCAGTAGTGTGATGTTGAATGGTCTTCTCCTCTGCCTCAGTCACAGTGTTCAAGTATTCAACTGTATATGCATCTGAAAGATGTGACTACAGCAGGCTATAGGAATATGGGAACTGGAGCCTACCATTTCTTTGTAGTCTACATAACATCCTGTTGTGCCCTGCTGTTCAGGCCTGCAGTATATCATGTTAAAAAACTATTTGCAGGATAGATGATAGCTACTAGATGAATGGAGGCTTGGTGGCTTAGACCCTCTCGCCAAATTCTCCTTAGAGAATGCAATAATAGTATCTTTGCCAAGTACAGAATTTCTGGTTCTCAAGTAAGTATATAATAAATGCATAGAAAGTATTCAGGCATTAAAAATGTCTTTAATGCTATCTAAAATGTGTAATTAATACAGATTTTGGATCCTTTAAAATTAAACCCAAAATTAATCTTAATGGATTACTGCATGAAAGGCTTTGCCACACAACAGTCATGTGTGAACTGCTTTATGGGACGTTGTCTATTCTTTTTCATACAGAATCCTATTGAAAAATTCTCTACATACCTCTATATGAATTCAAATGATTTAGGAGGTACAGCAAAACAATTCATGCACTATTGTGGTGGTACTTTTATAGAACTATAGTGTGAGTCTTTGAAGGGTTATCTCAACATAGGATAGGTGATGACTTGATGATCGCTGTAGGCCCCATTACAGGAAGCGTGATTGTGGGAATGAGGCTTTGAAGAGCCCTGTTTTGAACAACATGATGGCCACAGATATGCGCAACTAGTCCTTTCATTGTCTATGTAGTATCTAGTTCTGGCAGTCCCATAGCCCTGGTAGTCTTCTGCTAGATAGATGATGAATAGAGCGGTGGCTCACATGTGTGCTCTTGCACCATTCAAATGTTGAACTTCAGATCCCCGCTGTTGTAATTGCAAAAGCCACAGCAGTGAAACCATTAGAGTTCAGCCAGATGTGACCAACTCTGTGGATGGGGAATGGTGAACTAAACATGCCTAATCCTTCTGTTCCTGACACCTGCCATAACAGACAGTCAACAGACCACATAAACATTAACTCAATGGCTCAGCCCAATAAAATTGGTTGACAGTGTCCTTGAGGGTGCTTTAATAAAGGTACAGTGGCATGCAAATGTTTGGGCATCCTTTGTCAAAATTACTGTTATTGTAAACAGTTAAGCAAGTTGAAGATGAAACTATCTCTAAAAGGCATAAAATCAAAGGTGCCACATTTTATTGTACAGTATTTTAGGTAAAACAAATGTCATCTTTTAACTTTTGAAAATTACAAATAGGAAAAAAGGCAGATGGAAAAGTTTGTGCACTCTGCATTGTTAATACCTAGTAGCACCCACTTTTGCAAGTATCACAGCTAGTAAATGCTTTTTGTAACCAGCCAAGTGCCTTTCAATTCTTATTTGAGGGATTTTCACCATTTTTCCTTGGAAACGTCTTCTAGTTTTATAAAATTCCTGGGTCATCTTGCATGCGCTTCTCTTTTGAGAGAAGCTACAGATTTTTAATGGACATTAGGGGACTTTGAAGGCCATTGTAAAATCTTCAGTTTGCACCTTTTGAAGAAGTTTGTTGTAGATTTTGACATGTTTAGCATCATTATTCATTTGTAGAAGCCATCCTCTTTTAACTTCAGCTTTTTTAGACAGTGTCATGTTTGCATCAAGAAATTGTTGAAATTTCATTGAATTCATTCTTCCCTCTATCCATGAAATGTTCCCCGTGCCATTAACTGCAAGATAACCCCAAAGCATGATTGTTCCAACTAATGCTTAATGGTTGGCAAGATGTTCTTTTCCTGAAATTCTGTGCACTTTTATCTCCACACATATCTTTGATTATTGTGCCAAAGACTTCTATTCAACCTCATTGGTCCACAGGACTTGTTTCTAACATGCATCAAGCTGTTTAGATGTTCTTTTGAATACTTCTGATGCTGAATTTTATGGTGAAGATACAGGAGAGGTTTTCTTCTGATGACTCTCTGATGACTCTTTCATGAAGGCCATATTTGTGCAGGTGTTTCTGGGCATGAGAACAATGTACCACAACTCTAGAGTCTTCTAAATCTTCCTGAAGGTCTTTTGCAGTCAAATGGGGGTTATAATTTTCCTCTCTAGCAAAGATTTGGGCAGCTCTGAAATTTTTCTTTCTCTTCCCGACCTTATCTTGACATCCATTGTTCCTGTTAACAGTCATTTCTTAATTACATTTTAAATTAGAGAAAAAGCACTATGCTATCTTCTTAAATCTTTCTCTTGCTATGTGGGCCTCCACCATTTTAACTTTCAGAGTGCTAGGCAGCTGCTTACAAGAATCCATGGCTATTGTTTTATGGAACAAGGTTAAAGGAAGCTGGGTTTTTATAAAGCTGTGAAATTTGCATCACCATGATTTTGGTAACGATGATAGTCAACGTGCCATAACCCTAACAGGCAAATTAACGTTTGAAACCTTGGTCAAAGTTATCTGAGCACAGAAATCTCCAAGGGTACTCAAACGTTTGCATTGGCTCATTTTCCATTTTGTAATTTTTTAAATGTTAAAGATGAAAATATAGATATATATTTTTGCCTAAAATATAAAGGAATTGTATAATCTCTATAACTTTATGCCTTTTAGAGATCATTTCATCTTCAACTTGCTTACCTGTTTACAATAACAGTAATTTTTACCACGGGTATTCAAACTTTTGCATGCCACTGTATGTCATTTCTTACAATGCTACTGCATGCCTCTGTGGAATAACGATCATCAGAAGGTCTAATGATTGCAGACATACAGGAATATAATACAGGTTCTCATTTTTACCATTACCATAATATTTTTGTCTGTGGAAGTAAATAAATGATCATTTCCTAGATAAATCTACCTCCATAGAATTTGCATTTGGTAACTGAATAATAGTCCTATATTGTGATTATAAACGATGGATGATTACAAAATTAACTCAATATTCCAGAGTGCATTATACGTGTATACAAACTATTATTATCTTTTATTTTCTTAGCACAACCAAACCTGCTAATACTAATCTAACAAATCGAAGTTCAACCACAACTACCACATACAATGTTAAAGAAGAAGCTGGTGATGCACCCAAAAGACGTTCCACCACAACTACCACCTTCAATGCTAAGGAAGAAACCAATGATCTGACAAACAGACCTTCCACCACAACTACCACCTACAATGTTAAAGAAGAAGCCAGTGATGCTCCAAAAAGACGTTCCACTACAACTACCACCTACAATGTGAAGGAAGAAAGCAATAATGCACCAAACACACGTTCCACCACAACAACCACCTACAATATCATGGATGGGACCAATGATGTACCTAACAGACGTTCAACCACTGCTGATTATCATGATGTTCCAAGCAGACGGTCAACTACCTCTTCGTCCTACAAAGTCACTGATGATACCTATGATGTTCCATCTCGCCGCACTACTACATCTTACAAAGACAGCATTGATGGACCAAATTCTCGTTCGAATGTGACTGTCACTCATGAAACAAGGTAATGTAATAACTAAAAGAGCCATTATCTACAGTATAAATAATGTTTAGCTTCTTACAAAGGGTTGTCCTGACTGTGTTCAAAACTAGGGTAGGAGTGTAATATAAAGTAATACCATAACTAACCAGTGTACCAACTTAAACATTTTCACTCTGTGTCTTTTTTGCTTCATGATGTGAGCACAAATCTGATTTACGAGCAACTGCTGTGTAATCTAGTGTACCTACTTATAAGAAACTGAATATTCTCTGCCCTCCCACCCATCATCCCAGGCGTGGAGAGTAGCAAGTACAGTATCCCGACACCTGATGGCATGTGGGTGCGCAGCCAGCTGTCTGCATCACATCGCACACTTAATAAACTTATACTCACCCTCCCTCCAGTCCCCATCCTGGTACATGGTCCCATTCTGGTATATTTGATCCCCCATCTAGTATATATGATCGCTCATCGTAGTACATGACCACTTCATCCTTGTACATGGCCCACATCACTCTACACACTTAAATAAAAACTATTATACTCATCCTCTCTTTGATCCCTCGCAGCGTGACATCTTTATCTCATGCAGGCAGCTGAAGGCATGTGGGAGTGTGTCAGCTGATCAGCCTGTTAGTACTGTACTCCCACATACTGTCAGCTCCCTGCATGAGATGAGGATGCCGTGCTGTGGAGGAATGGAGAGAGGGTGAGTATAATAGTTTTTTTAGTGTGTGGTGTGATGGTGGCCATGTACCAGGATAGGGGTCCATGTACCAGGAAGGGGGATCATATATTCATATATAATATACTAGGATGAGGGATCATATATACCAGCATGGGAGCTATGTACCAGGATGTGGATTATATATAACTGGATGGGGGGAGCACATATGCCAGGATGGAGAGCATGTACCAAGATAAGGATAATATATACTAGGAGTGGGAACCATGTATCCCAGGATGGGGCCATGTACCACAATGGAGGATAGTATATACCAGGATGGAGGCCTTGTGCCAAGATGAGGATCAAAAATACCAGGATTGTGAACTATATATACCAGGATGGGAGCCATGTACCTAAATGGGAAATCATATATACCAGGATAAGAGCCATTTACCAGGATGGGCATCATATACAACATACCAGGATGAAGGCCGTGTACCAGGTAGGGAATCATATATACATATATACAATACCAGGATGGGAGCCTCATACCAGAATGGGGGCCATAACGAGGGTCTGGAACATTTCAATTAATTAAATGGGGCAGATTAAATTTGATAAAAGAAAAAATAGTAAATCAAGGCATTAGTTTATTAAATTTTAATAGTGTGTAATCACACACCAACTAGTTGTAAGTGGAATAGAAAAGAAGTGGTTGGATCACAATTCTGAAATTGGACTGAGATCAGACTGCAAAGCTTAGTCTGGCCGTGGCTCTCCCGACTCGAGCATGACAGCTTCACACTCTGGTCAAGAGTCGCACAGCCAGTCTGAGCAATGTGTTCTGATCTTGGTCTGATTTATATGATCATCTGAATGCACCCTTACAGTGAGTATATTGCACATTGTTGGGATTCAGCATGGTACACTCCCTCCTTAGGTTTAGACTTGGCCCAACCAGCCCTTAAGTAATTATATTTATACTCCATTTTCAGTATTAAATTTGAGTAATTGTAATGCATATTTTCTTTCTATATTATATACCTACTTATTGTTATATTTTATAATTTGTTTTTCAAATTAGCACATGAATTTGTTTTTCAGTTATTCATCTCTTCCGAATTCATCTTATGGAGGAGATGTAAGGTACTGAAATATCACATTTACAGAATATCTATTTTCTAAATACTTTTATCCATTAGTTAAAAATAACCACTAAATACACCTCTAACGTACATACATTCACATATTGCTTATCAGTTATACAATTGTTTCTATAGATAATAAAAATCTTTATTTATATAGCGCCAACATATTCCACAGCTTTCTTTTGATTAAAAGGAATCTGTTATACGTTTTGAGGAGTCAAAATGAATAAATCTGCTATAATCAGGTTAGATAGACATTTCAGAATATTTTCATGTATAGCAAAAATAATAAAAATACCTTAGTATGTTAGTTTTAACAACTCATAAGCCTTATACAAATTACTCTCTAAGTGTCTTCTGACCTCAGCTGGGAATGACTTCTGCTGTAAACCCTCCATTCCAAGAGGTTGTCACTTGCCAAACAAGAGTGATGTCAATTGAGCCTAGATAGGATGTTTGCCTCAATAAAGCCCAATACTAAAACATGAGGCCTGATACTGCAATCTACCAACAAAGATTTTCATATATGACCATGTATTCTATCAGCTGATGGATGGATACATTTTGTAAAGGTCCCATGAAGAAGACTGAAGTATAATTTTAGTATAGAGTTCCCTCTCCTTTTCTGAACACCATCTGTAGTTATAGTCAAAGTTTTTCCAAATTTAACCCCTAGACGACAGCCTAACGTCTACAGACGTCCGAAAAAACAGGGTACTAAAGCCCAGCCTTACGTCTGTAGACGTCGGGCAGGAAATAGCCCTGTAGCGCCGCCCCTGGAGCTAATACCTCTAGGGTGTCAGCGTACCGATTGTAGCTGACACCCTAGAGAGTAGTAATTAGCTCCTTTTGTACCCGCACCTGTAATGTGATGACCGGTAAACACCGTTTACCGATCATCACATTACAAAAGTGAAAGTGCTTTGTACAAAATGCTTTCACTTTGATCCGACATGAAAACACATGTCGGATCAAAGTGATCCATTAACCCCTAAGGCCCCTAAGACCCCCTGTGCCTGAGATTACCCCCCTTACCCCCCCACCCCTCCCCCGGGCCATCTCAAAATGGCGGCGCATGTAAAAACGCGCCGCCTCCCCTGCAGCTGCATGCGATCTGACATGTCACAAGTCAGATCGCATGACTGACACATCCCCCTGTGCCCCCCAACACTTTCTGCAGCCTCCAGCCCCCCATCTCCAGCTCTTCCAGCCTCGCTCCTGCAGCCCCCTCCTCGCTCCTACAGCTTCCCTCCTCCGGTCCTCCAGCTTCCCTCCGCTCCTCCAGCCCCGCTCCTCTGATACCCACAGCCCCCTCCTCGCCCCTCCAGCCCCGCACCTCTAACCCGCTCCTCTAACCCTCTCCTCCGCTCCTCTTACCCGCTCCCCCGGCTCCCCGGCTCCCCTCCTCGCTCCTCCGGCCCCGCTCCTGCAGCACCGCTCCTCCAGCTTCCCTCCTCCTCTCTCTCTCACCTGCTCCTCGTTCCTGGGGTCCCGCTCCTGGATCCTGGAGTCCCGATCCTGGGGTCCCGCTCCTGGATCCTGGGGTCCCGCTCCTGGATCCTGGAGTCCCGATCCCGGCACCAGCAGCAGTCTGTCTCCTCTTCTGTGCGCGCAGCTGTGTGAGCTGCGCGCACTCTCAGGGGAATGATAGGTCATGAACTTACAGAGTTCATGACCTATCATTCCCCTGGGGTCACACAGGGGTTAAGTGATCTTCATGGTGATCTGCTTTAGAGATCATGAAGATCAGTTACCCCTGTGTGGTCCCTGGATTGTGATGGGTCATGACCTTAGAGTTCATGACCTATCATTCCCCTGAGGTCAAACAAGGGTTAAGTCATGAACTCTAAGTTCATGACCCATCACAATCCAGGAGTCACACAGGGGTACCTTTACACGCCGTAACCGTTGAGAGAAATATTGACGGCGATATGTCGCCTTGCAATAATCGCCGTCAAAATCTCTCCCAATTGCGGCATGTAATTGGGAAATTTGGCGGCGATCTGTCGCCTCGCCACGGTCGCCTGATCTCTGTGCACTGCTCTGAAATCAGGCGACCGTGGCGAGGCGACATATCGCCGCCAAATTCCCCAATTACACGCCGCAATTGGGAGGGATTTTGAACGGCGATTATTGCAAGGCGACATATCGCCGTCAATATTTCTCGCCGCGATTGCGGCGTGTAAACGTACCCTTAGAGATTATTATGAAGATCCGTTAATCTCTGTGTGACCCCAGGATCATGATAGGTCATGAACTTACAGCGTTCATGACCTATCATTCCCCTGGGAGAGTGCCTTATTATAGCATATGGGGGATGCCCCCATATGCTATAACACCGAGAAACATCACGGGACCGCCCACTGGACTACGTCGGACATCACCGCCCACTGGACTACGTCGGACGCCACAGACAAATAAAGATGGGGTCTAAATTGTGTTTGTTTTTTTTTCTAATAAAAAAATCTTTCTCTGTGTTGTGTCTTCTTTACAATTTACTAGAGATTCCTAATGGCGGGTCTAACATTGGCCCTATATTATGAATCTCGGGCTTAGTGCCAGCTGCCAAAAAGCTGGCATTAACCCCTTATTACCCAGTCTGCCACCGCTACACGGCAGCTGGAAGAGCTGGATACAGCGCCAGAAAATGGCGCTTCTATGAATGCGCCATTTTCTGGGGCGGCTGCGGGCTGCAATTCGCAGCGGGGGGGGCCCAGAAAGCTTGGGCCTCCCTACGCTGAGGATTCCAGCGCCCAGCTGCCTAGTTGTACCTGGCTGGCCCAAAAACATGGCGAAGCCCACGCCGTTTTTTTTTTAATTATTTCATGAAATAATTAAAAAAAAAAAGGGCTTCCCTATATTTTTGGTTTCCAGCCAGGTAAAACTAGGCAGAAGGGGTTGGTGGCAGCCCGTAGCTGCCTGCTGTACCTGGCTGGACCAAAAGTGTGGCGAAGCCCCACGTCATTTTTTTTAAAAAATTTAATAAAGAACTACTAGAAAAAAATGCAGGAGAGGAGATGACCAGGACCGGTGTCTCCGGATCTTGTGCACATGCTCTAAGGCTGCTTTCACATCAGCAGCTTTTGCCGATCGCGGCAGATGCGGTGAAAAAAAGCATCTGCCGCGATTACCGCATAACCGCTGCACTTACGGCAAGCCCCATGCAATGTCTATGGGGCTTGCGGTAAGTGTGCGGCAGGTGCGGCAAGTACGGTTTCGGCACTTGCAGCAGGTGCAGCCGCGAAAAAAAAACGCGGTCAGCCGTGTTTTTTTTGCTGCCGCATCTGCTGCAAGTGCTGATACTGCACTTGCCGCACCTGCCGCAAGCCCGCATAGACATTCTATGGGGCTTGCCGCAAGTGCAGCAGTTATGCGGTAATCGCGGCAGATGCGTTTTTTTCACCGCATCTGCCGTGAACGGCAAAAAACGCTGATGTGAAAGTACCCTAAAAGTGAGAAATTGTGTGAAAAAAAGAAAATGTTCAATATGACGTTATCAAATTCTGTGAAGTAGCTGTAGCTTCAAAATGCTCACTATACCACTAGACATAATCCGTGAGGCGTCTAGTTTCCAAAATGGGGTCACTTGTGGGGGAGCTCCAATGTTTAGGCACACAGGGGCTCTCCATACGCGACATGGTGTCCGCTAACTATTGGAGCTAATTTTCCATTCAAATTGTTAGCGGACACCATGTCGCATATGGAGAGCCCCTGTGTGCCTAAACATTGGAGCTCCCCCACAAGTGACCCCATTTTGGAAACTCGACCCCCCAAGGAACATATCTAGATGCATAATGAGTACTTTCAACCCTCAGATGCTTCACAAATTGATCCATAAAAATGAAAAAAAGACAATTTTTGTGGAAAAGAAAGTACTTTTTCATTTTTACGGATCAGTTTGTGAAGCACCTGGGGGTTCAAAGTGCTCACTATGCTTCTAGATAAGTTCCTTGTGGCGTATAGTTTCCAAAATGGGGTCACTTGTGGGGGAGCCCCAATGTTTAGACACACAGGGGCTCTCCATACGTGACATGGTGTCCGCTAACAATTGGAATTGTAAGTTGATACTATGTCGTGTATGGCGATCCCCTGTGTGCCTAAATATTGAAGCTCCCCCACAAGTGACCCCATTTTGGAAACTAGACACCCCAAGGAATTTATTTAGATGCATAGGGAGCACTTTGGACCCCCAGGTGCTTCACAAATTGATCCATAAAAATGAAAAAGTACTTTTTTTTCACAAAAATCTTCTTTTATTTTCATTTATGGACTAATTTGTGAAGCACCTGGGGTATGAAAGTGCACACTATGCATCTAGATATGTTCCTTGGGGGGTCTAGTTTCCAAAATGGGGTCACTTGTGGGGGAGCTCCAATTTTTAGGCACACAGGGGCCCCCCATATGCGACATGGTGTCCGCTAACAATTTGAATGGAAAATTAGCTCCAATAGTTAGCGGACACCATGTCGCGTATGGAGAGCCCCTGTGTGCCTAAACATTGGAGCTCCCCCACAAGTGACCCCATTTTGGAAACTAGACATCCCCTGGAATTTATTTAGATGCATAGTGAGCTCTTTGAACCCCCAGGTGCTTCACAAATTGATCCGTAAAAATGAAAAAGTACTTTCTTTTCCACAAAAAGTTTCTTTTTTCATTTTTATGGTTTCATTTGTGAAGCACCTCGGGGTTCAAAGTGCTCATCACCCATCTAGATAAGTTCCTTGGGTGGTCTAGTTTCCAAAATGGGGTCACTTGTGAGGGAGCTCCAATGTTTAGGCACACAGGGGCTTTCCATACGCAACATGGTCTCCGCTAACAATTGGAGCTAATTTTCCATTCAAATTGTTAGCGGACACCATGTCGCATATGGAGAGCCCTCGTGTGCCTAAACATTGGGGCTCCCACACAAGTGACCCCATTTTGGAAAGTAGACACCCCAAGGAATTTATTTAGATGCATAGTGAGCACTTTGAACCCTCTGGTGCTTTACAAATTGATCCGTACAAATGAAAAAGTATTTTTTTTTTCACAAAAACTTTCTTTTGTCCTCAATTTTTTAAATTTCACATGAGCAACAGGATAAAATGCATCCTAAAATTTGTTGGGCAATTTCTCCTGAGTACACCGATACCTTATATGTGCTCATAAACCACTGTTTGGGCGCACGGCAGGACTCGAAAGGGAAGGAGCGCCATTTGACTTTTTGAATGGAAACTTAGCTCCAAAAATCAAATTGCGCTCCCTTCCTTCTGAGCCCTGCTGTGCGCCCAAACAGTGGTTTATGACCACTTATGAGGTATCGGTATACTCAGGAGAAATTGCCCAACAAATTTTAGGATGCATTTTATCCTGTTGCCCATGTGAAAATTAAAAAATTGAGGCTAAAAGAACATTTTTGTTGGAAAAATTAAAATGTCCATTTTTTGTTTCCACTTTGCTTTAGTTCCTGTAAAGCACCTGAAGGGTTAATAATCTTCTTGAATGTAGTTTTGAGTAGCTTGAGGGGTGCAGTTTTTGGAATGGTGTCACTTTTGGGTGTTTTCTGTCGTGTACACCCCTCAAAGGGACTTCAAATGTGACGCGGTCACTAAAAAAATGGTTTTGTAAATTTTGCTGGAAAAATGAGAAATTGCTGATGAACTTTGAACCCTTATAACGTCCTAACCCCAAAATTTTTTTTTCCCAAAATTGCGCTGATGTAAAGTAGACATGTGGGAAATGTTATTTATTAACTATTTTGTGCCACATAACGCTCCGGTTTAACAGAATAAAAATTCAAAATTTGAAAATGGTGAAATTTTCAAAATTTTTGCCAATTTTTTAATATTTTCACAAATAAACGCAAAAATGATCGACCTAAATTTACTACCAACATGAAGCCCAATATGTCACGAAAAAACAATCTCAGAATCGCTCGGATCCAATGAAGCGTTCCAGAGATATTACCTCATAAAGGGAGAGTGGTCAGAATTACAAAAAATGGTCCGGTCATTAAGGTGGAAATTGGCTCCGTCACTAAGGGGTTAAGAGAATCAGTTATTGCATTGAAATATATTAAAAAATGAATAATGTCTTTTAGCCGGAAATCCTCCTCGAATACATATGGAGAAAACATTGTATCCAATTCAATTAAAACCGTTTACTCTACATCTGATCGGTGAGTATCAGCAGCACCTAGACTTTACGTTCAGCAGCTTTGTGGATATTTATAGCTGCCTTTCCTTATCTCCTTGTAATGTAATCAAAGTTTAAGCTGATTTTGCCAGTAATCACACACAAGCCTCTCATCATATATAGATTGGCAGTGTCAATATTCACTTACAATAAACATGTAAAAAATTTATTTTTAACTGTAATGATTTTCATTCAGACAGATTAATACAGGATAATATTTTTTCTATATGGCAATGTTATATACACAGTACGTCCAAGGTTTTATATTCCTTCTGATCGCATGTTTGAATAGTCAAAGTTTTACTAATTCAAGTTTATTGCCATGACATGCACAGGTATTCACAGTATCTTCTGCCTTGAGGACAAAATAAGTTATTACTTGTCTCTCTGTATATTTATGTGTACTTTTTTCCGCTATTAGATCTGTAATGGAAAAGGATATGTGCACTTACTGTCGCAAACCACTTGGCATTGATGCCAAAATGATTCTGAAAGACATGAACATTTGTTGTCATGCAACCTGCTTCAAAGTAAGTAAAACACCCGATATATCACGATAGTATATTCTAACATATGAGTGTAATATCAGAATTTTTATTAAGCACCATTACCTAGCAAGAAGACTGCAAGAGTAGGTTATAGTTCAGGCACAGGAAGTTGTTGCTGTAGTCTCCTATCACTATTTAAAAGGTGATGTAGTTCTACTTATACATGAAGTGAGGGAAGCTTCCTGCTTCCCACCGGCTGATCCCGCCCCTCCTCCTTTCATCTGCTACCCGGCTCCCTGGCCTGCAATGCGCGGCTCGACAGACGCAGGTAGCAGCAACTAGAACCCCCCCGCTCCTCATCCAGACAGCAGCTCGCACACCCCCCCGCTCCTCACCAGGAAAGCAGCCTGCACCCACCCCCGCTCCTCACCCAGGAAAGCAGCTCGCACCCCCCCCCGCTCCTCATCTAGGATAGCAGCTTGCACCCCCCCCCGCTCCTCAGTCTAAATGCCGCACCGGGGCCCGCCAGGCTCAAGGTCCGCAAGGTCCGCCACTGGTGAGTAGTGAGATATTCATACTCACTATACTCTAGCGAGTAGTTTTCGATACTCGGGTACTCGTCCAAATAGCGAGTTCAATTTTAGCCAATTAGTGATAGGCTCCACCCGCACACGTCCGGCTGTAAAACGAGTATTTCTTGGACTGGGGAAGAGGGAGGTCTTTTTTCCATTTTCACTACATAAAACACCTTGCTGTGCCCCCGCCAGAGAGACATTAACATTCAATCTGCTTTCACTGGGGTGCCGATCACTTTGTGTATTGAAGAGAGCTCACAATTTTTGTCCAATTGATAACGATGGACACATCACTCACGAGCACCAGCGATAATCGCCGAGTACCGAATATCGCGAATACTGTACTATGTGTGCGGTAGCGAATATTAATGATTACACTCGCTCATCAGTAGTGGTGATGTTCTAGTTTATTATACTATGTTATCTATTCTGTGAGCCTAGGGGAGGAATCTAAGGGATATTTTGCTCTGGTTATTTCAAGGAAATCTGTTGCCTACGAAAATGCTATTAACCATTTTTATGTTAAAAATTAACTTTATTTTAAAAATCTTTGAATAAATCAATAGAATAGGTGATTAAAATAAACTTTCCACTACAACTTATCACGGAGTTCTTTCTCCATTTATGAGCCACTTCTTTCTTTACATCCTGACTCTTAAACTTATCATCCACACTGGAAACAACAGCTCAACTTTGTGTTGCTCAGAACAGGCTGGAATCCCAGTGCAGTCAGGTTTCACCTACTATTATATTCACAGTGAGGAGTAGAGTGAGAAAATAAGCAGAGGAAGATACAGAAACATCATATTATGCTTTCTAATAAAAATTGTAGCTCTCACCAGAGCTGGAGCTCCATGCACACTGCTCAGTTCTACTGGATAATGTAATTCATGCTTCTCCCATTTGTGTACTAAGTAATAAGAGCAGTAATCCCTGTGTGTTGATGTGCTTTTCTATGGATGATATCTCCTACCAATTAAAATGTGAAAATGTAGGCTGCAAGGCATACAATAACAAGAAGTAATGTGATGCTTCTTTTACAGTGCTCTGCATAAATGAGTACAATTACTTTAAAAACTAAGATTTTAATCAAAATCTTATTAAAGTGAAGAATAAATAAAGCTAATAATATAAATTTCAATACAAACCTTCAGCTTTGCTCTAATTTGTTGATGCAAAAATGAATGCACCCCACATTGAAAATGTCTAAATATAATATTTTGTATGACCTCTTCGATTTTTAACCCCCTCACCACTTGGGAATTTCTCATTTTCATTTTTGTTTTTTGCTTCCCTACTTTCAAGAGCCTTAACTTTTTATTTTTCTATAAATATAGACAGATAAGGGCTTTGTTTTTGAGGGACGAGTTGTACTTTCAGATGCAATCATTTATTTTACCATATAGTGTACAGGAAAATGGGAAAAAAATTCCAAATGCGGTGAAATTACAAAAGAAGTCCAATTACACGTTTGTTTTTTGGGTTATTTATTTGCCATGATCACTATATGGCAAAACTGATGTGACGGTGTGATGCCTCAGGTCGGTACGAGTTAGTAGATACCAACATGTATACCTTTACAGTATCTAAGTGGGATAAAAATTCAAAGTTGAAAAAAAAAGAATCACAGTTTTACGCCATAGCGTCCTCATTTTCGGGATCTGGGCTTTGTGACGGCTATTTTTGCTGATGATGATACCACTTTGAGTGGATGCGCTATTTGATTGCCGTTATTGCATTTATAGCAATGTTTGCAGCGACAAAAACCGTAATTTGGCGTTTGGACCTTTTTTTCGTTACGCAGTTTACGGCTTCATTAATTGATTTTAAATATTGAAGATCGGGCGTTTCTGAGCGTGGCGATACCAAATATGTATGTATATATATTTTTTAATACTTTTATTTGGAATGGGGGAAAAGGGGGTGATTTGAACTTTTATCAAGTAAACAAGAAACCTGGACACTAGAGGCATTTGTTACGGCTCAAACCAGTTTTTAACCAAGGGTGTTGCTCAAATCATTTCCATTTGAAATGCAATCCAAGGGTAGAAAAGAAAAAATGATGGCACCCACCCTGGTTGTTGTTCACGTGCAATTTCTTTATTCCATGCAATGGAGTGGGTTACATGCAGTTGGGAGGGAGGGGGTGCAGTGGAGTCCTCCACCGCACCCCCTCCCTCCCTAACTGCATGTAACCTACTCCATTGCATGGAATAAAGAAATTGCACGTGAACAACAACCAGGGTGAGTGCCATCATTTTTCTTTTCTACCCATGATTTGAACTTTTAGGTTTCTTTTTTCTCATATTTTTTATTTTTAATTTTACTAATTAATTCTTGTTTTTACACAGCCCCATAGGGTGCCACAGCACTGCAGTGGCTGATCGCTTGTGACAGATCCCAATGAGTTACAGCACAATTGCGAACTGTGAGTGGTTGACAGTGCTTGCCAACCACTCACAGGAAGTGCTCCATGACAGCTTCTCTAGTCAAGTCAGGACGGACCCCGGGCTGTCACGTGAGCGCCAGAGATCCCGCGATCTTATCGCGGAATCGCCGGTGCAGGTAGGGAAAAGTGCGTTCCCTGCCGCGGGACCTTTGGATCCTACTGTCAGTGATTGACGGCGGGATTCAAGGGGTTAACAGCTGGAAGCCCTACGTCTCAGCTGATGAGATCAGCTGAGATGTCAGGGAAATGATGTGAGCTCCGTGCCGGAACTCAGATCAAACCCGGTAACCACCCCATGATGTCCTCGTACGTCATGGCTCGGAAAGGGGTTACAGATAGCACCAAGTCTTCTAGATATGGAATGAAGTTGGAAACATTTCAAAATCTTTTTTTTCCATTCTTCTATAATGACCAATTTTACAGCCTGGATGAGATGGATGGAGAGTGATGAAAACGTCTCTCTTCGAATTTCCCAGGGGTGTTTGGTTGGGTTCAGGAGACATACTTGACCACTGAATCACTTTCGCCCCATACTTCTTGAGAAATGCAACAATGTGTGTTTTGGATCATTCTCACATTGGAAAAGTGTATTTTTACTAGGGGCAAGGAGGGATGCCACCATCTTTTCTTTCAAAATAGAGCAGTACATATGTGAATTTATGATACCATCAATGAAATATAGCTCCCTGACACCCCAGCAGCCATCATACAGCCCCGCATAAGGACACTTCCACCACCATGCTTCACTGTGGGTCGTGCATTTTTCTATGTTATTTTTCTAAATGCATGACAACTAAAGTAAAACATGGTAGTGACAGTGTCCTTATGTGGAGCTGCATGAGTGCTGCTGGTGTCAGGGAGTACATTTCATTGATGGTATCATGAATTTACACATGTAATGCTCTATATTGAAATAGAAGATGCTATTATCTGGAGATGTTACTACTCTATGCACTTTGGAGATGTGCACTTTTCTACCATAACTATGATCTAAAACCACATCTGTTGAATTTCTGAAAATAAATAGGGTGAAAGTGACTCAGTGGCTAGGTTTAGCTCTTGGTTAGTGAAGGTTGAACCATTTGAAGTTTGGGCTGTGCAGCTAAATGTACTGGTACACTGTCCTGACCCTAACCTTCACCTGAATCTAAATGAAGTCACTGATTGGCAGTTCACCTCTCCGCCTACATACAGCTAGCCATAAGTAAAATACTTCCTGGGGTGGGAGGCCATATTTTTTTTTCCACATTAATTTTGGACACACACTCAAAAACTGTGCTCTTAAGCCCAGCGCGAGCAGATCAAACATTGCATGCGGTTTGCACTGGTCCAAGCACCAACTGTACCTGAGCACAGCGATGCTTGCTTCAGTGCTTTGCAAACCTAAAGTACCTGAACTCCGAATATGAACAGGTTTATTCAACACCGGGAAGTTGGGTGATTCGAATCAAACCTTGAAAGGTTTGTTCATCTCTACTCCTAATCTGAAACCAACTAAAAATCCTATGTTTATTCTAAAGAGACAAGTTGAGCATCACTATCCATCCAGCATTCAGGCTCTAGAAAAGGTCATTCTTAAAGACTAGAAAAAGATGTTTTTGGCAATATGTCACCAACTTGTTCATTCCATGCCTAGAAGGCTTGGTGCTTTCCTTAAAAAAACATAGAGGTCATATAAAATACTAGATGCAGTAGTCTTTGATGTGTTATGTATTCATTCTTGCATCAACAACTTTGAGAAAAACTGAAGATTTTGTAATTAAAGTTATATTATTAACCTTACTTTTATGTTATGGGTTTAAAAATGCTTCATGAAACTCAGTCTTGTCACTATTTTGGAAATTGTTCTTGTGTTCAGTAAGATACTGATTAAAATTTTACTTTTCAACGGAGTGTACCCATTTATGGTGAGCACTGGTCACACACACGCCAGCTTAATATGAAATTGTACTTAAAAAGATAATTGCCCTTTAAGCTAAAATGATCAACTAAAGTTTAATTAAAAACCACAAATACATTACAATAAATATCCCTAAACAGCATAGTACATGTCACTAAGCAGCATAGTAATACATTTAATGATTCATGTTCATTTTCTGGTGCATTCTGAATAAATCTAAAATCTCTTCTCTGATGAAATGGGATGATTTAGACTGATATTAGAATACTTCTTTGTATGGCGAGTCTGGTCTACAGCCAAAATCTTTCAACAGTCACTGTGTTAAATGGAGAAGCTTATTGTACGGCAGTATACAAAGTAACTTTGTTTGCGTTGCTGACACTGTTAGATTTGATCACAAAATATTCTATTTTTTTTGCTAAAACAAACATATTTGGAGCAAATCTTATACTGACTATACTCCTGTGGTTTGGTAAAGGGAATACTGCATTGTACGTACTCAAGAAATATAAATACACTAACTGTAAACCCTCCTTAGATCTCAATGGATTAACACTTAAGGCCCAGTCACACATAACGATGCACCAGCGATCTTGATAACAATAACGATGTGCAGAGATCGCTGGTGCATCGTTTTCACATTGATGGTAAGATGTCAAACAGTTATCTCACCAGCGATGTGAAAAACGATGCACCAGCGATACAGAATTATACCGAGGTCGTTGGGTATTGTCACTCCATAGCGTAGCATTGAGATCGTTGGTCATTGTCCCTCTCAAACACAACATTGTAGCGCTCCCAGCAGGAGCGCAACGACGTAGAAATGAACAGAGCAGTGTGTAACGATCTCACAGCAGGGGCCAGATAGTTGGTACATGTCACACATAACGACATCGCTAACGGATTCGCTGTTGCATCACAAAATCTGTGACGCTACAGCAATCTCATTAGTGATCTCGTTATGTGTGACAGGGCCTTTACTGTATAGTTTTGGGAATTATTTAGCATCAATGATAAATGTAGTCAGCTCCCTTTTAAACGTGTGCTGATTCCCACACTTGTTTGCATATAGATAAATGTAATGAAGAAATAATTTAACTCCATATTCTTTATTAAAAATCCAAATTTAAATCCATATGGCAGAATGTAGTAATGTTTCCACAGTGTCCATGCAGAAACACAAATCCCTGAGATGCACAATCTGGCTGATGTGTGTTAGATATTAGCTGTCTTTATGTTAGCCACATTTTACATGTGTTATAAGACTTTATGAAGGATTTCATAGAAACAAATGAGAACAATTATTTAGCAAAAACTGAATGTTGGCCAATTAGATAGGGGAAAAAACATTGAGCTGTTTGCACCTTTTTGGCAGGTTTCCATGTTTTCTGGTATTATTGTTAGTATTTATTGTAGTGAATGATCACTAAAGGGAGCCTTAAAAACAACCCCTATAAACCAGCATGAGGGTGAAGTTTAATAGTGTTCTACATCATTGTGATCACCTCAATGCAGGAGGGAAAAAATTAACATTTCTCCATTAAGCCTCGGGCTTTCAGTCATAGAAGCGCTACTGGTGTGTCACCACCATTCAGGACATAGTTAGCGGTGGCTGTAACCACACCCCGGCACTGACTCATAGCCAGCTCACCAGTGAATCATAGCAGAGCAGGCTGTCAATCAGTGCTGGAGTGTGGTTACATCCACCACTCACTATGTACTGAGCAGTGACTGAGGCCATGCTGGCCACACCTCTTTGACTGAAAGTCAGAGGCTGCCAGCAGGAAAAACCTTACTTTCCTCCCAGTAGCCAGACTTTTGTGCTGTGACTGGACAGTTTTTGTGAATTATTAACCTACAAATTAAACCCATATCTGCAGGTTTATAGCACTTTTTTCCATGGCAGGTTCCCTTTAAAGTGTAAACTGGAAATATAGTCTACAGGTTTGCTCCATTGTCCATAACAGATAAAATAGTTATATGAAATAAGATAGCGATCTTTTTTAAGTCTACTTTCTAACTGAATTAATTTACTGCAGACCTGCCCTACATTTCTTAAAATCTCATGAACTATGCTGGTACTGTAAAATGCAACAGATTTTCAATAAGTGAGTATAAAGGGGATCAGAATGACAATTCCAGACTTTCATGTTAATCTCAAAATTAATGAAAAAATGATGTCCTTTACACGCCATATCTAGCTTTTAAGCAACATTCTGCCCACTAGTAGAACTCCATAATCATCATTATACCAATACCATAAACTACACCTACTCCTATATGGAGAGTGTTTGAATTATCTCTAATACATCTTACAAGTTACACAGGTATTTATGTGCATTCTGGACAAAGGCTTAAATAGAATAATAGAAGATTTTGCATTTGTTATGTAATGCTAAAATCCCCAAATAGCAAAAATGTTTTAAAGATAGAAACTTGAAAAAGAACAAAGGTCAAATACAAAAGAAACATTTGAAAATACAAAACATTTGGTATAGACAGAGCTGTACCTTTATTTTATTGAAATGAAAAAAAGAGTGTACTTTTTTTTAGTGTGAAGCATGTGCTGGTACCTTGGAGAATCTCAAGGCTGGAGACAGTATGTGGATCTATAAGCGGACAATTCATTGTGAGCCTTGCTACTTTGCTGCAAGAGGTATGTACATAAGGAAACGCTGTAACACAGTATAAGTGAAACATGATGGTAAATATATAAATATATATGTCATTTTGTCAAATGTATCTCACTTAAAGGGTTATTCCATACATCAAAATGTATCACCTATCCAATGGATCGGCGAGGATCCAAAAAATCCAAAGAAAATGCTATGCGTGGGCACCATTAGTTCTACTTGAGTCTGTCAGAGATTGCTGCTGAGCACAACGAAAAAAATGAGTACAGCAAAAGCGCACACATACTTTGTTACCATCCAGGTCAACCAAATTAAATAAATTAATGCACAGTACAAGGTTTCAATCCATTAATTAATAACCACTTTACAAGTAAAGAAATACAAACAAAAGGAATATTTAAAATTGTGCAAAATGGGAATATTAACTGAATATACTGATGTGTGAAAAAAGGATTTAAGAATCATAGGCTGGCTTCACACTGCGGGTTGGATCCGATCTGAGGCTGTCCATGTAAACCGAACAGCAGCGGACCGGTTTTTGGCCCCATAGTAGCCTATGGGGCCGGATAGAAGCTGGATGGCAGCTCTCTGTCATCCGGTTTCTATCTGTCCGGGACAATCCGGGAGAATTCAGTATTCTCCCATGGACACGAAAACGCGTTTTTGTGTCCGAGAGGAGAATATCTCCTCTACTTGGCAATTCCCGGATTGTCCCCGATTGCCCCGGATTCGTCCGGTTCCTCCCAGATTTGGGGCAATCTGGTGCTCCCTAACATGGAAGCCTATGGGGTCGGATTGCCCCGGTCCGGGAGGATCTGGGAACCGGTCCCCTGCGGCTGCACGTCACAGTTGTTTCAGGACCGCGGCTAGCTCCCTGCCAACCGCGGTCCTGATTCATCAGTGGCGGCAGCTGCGTGTGGGTGCACACCGGACTGGAGAGCATATTAGCCCTCCGGTTCTGTGTGCTGTGAACCTGACAGCCTCGGATCGGATCTGACCCGAAGTGTGAAGCCAGCCATACTGAGATAGGTGGTAAATAAGCTCTCAAAGATAAAGGCTTAGTCTAAAGGTACCGTCACACGCAGCAATATTGCTAGGCAATTTCACTGGCAATTTGCTGGTTGCAGTGAAACCATGGACATATTGTTCCATTTGTACACAGCAACAAAATAGAACAATGTGTCCATGATTTCACAGCAACCAGCAAATTGCCAGTGAAATTACGGTACTAGCAATATTGCCGCGTGTGACGGTACCTTCAGTCTTTATAATAAAAAGCAAAGAGTAGTCGGAAATGGTATATGGCTGGGGCCAGGTGGAGCAGTCGAACTATGGATGATCTACCATAAAATGTAGCAGACACTGTAACTGGAAACGGACTGATGCTTTCCTCAGCAAAAATGGCATTGTGTGGATAATAGATAAATTAGTGACAAAGAATGTATAATTAATGGAGAAAGGTTAACCTTGATGGATCCAAGTCTTTTTTCGACCTAAGTAACTATATTGTCCAAAAAAAAAAAATATCTTGCATCGGGAGAAGTTATTATTTTGTACCTGCAAAGTGAGCAATCCTTTCTTGAACATCACATTCATTCAAATAAATCTTACCCTTAAAGTATATTAATACTATGAATTTTTGGAGAAGTTTCCTATGTGCACGTGCTTTGGCTGCAAAAAAAATGCAGTCTTATAATGTACCAGGTGACTGAGATATCTGAAATCTCATGCACAAGCTACTTATTTTTCCTTGCAGATTTTAAGCAGCTGCAGCATTTTAGTTCTTTGTATTTTTGCAGTTTTTCATGCATTCAAATAAATATGACAAAATGCATAATAAATGCTATCAAAAACACACAAAAAAAGTATTTTTTAAGAGGACGATACCTTTATTACACCAACCAATGACAATGTGCTAGTCAATAACATTTTGCAAGTGACTACCTGTATCCAAGGAGGTTTATCTCACCAGGTTTGACCGATTGATGACCTTCCTACTGGCTTTGTTTTAATCATGATTTTACAATTTTCTTAAGTCTTTCACCTTGGCTTTAGAAATAACTTCATATTTTCATATCTAATAATGGTAAATCAAGTTGGGCTTGTTTAGATATATGGAAGTTCCTTCACCTCTGATGAAACCAGGACAATAGTGAAAGTCAAGATCAGCCCTGCTGATTGTGAATAACATTAAGGATATGTTGACATGTAACCATACATCTGAATCAGTTGTTTCTGCAGCACGTGAACATAATTTTATACAGCCATATCCTGATAAATTATAAGAGACAGCTGTTGTGTTCTGTCATGTAGACATCTGTTTCCTCCTAATCGTCAAGGTCAAAATCTGGATGTATTGATGACTTGTGTCAGTATAAGGGTATGTGCACACAGGGAGTTTTAGGGCCGGATTAGCAGCGGAAACCGCCGGTCGGTTTACATAAATTTCATGCAAATTTATGTTAATCCAAACCGGCGTTTGGATTAACATAGAAACCTATGTAAACCGACACCCGCTGTGCACACAGCGGCGGTTTACACATGCTCATCCGTTGCTAACCCGCCGGGTTCCCAGCGGGTTAGCAAAGAATGAGCATGCTCTATATTCCGGCCGGTTCTGCAGCGGCTGCAAGCAGAATCATGTGCTGCTTCCAGCCGCTGCAGAATCGCCGGCGCTAACCCGCTGTGCACCGCCGCACACACCGCCCGTCACCCGCAGCACGGACCCGACAGGAAGCCGGTGGACGGCTCCGAAGCTTCCTGTCGGGTCCCGCCCAGCCGCCGCCGCCACTAACCCGCCCCCGTGCGCACATACCCTAAATGTGTGATCCTTTCATGGTCTAGTAGTAGCTTAGGAGACAAAACCAGTAAATGGTATAGTGCAGCTCAAATTCTCAATCCAGAAATTGACCCTATGAGTACGTACATTTTGGCCTTCAATCACACTGGTCACAACTCCAGCTGTAAGACAGAGAAACTAGGTCACAGAATTGGACCATGCAATGTGTTCTAGCGCAAAAAAAATGATGGCATGACAAATCATTGACACATTTGTCAGCAGTGAACAAATGAGAGGAAGAGCAACATCAGTTATTTCACAAATCACATTAACTCTGGTTATTTTACATACAAGCCATGTTTTATTAGACAGCTGGAGAAATACTAATCTATCTATGATATAATGGAGGTGTCGCATAAGGCAATATTACATTATTATGTATGTAACCTCTAAAATATTTTCTTTTTTCTATTACAGAGAAATGGATCATTTGAATACATAATCTGAAACTGTAAAACAAAAGAAGAAATATGAAATATGAATCTTTCAAACAACAGGGGTGGGAAATGGGGGTACATAGGATAACAGATAAACTCCTATTTAAATATACTAAGTCTTTAGGAACAGTAATGTAATACTGTTTAAGTAGCGTTAGAGCCAGAACATCGCCTTGTCTCACAGACTGAATAATACAATATATTGCTGTCTAATAATGAATTTGATAGGATTATTATGGTTTAGCCTTTAGTCTACATGATAAGGAATGAATGCAGACAAGTAATTGAATTTTTTTTTGCCAAATAAACTAATACCATATGATGGGTTTAAGTCAGGGATCATTGAAGCAGCTTCATTGCATAGTATTTTAACTCCTAGACTATTTCTATTGGGTGTATCCTAGGCACCATTTTGCTTTAGTATTTGTATGTTACAGGTAGTTCTAAGGGAGTAACAAGTAATCATAGAGGCCCAGAGCAAAATTTGGAATGGAGAAATTATCAGCAAATTGAGAACATTAAAAGCAATTATCTTGGTTTCACTATTTCACAGACATGATATTTGATGTCACAATAGTGGGGTAATGCAACACAGTAATGTCACATACTAGGGATACACAGTAATGTCACATACAAGGGATACACACATAGGTATGCCACTTGACATAATAATGTCACATTGCAGGAATACTCCACAACGTTATATCATAATAGTACGATTACCACTTGTGTTGTCATAGTTCAGGGACATTGCTAACAGTTATGTCACAGTACAGAAATAAAGCTCACAGTGACGTCATAGTACAGGGATAATAGTCAAAGTGATGTTATAGTACAGAAATAAAGCTCACAGTGATGTCATAGTATGGGGATAACAGTCACAGTGATGTCATAGTACAGGGATAACAGTCACAGTGATGTCATAGTACGGGGATAATAGTCACAGTGATGCCACATTACAGGGATAACAGTCACAAGGATGTCATAGTACGGGGATAATAGTCACAGTGATGCCACATTACAGGGATAACAGTCACAGTGATGTTATAGTACGGGGATAATAGTCACAGTGATGCAATATTACAGGGATATCAGTCACAGTGATGTCATAGTATGGGATAATAGTCATAGTGATGTTCACAGTGATGTCATAGTACAGAATAAAGCTCAGTGATGTGACAGTATTAAGATGATAGTCACAGTGATGGGAAAATGTTCACAGTGATCTCACAGTATAGCTATAATGTGCACTGTAATGCTACAGTACAAGTACCATCTAGTCAGTGACTTTACAAGTCACAATCGAAGAATAAAACAGGAAGTACAGGAATTATGGAGACCAAAAAAAATCCCTCCCCCTCCAATCTTGGTTCAATCTCCACAGTGTACATTATGCCTGCATAGATCTGATTCATTGTTGGACCCCATGAATGCTATTCTGCCACTCACACCAATGAGTACATCCAAATCTCAGAAGATGTGCAAATATTTTTATTGTACTGTAAAAGTATCACCTCTGTCTTGACTTACAAATGTTCTCGCATGTGAAAGTGGCTACAGCCAATTGGTCGAAACAGGATAAGTAATGAATGTGTTTTTGTAGGAATTTGAACCAGATAGGCATTTGTGTAGGGGAGTAAAGGCCGCTTTACACGTCGCTGATATCGCAACGCAACTACGATAAAAAGTCACGTGGTACGGCCATTGCAGTTGTTATCATTGGTGAGTTGTGTCATGTAAAAGGGCAACGCGACGCAAAAACAATGCAACTACGAAATCGTTTTCGGATTGTGCATGCTCTTCAACCTTGCAATATTGGCTATGCAATCTGGCAGGATCGTGCTGTGTGGCAGCGCAACTACGATTTGGAGCGCAACTTTCCCTATTCACTACAATGTTAATTGGTCGTTCCCTGAGTTGCTCAGACACAGTGTGAAAAAGGGCGTATGACATCGTAGTTGCGTTGCCTGCCGATATCTCCCTGTGTGACATCTACTATGCGATCTTGGGCAAGTGACAAAAACGTGCGCGCTCCCGTGAAATCGTATGCAATATCGGAACGATATTGCGACGTGTAAAGACCTTAAATGGTATGTCTAAGATATATACAGTCAATTCTAATTTTTCTAGCTCTTAATAGTGCACATTATCTTTCCTAACATGATCAAAATTTATAAAACTCCACTTTTGTTTGCCCTAATTTCAAATGCTTTTATTATTTTTTTTACCTTCTGTTACATGATTTATTAACAAAATTTCAGTATCAGTAGATTAAATTGAAATAATGTGCTGGGGCTTTTTATGTTAAGCACTTATAACTTATATTTTCTTGGAAAGTATCTTTGGTCATTTAGAACTAAAACCCTGTTTTATGATAAAAATGTAAGATTTTCCCGCTGTCTCTTTTTCTGTTTTGATATACCATGTTGAAATGTCAACTATAAGAATATATCACTATTGTAATACCAATCCTTTATTGTTGAGAGTTTTATTTCTCCTAACTTCATCACGAAAATAATAAACACATTAAGTATCAATAAGGCACCACCACTGGAGCCTATTTTCATCAGGTATATCATGCTTTTTCAAGTGTACTTATGGTGAAACAATTACTGAGATACCCCAAATAATCTTTGAATTCAATATGCCATTAAAATTTATTTACCGTACTCACAAAAATGCCATCCCTTTTTAATAATTAAACAGTATACACATGTCAGAGGCTTCAAAAGTTTAGTGCCATAACTGCCCTTATACCACCATTGACTAGAGATGAGTGAACTTTGCTTGAACGTGTTCACCAATTTCAAATCCGGACTGAATTTGGCAATGTTTGTTCGGCCCCCTAGAACCCAAGCGTTTTGCTGAAAAGTCGGAAATTCGGGATTTGTTCGGTAATTGTTTGGATGTGTGTACAGCTTAACATAGAACAGAATCATTAGCACAAATGCACTAATGCTCCTGTTCTACGTTATCCTACACACACACAGGTACAGACACACACAGATCATTTTACCAGTCTCTCGCTGCTTGCTTACTTCGTTTCCTCTCTCCTTCTCACTTACTACCGGTCCCGCCATTAGGCTTCCTACATATTCACTTCACTTACTGGCAACAGCCAATCACAGATGCTCATTCTCTGTGAGGGCATCTGCGATTGGCTGTTGAAATCAGACTGCATTTCCATAATCTGGATGGTGTCTGTGCTTGGTTGTCATACACATTAGTGCATGGCAACCCACATGGCATAGTGTGTAAAAAAATAAATAATGGAAAAAAAATGCATAGGGCTCCGATGTATTTTTCCATTTCAGCACAGATGAAGCAGACAGCTGCAAGCTGTCACCCAAAGCTGCCTATTTTTACCTTGGCTGGCAAAAAAAATGAATAGGGCTCTGCCCCATTTTTAATTGCCAGCCAAGGTAAAACTAGGCCGCTGAGGGCTGGCATTCTCAGTGGTGTGAGGGCCCATCATTATTGGGCCTCCACACTATGAAATAGCAGCCCATAGCCTCTCCTGAAATTGACACATTCATAATAGACACCAATTCCTGGTGCTTTACCTGGCTCTTCCAGTAACCATGTAGTGATGGCAAACTGAGTAATAAGGGGTTAGTGCCAGCTTTGCAATGCCAGCTGGCATTAAGCCCGAAATTATTAATTTCTGGCCAATGTTAGACCCAGCCATTAGGAATTTCAAGTATTTAGTAAAGAAGACACAACACAAGGAGAAAACATTTTATAATAATAAAAACACAAGGACATTTAGGCACTCTATCTTTATTAACCCCTTGACCTTCACACCCTCCACGATCCACTGCAATGACTTCTTGATTGGAGGATGTGATGATGAACACAGCATCCAGTCTCTGCAGCCTCCAGTCACTGAATGAACGAGCTGCCAGCTGCAGCTGGGTGTACGGTGACTCCTGAGGTCACCTGAGGACAGATCAGGTAAGAATGGTAAATAAAGAGAAAAGTGCCTCACCGTGTCCTGATTACCGTAGTAGTATAATCCGCCTTATTGGTGCAGGTCTCCAGCCACAGTTTGGACTCAGAAGCTTCTCATATAAAGGATATAGTGGCAAGTCCCATATTGCTTAAAATCTTCATCTTTATTAAACAAGATTAAAATATCATAGTGGTTGGATCACTGCCTCAGTTAATAAGGGCTTACTTGCCAGAAACGCGTTGAGACAATAATCCAACCACTATGATATTTTAATCTAGTTTAATAAAGATGAAGATTTTAATCAATATGGGACTTGCCACTATATCCTTTATATCAGGTAAGCATAAGTACTTGCTATGCTTAGCAGCCACAATGGTACTTGAATGGTGACCTCAGGGGGACCTCAGTGGGTCAGCATTTCTGGACTGGGCTGATGGCGAGTGATGTAGGTGGTCAGCTGATGCGATTGCCATAGCAATCGCGTCAGTTGATCCGGTCACCATAGTAATCAAATCAGGTGACCAGATCAGCTGACGTGACTATGTCACTCACTGCCAGCATGCACGGGGAGACTTGTATAATAATCTGTGTGTGATTGTGTGTATGTTATTTGTGTTGTTTGGCAGCTTTTGGATACCTTTAACCTCTTCCAGACCTTTGTCATTTTGCAACATCATGAAAGTCGGTGTCTTCCTGACCCATGAAGTTGTACAACGTCATGGCGGTTACCGCGGCACCGTTGCTGTGATAACCGCCATCGGACCCCAGTGCTTTGTGGTCCTTATCACAGAGCACCGGAGTTTGAGGTCAAGGGGGGTGGATTCCCCGCCCCCAGGATCACTGTGATTTGCTGTTGAAACAGTCAAGCACAGTGATCCTGTCTCCACCTATAGAAGGGGCGGTCAGAGCCCCCTCTATAGGATGGAGCACTGGAGGGGGCGGGTATCCCCCTCCAGCGCTGATGGGGAGTGATCCTATGAATAGCTCCCTCTAAAAAATGTCTCCATTCATCAAAAGCTAATTTGATAACTCACGATTTGCATTATTATACTTTCTCTCAGCAGATAAGAATTTCCTAAAGAAAAATGCACATGACCATAAGTTGGTCAGCGTTATTGGACCTTGGTACAATACAGGCCTTTCCGCGATTACTGAAGCACTCACCTCCACAATGAATGGCTTCTGGAGATTGGTTTGGTTTACAGATGGTGTAGACATAAAACATTCTTTGAATTCATTGAAAACCCCAACTACATCCAACAACCAAAGGCTTGTTGATCAGGGCAAAAACACATAATACATTTTTTGTATTAATTGGCAAATCCTAGAAACTGTTGCAGAGTTTTAAGGTCTCAAAGTTGAACCCAATCAATTAAGGCCTTCACCTTACCAGGATCTATCTTAAACCCTACAGCAAATACAATAGGAATAACCAGTGGCGTACCTGGAGTCTGGAGGGCCCCGGTGCGATGTTTAGACCGGGCCCCCAGGAGTGCATCAAGCCCTCGTTGCGGGTGAGGAGTGGGGGGGTAGGTGCTAGCCGCGGTGGGTGAAGATCAGGGGGGTTGCTAGCCGCAGGTGAAGAGCGGGGGGGGGAGGGTGCTGGCCGCGGGTGAGGAGCCTAGGGTTTAGGGGCTCACAGTACGGGGCAGGGTGCCGGCAGCAGATCAGAGGAGAGGAGGGGCGGGATCAGCAACAGGAAACTTCCCTCACTTCACCTCCTCTGACACACAAAGTGCTGTCACTCCGGAGTGTGTCACAAGATGCGATTGTGGTCGCGGCTGGAGACGCGGGCCCCCCTACAGATCCGGGCCCGGTCTCAGCCATGACTGCTGTGACCGCGATCATTACGCCACTAGGAATAACATTTGTTGCACAAAAAAATTAAATTTCTCTAATTTAGAAAACAAAGAATATTCTCTTAAGCTTTAACCCTTCACCCCCGAGCCCATTTTTGCTTATTTTAGCCTTAATGCCCGAGCCATTTTTTGCAATTCTGACCAGTGTCCCTTTATGAGGTTATAACTCTGGAACGCTTCAACCGATCCTAGCGATTCTGAGATTGTTTTTTCGTGACATATTGGGCTTCATGTTAGTATTAAATTTAGGTCAATAATTTTTGCGTTTATTTGTGAAAAAATCAAAAATATGGCAAAAATTTTGAAAATTTCGAAATTTTCAAATTTTGAATTTTTTTTCTGCTAAACCAGAGAGTTATGTGACACAAAATTGTTGATAAATAATATTTCCCACATGTCTACTTTATATCAGCACAATTTTGGAAAAAAAATTTTTTTGGGGTAGGAAGTTATAAGGGTTCAAAGTTCATCAGCAATTTTTCATTTTTCCACCAAAATTTACAAAACCATTTTTTTTAGTGACCACATCACATTTGAAGTCCGTTTGAGGGGTGTACATGACAGAAAACACCCACAAGTTATACCATTCTAAAAACTGCACCCCTCAAGCTACTCAAAACTACATTCAAGAAGATTATTAACCCTTCAGGTGCTTCACAGGAACTAAAGCAAAGTGGAAACAAAAAATGGATATTTAAATTTTTCCAACAAAAATGTTCTTTTAGCCTCAAATCTTTCATTTTCACATGGGCAACAGCATAAAATGGATCCTAAAGTTTGTTGGGCAATTTCTCCTGAGTATATCGATACCTCATATGTGGTCATAAACAACTGTTTGGGCGCACGGCAGGGCTCAGAAGGGAAGGAGCGCAATTTGACTTTTGGAGCTAATTTTCCATTCAAAAAGTGAAATTGCGCTCCTTCCCTTCTGAGCCCTGCCGTGCGCCCAAAGAGTGGTTTATGACCACATATGAGGTATCGATGTACTCAGGAGAAATTGCCCAACAAATTTTAGGATGAACTTTATGCTGTTGGCCATTTGAAAATTTAAAAAATTAGGCTAAAACAAAATTTTTGTGAAAAAAAAAAGTACTTTTTAATTTTTACAGATCAATTTGTGAAGCACCTGCGGGTTCAATATGCCCACTACCCATCTAGATAAGTTCCCTGGGGTGTCTAGTTTCCAAAATGGGGTCACTTGTGGGGGAACTCCAATGTGTAGGCACACAGGGGCTCTCCAAACGCAACATGGTGTCCACTAACAATTTGAATGGAAAATCAGGTCAACTTGTTAGCGGACACATGTCACGTTTGGAGAGCCCCTGTGTGCCTACACATTGGAGCTCCCCCACAAGTGACCCCATTTTGGAAACTAGACACCCCAGGGAACTTATCCTGATGGGTTGTGAGCATATTGAACCCCTAGGTGCTTCACAAATTAATCCGTAAAAACGAAAAAGTACTTTTTTTCCACTTTTTTTTTTTTTTTCCCATTTATTTGTGAAGCACCTGGGGGTTCAATATGCCCACTACCCCTCTAGATAAGTTCCCTGGGGTGTCTAGTTTCCAAAATGGGGTCACTTGTGGGGGAACTCCAATGTGTAGGCACACAGGGGCTCTCCAAACGCAACATGGTGTCCGCTAACAATTTGAATGGAAAATCAGGTCAACTTGTTAGCGGACACATGTCACGTTTGGAGAGCCCCTGTGTGCCTACACATTGGAGCTCCCCCACAAGTGACCCCATTTTGGAAACTAGACACCCCAGGGAACTTATCCTGATGGGTTGTGAGCATATTGAACCCCCAGGTGCTTCACAAATTAATCCGTAAAAACGAAAAAGTACTTTTTTTCCACTTTTTTTTTTTTTTCCCATTTATTCGTGAAGCACCTGGGGGTTCAATATGCCCACTACCCATCTAGATAAGTTCCCTGGGGTGTCTAGTTTCCAAAATGGGGTCACTTGTGGGGGAACTCCAATGTGTAGGCACACAGGGGCTCTCCAAACGCAACATGGTGTCCGCTAACAATTTGAATGGAAAATCAGGTCAACTTGTTAGCGGACACATGTCACGTTTGGAGAGCCCCTGTGTGCCTACACATTGGAGCTCCCCCACAAGTGACCCCATTTTGGAAACTAGACACCCCAGGGAACTTATCCTGATGGGTTGTGAGCATATTGAACCCCCAGGTGCTTCACAAATTAATCCGTAAAAAACGAAAAAGTACTTTTTTTCCACTTTTTTTTTTTTTTTCCCATTTATTTGTGAAGCACCTGGGGGTTCAATATGCCCACTACCCCTCTAGATAAGTTCCCTGGGGTGTCTAGTTTCCAAAATGGGGTCACTTGTGGGGGAACTCCAATGTGTAGGCACACAGGGGCTCTCCAAACGCAACATGGTGTCCGCTAACAATTTGAATGGAAAATCAGGTCAACTTGTTAGCGGACACATGTCACGTTTGGAGAGCCCCTGTGTGCCTACACATTGGAGCTCCCCCACAAGTGACCCCATTTTGGAAACTAGACACCCCAGGGAACTTATCCTGATGGGTTGTGAGCATATTGAACCCCCAGGTGCTTCACAAATTAATCCGTAAAAACGAAAAAGTACTTTTTTTCCACTTTTTTTTTTTTTTTCCCATTTATTTGTGAAGCACCTGGGGGTTCAATATGCCCACTACCCATCTAGATAAGTTCCCTGGGGTGTCTAGTTTCCAAAATGGGGTCACTTGTGGGGGAACTCCAATGTGTAGGCACACAGGGGCTCTCCAAACACAACATGGTGTCCGCTAACAATTTGAATGGAAAATCAGGTCAACTTGTTAGCGGACACATGTCACGTTTGGAGAGCCCCTGTGTGCCTACACATTGGAGCTCCCCCACAAGTGACCCCATTTTGGAAACTAGACACCCCAGGGAACTTATCCTGATGGGTTGTGAGCATATTGAACCCCCAGGTGCTTCACAAATTAATCCGTAAAAACGAAAAAGTACTTTTTTTCCACTTTTTTTTTTTTTTCCCATTTATTTGTGAAGCACCTGGGGGTTCAATATGCCCACTACCCCTCTAGATAAGTTCCCTGGGGTGTCTAGTTTCCAAAATGGAGTCACTTGTGGGGGAGCTCCAATGTTAAGGCACACAGGGGCTCTCCAAACGCGACATGGTGTCCGCTAACAATTCCAATTGTTAGCAAACACCAGGTTGCGTATGGAGAGCCCCTGTTTGCCTACACATTGGAGTTCCCCCACAAGTGACCCCATACACATATAATCATATATAATCACACATATAATATAATTACACATATAATTACACAACTGTACCCAGCCTTTCAGAAGGACAGGTCACCGTGAGGCGAGGCCTGGCCTTTCTGCAGGAAGGGATTTGTTCTAGCACCGGAATAAGACCCCCAAAGCCATGGTAAAGACTAAGGGGGCACTTATCGTAGTGCATGTCAGGTTGGTGTGTTGTAGTGTACATCAGGGTGTGTGTCAGGTTGGTGTGTTGTAGTGTACATCAGGGTGTGTATGTCAGGTTGGTGTGTTGTAGTGTACATCAGGGTGTGTGTGTGTTTGTGTATGATGTTGTGGGTGCATGTCAGTCTGGGGTCGTGTGATAGATTTCGAAACATCCAAAGATACACAAACCTGGTTTGTCAGGGCACGTTTTACATTGGGTTTGGACGGTCGTTCTGTTCCCCCTTTGATGGCAGACCCGGCACCTTTTTCTTGGCCCCTTCTCTGCAAAATGTTGCCCTGGTACCACGCGGGAATATCGAGTTCCAGGAGTGCTGGGGCCCCCTTCATCTTCTACTCTTCGTCTTCCTCTTTCTTCTCTTGGTCTTCGTTCTCGTCCTCCTTCTTCTCTTGGTCTTCGTTCTCCTCCATTCAACAGGGCCTTGATCACCTTCACCTGGAACTCAAGAAAGGTGTTAGTGGTGTGACCTGCACATCGTGACAGCAAGTATGCATTATACATTGCCATTTGGACAATGTACACGGCCAGTTTTTTGTACCACTTCCTCGTTTTCCGCGTGGCCCTGTAGGGCTTGAGGACTTGATCAGAACGATCAACTCCTCCCATGTTCTTATTGTACCCCAGGACACATTCCGGTTTGTGGACCTGTCCTGGGGTACCTCTGGTGGTGGTGGCCCTGGTGCCGGGACCATGGATCGTGGTCAAGATAAAGACATCCCTTCGGTCTTTGAACTTGACCAGTACCATGTTGCCGCTACATTGAGCTCGGCTCTCACCTCTTGGGAGAGGCTGCTCAATTAGCGGCATAGGGAGATCCCTCTTGTTTCTGCGCACAGTACCGCAAGCGGCGGTAGTTCTGGCAGAGAGGGATCTGAAGAGCGGGACACTTGTATAAAAGTTATCAACGTATAGATGATAACCTTTATCAAGTAGTGGGTGGATCAAATCCCACACTATTTTCCCGCATACCCCCAGAGCAGGGGGACACTCTGGGGGCTCGATCCTCGAATCCTTCCCCTCATACACTCTAAAGTTGTGAGTGTACCCTGAGGTACTCTCACAAAGCTTGTAGAGCTTTATCCCATACCTGGCCCTCTTGCTGGGAATGTATTGGCGGAAACTAAGCCTACCTTTGTAAAGGACGAGGGATTCGTCCACACAAATTTCCCGTTTGGGAACGTACACTTCAGCAAACTTGCTGCTGAAGTGGTCGATGACCGGTCGAATTTTGAACAATCTGTCAAAATTCGGGTCATTACGGGGAAGGCTGTCAGTGTTGTCCCTAAAGTGGAGAAATTTATGGATGGCGTCGAATCTGTTTCGGGCCATCACTTCGCCGTACACTGGAGTTAGAAAAAACTTATCTGTACTCCAGCATTGGCGCATTTCTGGTCTGTTCACAATCCCCATATGAAGTATCAAACCCCAGTATTTCATAATTTCTCCAGAGTCCACAGGAGTCCAAGAAGAAAAGATGGAATCTGGGTTTTGGACCAGAAACTGTTGGGCGTACAGGTTCGTCTGCTCCACCATGAGCCTCACAAAGTCCTCAGAGAAAAAGACTTTGAAAAAGTCAATTTCCCTGAAGTTTGTGGCCTCAAACAGGATTCCTGATTGGGGAATAAAATCAGGAATCTGTGGAGTGTACCGATCAGGGACGGGGATCCACACAGGGGCCCTGGTGCTAGGTTGGGCATGCCTAGCACCAGGTGGAGGGTTACTCACTGACGGCTGTGGGTCTTCCTCCGACTCCTCTTCTCCAGGCTCAGACTCCTCTTCCTCGGACTCCTCTTCCTCTTCCTCTGGCTCCGGACGATCTCTTGTCCTCCGCCGTCTTCGTGGTGGTGGCGAGTCGGTGTCACTGCTGCAGATTTCACTGTCGGAGGAAGAATGTGAGGAATAGTGGAACGTGGGGTCCACTTCCTCACTGTCAGCATCGGAGGCAAGTATAGCATATGCCTCCTCAGCCGAGTACACCCTTTGTGACGTTGATGAGCGGGACGGGCGGGACGGGCGTGACATGTTGTATGTGCTGTGTGCGTGTGTAAAAAAAAAAAAAAAAGTAAACTTATTAGTGTGCGTGTATGTGAACGTTAACTGGTGTAACTTTCGGGACGACGGTCAGTCAGGGGCGGCGGACGACGACAGTCAGTCAGGGGCGGCGGACGACGACGGTCTGTCAGGGGCGGCGGACGACGACAGTCAGGGGCGGCGGACGACGACGGTCAGTCAGGGGCGGCGGACGACGACGACAGTCAGGGGCGGCGGACGACGGTCAGTCAGGGGCGGCGGACGACGACGGTCAGTCAGGGGCGGCGGACGACGGTCAGTCAGGGGCGGCGGACGACGACGACAGTCAGGGGCGGCGGACGACGGTCAGTCAGGGGCGGCGGCGACGACGACGTCTGTCAGGGGCGGCGGACGACGACAGTCAGGGGCGGCGGACGACGACGGTCAGTCAGGGGCGGCGGCGGACGACGACAGTCAGGGGCGGTGGACGACGACGGTCAGTCAGGGGCGGCGGACGACGACGACAGTCAGGGGCGGCGGACGACGGTCAGTCAGGGGCGGCGGACGACGACGACAGTCAGGGGCGGCGGACGACGGTCAGTCAGGGGCGGCGGACGACGACGGTCTGTCAGGGGCGGCGGACGACGACAGTCAGGGGCGGCGGACGACGACGGTCTGTCAGGGGCGGCGGACGACGACGACAGTCAGGGGCGGCGGACGACGGTCAGTCAGGGGCGGCGGACGACGACGACAGTCAGGGGCGGCGGACGACGGTCAGTCAGGGGCGGCTGACGACGACGGTCTGTCAGGGGCGGCGGACGACGACAGTCAGTCAGGGGCGGCGGACGACGACAGTCAGTCAGGGGCGGCGGACGACGACAGTCAGTCAGGGGCGGCGGACGACGACGGTCAGTCAGGGGCGGCGGACGACGACGGTCTGTCAGGGGCGGCGGACGACGACAGTCAGGGGCGGCGGACGACGACGGTCAGTCAGGGGCGGCGGACGACGACGACAGTCAGGGGCGGCGGACGACGGTCAGTCAGGGGCGGCGGACGACGACGGTCAGTCAGGGCGGCGGACGACGACGGTCAGTCAGGGGCGGCGGACGACGACAGTCAGTCAGGGGCGGCGGACGACGACGGTCAGTCAGGGGCGGCGGACGACGACGGTCAGTCAGGGGCGGCGGACGACGACGGTCTGTCAGGGGCGGCGGACGACGACAGTCAGGGGCGGCGGACGACGACGGTCAGTCAGGGGCGGCGGACGACGACGACAGTCAGGGGCGGCGGACGACGGTCAGTCAGGGGCGGCGGACGACGACGGTCAGTCAGGGGCGGCGGACGACGACGGTCAGTCAGGGGCGGCGGACGACGACGGTCAGTCAGGGGCGGCGGACGACGACAGTCAGTCAGGGGCGGCGGACGACGACGGTCAGGGGGTCACTCGGGCCAGGCAGCGGTCGGTCAGGGGGTCACTCGGGCCAGGCAGCGGTCGGTCAGGGGGTCACTCGGGCCAGGCAGCGGTCGGTCAGGGGGTCACTCGGGCCAGGCAGCGGTCGGTCAGGGGTCACTCGGGCCAGGCAGCGGTCGGTCAGGGGGTCACTCGGGCCAGGCAGCGGTCGGTCAGGGGGTCACTCGGGCCAGGCAGCGGTCGGTCAGGGGGTCACTCGGGCCAGGCAGCGGTCAGTCAGGGGGTCACTCGGGCCAGGCAGCGGTCGGTCAGGGGGTCACTCGGGCCAGGCAGCGGTCGGTCAGGGGGTCACTCGGGCCAGGCAGCGGTCGGTCAGGGGGTCACTCGGGCCAGGCAGCGGTCGGTCAGGGGGTCACTCGGGCCAGGCAGCGGTCGGTCAGGGGGTCACTCGGGCCAGGCAGCGGTCGGTCAGGGGGTCACTCGGGCCAGGCAGCGGTCGGTCAGGGGGTCACTCGGGCCAGGCAGCGGTCGGTCAGGGGGTCACTCGGGCCAGGCAGCGGTCGGTCAGGGGGTCACTCGGGCCAGGCAGCGGTCGGTCAGGGGGTCACTCGGGCCAGGCAGCGGTCGGTCAGGGGGTCACTCGGGCCAGGCAGCGGTCGGTCAGGGGGTCACTCGGGCCAGGCAGCGGTCGGTCAGGGGGTCAACACCGAGCAGACCGGACCGGTGAGAACGAGCTCTGGGGAGGGGGGAGAGAGCAAACTCAGGGGAGGGGGGAGAGAGCAAACTCAGGGGAGGGGGGGAGAGCAAACTCAGGGAAGGGGGGGGGAGAAGACAAAAGGGGAGGGGGGGGGGGGAGAGAGGACAATGGGGAAGGGGGAGGGGGAGAGGACACCAGGGGAGGAGGAGAGGGGTACTTACAATCAACAGCAGCAGCGGCGGTGGCAGCAGCGGCGGCGGCGATCGGCGGTGGCAGCAGCGGCGGCGGCGGCGGCGCGATCGGCGGCGATCGGCGGCGGGGGGGCTCACACCACGTGGGCACGGTCGGTGGCAGCGGAGGGCTGCAGGGGTGCACGCTCATCAGCGTCCACCGACAGAGTGGAGCTGATGAGCTCGGTGGCCATATTGTGAACATCCCCCTGCACATCTGATTGGAGGGCTTGCATCACATGGATGCTAGCCCCCAATCAGATCGGGGGGGGGGGGCACACACACCTCACAGTGCCCCAGCCAATGCCTGATGCTTTGAGCATCAGGCTATGGCCATAATGAAAACATTACACCAATTTCTATTGGTGTAATGTTTCAATCATCACTATTGACTAGTTGTCACTTAACTAGCCAATCGGAGGGCTCCTAGCCACGGGGGGGGGAAATCCCCTCCCGTGGGGTCATCTAGAGGTTGTCCCCTATCTGCGGCTCTATTAACCCTTTCGTGAACCCGGTTAATAGAGCCGCAGCAAGGGGGAAACCGCGATGACGCAGCGTATGCGCCATCGGGCGGGAACGGTGATGTTTCCATGGCGCATACGCTGCGCGCCCGGGCGGGAAGGGGTTAACAAAACAAATCGGACATGTTCATTGTGTGAATCCAGATCAGACGAAAAAATTTGAATATTCTCAATATATAATACAATAAACTTCCCAATACATTCAGAAAAGATATCAGTCATGAAGTTTTAAAGAATTGTTGATACATTGGTCAACCCAAAAGGCATAGGCCCTCAGATGTTAAAAATGCTGTCTTCCACTCATAACACGTCTGGATGCAAATCAAATTATAAACTCCACTGCAATCAAATGTAAAAAAAATTTAGCTCCCATATTCTATATAGGCTGGGAATAAGTGGAAGAGGGTAAGTGTTAACCATGGCGACGCTCCCCCTCTCCTCTTTGCGCACTTTCTCTCCTGGCTCCTCCTGCCCTGGAGGTGGTAAGAGTGTCTTAGCACAGTCTTTTTAAAAGAGGGTAGCATGCTTTAGCACAGTCTATGCAGAAGGGTTGGCACTTGTTTCGGGGGTCTTGCAGGGTCCCTCCCATAATGGGACGGCTTTACATTTCATTTACTGCAAGCATGGTCCATTCCACAACAGTCGCCATTTTACAGTTTTTGAAACACAGTTCAATAGGCAAATAAGGCGCACAGTAGCCATGTGTAACAGGGCCTTGGCATTCTGTTCGTGATGCAAAAATGATAAGCCCACAGGGCTGGGGTACTTAGGCACTGTGTCAGGGTGTGTAGCCGGGATCATGGGAGAGCACCCAGTGCTTTGGCCCGAGCTTGGATTAAAAGGGGATAAAAAAATTGAGAAAAAGAAAATAAAAATAGGAAAAATAAAGAGTTTGTAACGGCAGCTGAAGGTATTCAGCTACTAGGTGGCCAGCACTGCATATATAGGTGGCCAGGCTTGACAATGTTAGCCAGTCAGCTGCCATGAAACCCACAGGGGCCAGAGATCCTAAAGGGCCTATGGAGTTGACTGAATTCCTCCAGTGTGTGCTAGAGGGGGTGGCTGTCCCCTAATACCATAATGGGGTGTACTTGGGGCCAGGTGCTGGTGGAGAATGCCCTTGGAGGAGTAGCTCATGTGACTCCCTGAGACCGCCCAGCAGCGGACTATAGTGTGGAACATCCCGGGCAGCATTAAAAATGATGCTACAGGCCTGTTGTTTATTCGCTGACCCATCCTGGAGTAGCCTATTGGCCGGATGATGACAGTTTGGAGTTCTAACAAGAGCGAGACTTGTTTTATTGTTAATTTTAATTTTCCCCTTTCCAAGTTTAGTGCCAGTTGCGCCTCATTCTGTTGGAGTAGCAGGGTTGCAGGCTTTTGGCTATAGCTCAATACCCTTAATGGACTGTGCCCTTAATGGACTGTGCCCCATTATCTTTATGGACTGTACCCGATTTTAATGGATTCTGCTGATCCTTGTGGGACTTACTTATATACTGTGTATATTTGTATATGTGCATCTTTTAGACTTATTGACCCACCCCAGGGCCATGGGGTACCCAGTTCCAAGCATTGATTTACTGGGGGATGTCACGGGCGGCCTGTGCCAGGACCCATGGCCCTGGTGGTCGCTGAAAAAGGGGTTAAATAAAAATTAAATAAAATAAAAAGAGTTTGTGACACCACCTACAGTATCTGGTAATGATACTGGCGCTGCTTGCAGACCTTCGGGGTGATGACGAGGCAGCTCTGTTGGTAACGCTCACCGTAGGTGGAGCGGAGTCCCCAGGGCAGTGATGGATGAATAGGGATTTTACACAGGGAGGCGGCTCGTCAGGTGGAGATGCTGGCAGACAGTTTGTAGTGAGGGAACAAGAGTATGGCTCCTCCGGCGCAGGCAAATGAAACACCACACACACAGTCTTTGACTCTGAACCTGGGTTTTCCTGGTGACTCAGGCAGCAAACAGTTCTTTACACAGCCCACGGGTATTGCTGGCCTGGTTAGTCACCAGAGAACTAGGATGTCTCACTTGGGACCCTCGGTGGTGTGCCTGCTTGGTTCTCTCATTTATCCTTGCTGTGCTGTCCTTCTGTTACTCCCTTAGCTCTCCCGTGCACAGAACCTTCCTCCGGTCCCCATGGATCCATATGGACGGTTCCTGTCTTGAGGCCTCTGGATTCTATATGGGGCCTTAGGGGAATTATGCCGGGTGTTGGCCGTGACTTCTGAAAAAGTCTGTGCCCTCCGGTTCTGCAGCTCGGGGATGAACGCCGCACCACCTCGGAGCTGGTTCTCTGGTTTTGGACTGGATCCTTTCGGCCGGGAGTCATAACGGTCCAAATTCGGGTGCACCTCAACACCCTAGGATCCCCTTCTTCCTCTGGGCCACCTGTACTGAGGTGCCATCCACTGCGCTTCTCGCAGGGTTTCACTTCCAACTGCTTTCTCCTCTCACTAACTTTCCCACTCTCCACTACCCACCTAAGCTCCCCTTACCAGGTCTGGTTTCCTAGCAACGGTTAACCCTATGGTTCCCTGACCTAAGGTGTGTGAATGCGTGTAATGAGGGTGCCCTATTGACATCCCAGTCCCTGGTCACATGGATACAACACACTCTCATGTGGGTGCAGTACCCCTATGTGGCGTCACATTATTATAGACTGTGCTAAGTGCCTATTTTAAAATGATCAGTGTTTGTGTAACATAAATGTGAAAATTTACATTATGTACCAACATAAATGTTAACATTTGCAAAACTAAAGCTTTCAGGATTTACTTAGTATTGCACAAGGTGTTTAAACCATCACCTGTGCAGGTGATTAAATTAAAACCACTGCAATGTTAAGGAAATCCTAAAAATTTGGACTCGTGCATAGCAAATATGGTGGCAATATTCAAAAAAGAGTCACAAACTGGGCCTTAAACTCTGACCTGTTTAACCTCTGTGGGCAATATATTAAGAGTTTTCTAAGACAGAGGTCCCCAACTCCAGGCCTCAAGGCCCACCAACAGTGCAGGTTTTCAGGATCTCCTTAGTATTGCACAGGGGTTGGAATCATGACCTGTGCAGATGATCACATTAGCACCTGTGCAATACTAAGGAAATCCTGAAAACCTGCACTGTTGGCGGGCCTTGACGCCTGGAGTTGGGGACCTCTGTTCTAAGAGATGCTCTCCTGGAGTTTCTCAATAAAAATAGCCTCATAACTAGAGATGAGCGAACTTTTGAAGTTCACCAAACAGGCATATGTTCGCCGAATAGATTGGTGAACAGTTCGTCATACTTCCATTCAAATCAGTGGGAGTGTAATAATTATAATGGAATACTCAGGAATCTTTCAGCTTGAAGCAAATGACTCCACTGAACAAGGTTAGGGTGATAAAGTCTGTATTTTACACACGTGATAGAAGACAAACGTGAAGTGCAGCAGGTGAGAAAAGTTAATCAAATATTCAATAAACAGAAACGTCACTAGAAATAGTTCATCCACACTAATGCTAGCAAATAAAGTCTCTTGGAAGAAGCACTCACTGGGAGATGCAGTTTAATAGAAAATACAGTGCACACCCTGGAGGCCTGGATTAGGTAAGTCTCTGAAAGGAGTCCTGAAACCAGTGCAGAGCACTGAGCCTTAGTAATTCTAAATAGTCAGAGTACTGCTATTGTACACTTAACAACAATAAGTTACTAAAAGCAGACAGGATTTACATGACCAGGGCTGGCAGGCTGAGGCAGATACCAAAAAACACAAGCAGCAAGTTGCAGGTGAGTAACTGAGAGCAGGAGAGGTTGCTGGAAAGAGCCAAGCCAGACCTTCTGGAGGAGTAATCTTAAGAAGCAAAGAGCTAGGGACATGTGGCACCCCTGGGTCAAAGTGCCACAGTGTCATCACTGCCCCCGGGTGGTGGTGTCACGAGTGAGCAACAAAGGGTCTTCTCATCAGGTAACACACACACAACACTCACACCTCCAGGCCAGAAGGAGGAGACCAAGCCCGGGATCAGGGTGCGCTTCCCTATATAAATTATGGTCTGGGGAGGGGCTAGTTAGTTCAGATTCTGGGAGGACTGTGAAGAGGACCTGGGTGTAAAAGAGCCATACTAAGCTCATAAGCTCATCCCAAGGTCGCTAACTAAGTTCCAGGCCTAAGGTTAGGGTCTGAGGAGAGAAGCAAGAACACACCTGGGAGGCTGAGCAACCCCGTGCTCACTCCAGAGGAAAGGCGCAAAGAACGTACAGGGAACTGTGCAGGGTCTCACGTCCCGGCAGTCAGCACCGGAAGGTGGGGATTCCAGATTCCTCAGCCACACCGTACCCACAGACACAGCAACATAGAGAGTTCAGGAGCTGACACCCGGGAATAGGGTAGAAAGAAGGGACTCAAGTTGCCTGTCATACCAGTACCTCGCAGGAAGAGACAGGGCCTACAGCTCAGCTCATGCGACTGCAGAAGCCAATACACTAGGCGCAGTAAGGGAGCCAAAGACCCAACCAGATGGGAAGAAACCCCAAGTTGCTCTCAAAGACTCTGTGGACAGCTATCATTAACATCTGCTCCAGTAAAGGACAGAGAAAACTACAAAACAGTGAATCTGCCTATTCCTTGTGCCCGTCATCCTGCATCCCACACATAGACTATTTACAGTGCCCTGGGGATTGGCTTTACCCGTGGAGAGCTGTTCCATCCCAGCTGCCCATCCATCACCCCGGAGGTTCTGCAGCAGGGTGGCCATCCCTAGCCACACACCACGGGTGGCGCCACAAAATCTCCCTTGTATATAACCCCTCTCTTAACAATGCCAGAAAAGTCCCTACTCTTTTAAGCTGAACCCAGGCCATGGGACCGGGTCTCGACCCCTGTGACTTCCCCCAGAGACAGCAACGACCCGTTCTCGACTACCCCACAGCTCTGGGGGTGCTTCAGACACACATTGGCTGGAAGGTAAACTAGGGTTTATAAAGGCAGGGAGGGTGATCATATGAACAGGAGCTAAGCAGCAGACGCTATTTTGGAAAAGGGCTATAACGCACAAAAGATAAACAGAAGTCCTGACAGGGAGGCAAAATCAAAGGCATGGGAAACTCCTTCAAAGAGGTCCAAAAGCTGCCAAACACAGCTCAAACGATTTTACAGTGGAGCCCCGCTGTTTTGGCATAGACATTATCTTACTACACTATTACTTAGCAAGTATCAGCACCGCTGTCACGATGCTTCCGGGCCCACTCATGGACCTCAGAACATCCTCATGACTTCCCTGAGGTTGTCTCAGTTTACACAGTGAGTATTACACAGCTGGGAATCCTACTGTGTGACCTGAGATAACTTCAGTGGTGTCAATACTTCTAACACTAGCTATCTCGTGAGAGATTTCGCTCGAGACATAGATATCCTGAGACAACGTGTGTGAGGACCAGTGACGTCAGGGAGTGTAGCACATTTCAAACTTGCAAGATAGCCCCTGTGTGACCCCTCAAGTCTGAACTACAGTAATATTTGTGATGACACTGCTTGTTAAACTCTCACCAGCACCTGTGTTTGCAGAAAGTCCAGTGCACAAGGAGTGAAAATTTTACTGTAGCACAGAATAACAAAAAACAGGCATGAAAAACAACTTTAAGAAGTCCTTCTCTGGACAAAAAAGCCAATCAAGGGATGCGTCAGCAATGCAACAACATGCCATTTTGTAGGAAAGTCCATTGTATTTGACACAAAAACTCTCAGCTTTCTCAGCGCTGCCCGGCAGGAAGGTCATGGTTGCCCATGGTACTCCACTGCCAAACAGTCTCTGGGGGTCACAGGGGCAACTCCTCCAGAGGCACTCTCAGCCAACACCTGCTGGAGGAGATGATGGAGGAATTAGGGGAGGACCACCCCCTGTAGAAGAGACGGGAGCAACTTGGGGACACCGAAAGATCCTGTGGTTTGGGTGCAGCTGGATGGCTAACCAAGAGAGGCCTAACTTACACCTGACGTCTTATGCTCTCCCAGTTGGCCTCCTGCTGCCACCTCTCAAGGTTGTCGGAGGTGGCAATCGGACTTCCACCAACAGTAAACCACCCCAGGCTGCCCATCACCTTCATGAAGGTGACCTCCTCCCCAACATAGATTGTGCTGAGTCTTTTGGGAAGATGGTCAAGCAGCAAAAGGGTCCGGTTGATATAGCACAGTAGTTTGTTCGGCTGGTAAGCCAAACCAGCTATCCTGGAAGAGTGCCACCACCTTGCCTCAGGTTCATTGTACATCAAAGCCTTAGGCCCATGCAACCTCGGGCACAAACCAAATGTCCTCAAGAAAGGAGACAGGATGGAGTGGTACATGCTGTATCAAATAGTTGCTTGGAGGGGGTAGGGGTCCCCACTTGGCATTCTCTCAGTTTAAGGCCTCTGGTGGGGGTGCTACACATGGCTAGGAAGCAGGGCTTTCTGCCTCTTTACTTTCTCCTCTTCCTCCTGATCATGCTCCTGGTCCTGGTGGACTTGCTTATCCAGTAGCTGCAGCACTGGCTGCAGGTGTAATACAGCCAGACATCCTGCAAGAGCCTGTGGAGTCTGACATCTGGTGCTCCCAGATGACTTGGGGAACTCCTCAGGTCCTCATCTGGCATCCGAGCCCATTCCTGTATCCAGACCTCACTGCATATGAGGCTGAATGTGGGTAGCGCAGAGGAGCTCCAAGTTACATACGTGTCCATCTCCTGTGTGAGTATCTCTGTGTCTGGTGCTGAAGCACCCTCTGCCTCTGGGGCGCTGAGGAAGATCACGTCCTACAAAGCAGGCATATATTGCCAGGGGTCCACAGCCAAACTGTGTACTGCAGGCACATGTTAGCAAACAGTAACTGAGCAGAGTGTAGCTGCATTGTACTACACGGCTAAGATGGCGCTGAGCTAGATTATGAGCCCTCGCGGACAGGATCTTCTCCCCTCTTGTATCTGAACGACCAAATTGGCCACATTTATTGTACTTGTCCTTGTCTGCCCTTTTACCATGTAAAGCACCATGGAATTTACTGGCGCTATATAAATATATATAATAATAATAATAATGACACCTATTTTCTTTGCATAGGGGCCCACCACTTCCAGTGCTAGGAGTCAGACACAAACAATCATTTATGGGATATTACTGTTTGCACAATCTTGTTACCTAGCTCTGCATTAATCACTCAAAGGGGTGGGCTGCAGAAGTCACGTCACTTACAAATCCAATTCCCCATGCCACAAGGTAACACCTGAGCTTGCGATTGGGTGGTGTGATTATTGAAACCTGACATATTTGAAGAAGAAATAATGATTAAAACAAACAAGTTTATTCAGGTCACCAAGCATCTGAAATGCTGGATAAGGTTAGTAGGTATCAATGCAAGGACAAGTTCAATATTAATTATACATATAACACACTGGTGCACATGACAAAAAATCTGTATTGTAAACGTATGGAATGAAATGGAATATAGTGACTGCACATTTTTAAGAAGCAATATCCATAGTATGGTGTTTTATGAGTGTGAGCAGACCTATACGACCATGTATGTGAAGCATATAATGGCCATTTGCTATTTTTATATGAATTACTAGCACATAACTGTGGAAGAGATGGCATTGCACGATGCTGACCCTCTGCAATAATAAAGGTTTGCTCTCTCCCTCCCAAAAAATAATAAATAATAATAATGAAAAAAATAATAAAATGAAAAAAAACAATTCCAAAAAAAATAATAAAAATATTAAGCTCCCTGAAGGCCATTTCACACGCTAGGATATCGTTAATGATATCGTTGAAACATCACGGATTTGTGATCGTTCAAATGATATGTTTGTGCGTCGTTGCGTGTAAACAAATGATGTAGAAAGGAAAAATCATTAGAATGGTCAACAAAAATTTGAGATCCAGACCTTGAAATCTATCATCCGTCGTCCAACTAACATCATGGGAAGAAGCAACATCGTTCAGTATGACACCTTTTTGAATTATGTCATTCATATTTTTCCTATTCCTGCCACTTTGTAAAATCGTTCTTCTCCTAGCAGCTGGAGCGTTGCCAAGTTTAAGATCGTTAACGATATCCTTACGTGTGACAACGCACTAACGATGTCGGAAGTATCGTGGTCATGTGACATAGCTAACGATATTCTTCACCTATATACTAGCATGTGAAGCGGCCTTTAAACGGATATTGTAAGGATATTGTAAGCTTCCTGGATTTCACAGCTGCTGCCACATCTGGCACAGTCTTCAAAATCCATACCCTGCACATGCCAAAACACCTGCAAACTCCTGGAAACTTAAAAAAATTAATTTAACGCTCTAAAAAAATCTACAGCTTGATACAAGCTGGTAGACCCGATGGCTGCAACACTCCTAACTAGGGATGAAGGAGTATACTCGTAACTATTCAGTACTCGCCAAATAGTATGGTATTTGGGCTACTCGCTACTCTGCAAGTTTCCCTGCGATTACTCGTTAGGAGTAGTACATTCACTTTCACAGTGTATCTATATACACTGCAAAAGTGAAGTAAAGGTATCGTCACACGCGGCAATATTGCTAGGCAATTTCACTGGCAATTTGCTGGTTGCAGTGAAATCATGGACACATTGCTCTATTTTGTTGCTGTGTACAAATGGAACAATGTGGCGAACATGCTTGGGGAACGTTAGCTTATCTCTACTCATAACTCAAATTCAGAATGGGTTTTTTTATGAATCAGTCCTGATAAACTAAAGTGATCAGTTTCTATGAGGAGGTAAGTTGCAGACTGGACTAGAGTAATGTCATGAATGTTGTCTATTGTGAATTATCTAAAAGGTATTTTATACAGTGCTACATAAATTGAGAGTAATTGGATTACAGGAAAATACACTGACGAAATTAGAGAACAATGTATGATCATTTGTTTTTTTCAGACAGAATTTAATCTACATTGATCAACATTTCAAGGTTTTCTGTAAAGGTACCTTTACACGCAGCAACCTTTCTAGGAATTTCACTGGCAACTTACTGGTTGCAGTGAAATCATGGAGACATTGTTCCATTTGTACACGCAACAAGATAGAACAATGTGTCCATGATTTCACTGCAACCAGTAAGTTGCCAGTGAAATTCCTAGAAAAGTTGCCGTGTGTAAAGGTACCCTAAAGGTGCTGTCACACGCGGCGATCTGGCCTCCGATGTCGGAAGCGATGTGCGGGTGCCCGCTCGTTCCGACATCGCAGGCCAGCTGTCACACGACACGACGTTGCCGGTGACGCGGCGGCGATGTGGGCGGAGCCATCGCTCGCTGGGCTGGGCTCAGCCCAGCGAGCGATGGCTCAGAAACACTGCGATATAGGCTGGATCGCACCGCCAACAGTGTCAGACGGCGCGATCCAGCCTAATCGCTGGTCACAGGTTGACAGGTTTATGAACATGTTCATAAACCTGTCAACCTGCGACCAGCGATAATTTGCAGTTGCGTCGCGCTGTCACACAGCGCGACGCACTTGCAATATCGCCCGCGACATCGCTGTGACGTCACTTTTCGGCGATGTCGGGGGCGAAATCGCCACGTGTGACCCCACCTTAAGGGTACCTTTACACGCAGCTACATTTCTAGGGTGGCTACAGGTAACTTACTGGTTGCAGTGAAATCATGGAGAGATTATTCCATTTGTACACAGCAACAAGATAGAACCTTGTCTCCATGATTTCACTGCAACCAGTAAGTTACCTGTAGCCACCCTAGAAATGTAGCTGCGTGTAAAGGTACCCTAAGGGGTAGACCATGCCACTAGAACAGTGTTTTCCAAAATACCCAAAGTTTATCAAATTAAGGGGAACATGTCAGCTACTTTATGCCCCCAAATCTTATCTGTCCCTGCAGCTTCATAGTACTATTCTAAGCGCCGCTGTATGAGCTAATACTGTATTGTAATAGTTGATACAAATAATTTTTTAACTTTCATTTTCGAATGTTAATTAAGCAGTGTCTAGTCACTGTGAGCGTTTTGTTGGTGTCCATGGCTACCTTCCTTAAGTGGTTATCACACCCCAGTGGGCGTGATAAGCTAATGTCCAAGTGCCTTCTCCCCCTCTCTCTCTCGCCCAGCTTTCTTTCTGGTCCAGCACATTGCAGTCTTCTTTTGGGTGTATTTTACCAGCTTCAATATGAACAGTGCACATGCTCTGAAGCCGGCAATCGTGTGACCCGCTGTTATGCGCTACCATAAATGAAGCGATTGCCGCTTCAACTATTATATTACAGTATTAGCTCAGACAGGAATGTTTAGAATAGTACAGTCATGGCCAAAAGTTTTGAGAATGATACAAATATTAATTTTTACAAAGTCTACTGCTTCAGTTTTTCTAATGGCAATTTACATATACTCCAGAATGTCATAAAGAGGATCAGCTTAACAGCAATTACTTGCAAAGTCAATATTTGCCTAGAAAATGAACTTTAACCCCCAAAACACATTTCAACATCATTGCAGTCCTGCCTTAAAAGGAGCAGCTAACATCGTTTTAGTGATTGTTCCATTAACACAGGTGTGGGTGTTGATGAGGACAGGGCTGGCGATCAATCAGTCATGATTAAGTAAGAATGACACCACTGGACACTTTAAAAGGAGGCTGGAGCTTGGTATCATTGTTTCTCTTCAGTTAACCATGGTTATCTCTAAAGAAACACGTGCAGCCATCATTGCACTGCACAAAAATGGCCTAACAGGGAAGAGTATCGCAGCTACAAAGATGGCACCTCAGTCAACAATCTATCGCATCATCAAGAACTTCAAGGAGAGAGCTTCCATTGTTGTCAAAAAGGCTCCAGGGCGCCCAAGAAAGACCAGCAAGCTCCAGGACCGTATCTTAAAACTGTTTCAGCTGCGGGATCGGACTACCAGCAGTGCTGAGCTTGCTCAGGAGTGGCAGCAGGCTGGTGTGAGTGCTTCTGCACGCACTGTGAGGCGGAGACTCTTTGAGCAAGGCTTGGTTGCAAGGAGGCAGCAAAGAAGCCACTTCTCTCCAGAAAAAACATCAGGGACCGACTGATATTCTGCAAAAGGTACAGGGAGTGGACTGCTGAAGACTGGGGTAAAGTCATTTTCTCTGATGAATCCCCTTTTCGATTGTTTGGAACATCTGGAAAACAGCTTATTCGAGAAGAAGAGATGAGCGCTACCACCAGTCTTGTCTCATGCCAACTGTAAAGCATCCTGAAACCATTCATGTGTGGGGTTGCTTCTCAGCCAAGGGAATCGGCTCACTCACAGTCTTGCCTAAAAACACAGCCATGAATAAAGAATGGTACCAGAATGTCCTCCAAGAGCAACTTCTCCCAACCGTTCAAGAGCAGTTTGGCGCCCAAGAATGCCTTTTCCAGCATGATGGAGCACCTTGCCATAAAGCAAAGGTGATAACTAAATGGCTCAGGGAACAAAACATAGAGATTTTGGGTCCATGGCCTGGAAACTCCCCAGATCTTAATCCCATTGAGAACTTGTGGTCAATCATCAAGAGACGGGTGGACAAACAAAAAACAACACATTCTGCCAAAATGCAAGCATTGATTATGCAAGAATGGACTGCTATCAGTCAGGATTTGGTCCAGAAGTTGATTGAGAGCATGCTAGGGAGAATTGCAGAGGTCCTGAAGAAGGGTCAACACTGCAAATATTGACTTGCTGCATTAACTCATTCTGTCAATATAACCTTTTGGTACGCATAATATGATTGCAATTATATTTCTGTATGTGATATAAACATCAAACACAAATAAAAACCAGAGGGCAGCAGATCATGTGAAAATATAATTTTGGTGTCATTCTCAAAACTTTTGGTCATGACTGTACTATGAAGCTACAGGGACAGATAGTGATAGCTTTGGGGCATAAAGTAGCTGTCAGGTTCCTTTTAAAACCTTTATTTTACCCAAAACGTGGTGATCATAATTACGGAACAGCAATGACTGTAGATCAGAAAAAAGTTTGTCGCACCCGCAAGGACCGGGGTACTCGAGATCGGGCTATACTGTCTCTGGGTGTCAGGGTGCCATTGCCTGATCCCCCTGTCCTAGGTATGGCAATAAAAAGGGATGAAAGTTTATAGGATTTTGTGACGTCACCCGTGGTGCGTGATCAGTGTGGACCACCGCTGCCGTATTCTTGCCAGGGACGATAATTAAGGGCAGCCTAGATGGTGAATCCTCCACGGGTAGGGCTGGTTGTCCTTCAGGCAGGTGTAGAAAGGGGGATTGTGTGCTCTGGATGCTGCACTTATGTCTCTCCGCAGCTCTTCCAGCCAGCACGCAGGGTCAGCTGATAGGCGGCTCCGCAGGTGGAGCTTCTGAGGCGGTTCAAGAATAACAGTTTCAGGCACTTTTGAGGTGACCGGGTACTTTACTGGGAACACCGTAGCAATTCTTATGACAACACAGTTCTTTACACACTTTACAGGTCGGTTCACCACGCTGCTCCGGGTTCTCACTGCAGCTTAGATGGTTCCTTTGCGTCACTCCCCTCAGTGTATCTTTCAGGCCCTGCTGTTCTGTCTCTGTCCTCGCCTACGGGTTTGGTCCGGCCGTCATGGGCTTTGTAGTGATGCTTCCCCCTCTTACAATGGTTTTGTCCTACTCCGTAGCGTTAGGGTCTCTTGTGGTTAGGGTCATGTAGGTTTCCCCCGACACATCTACAGAGCTGGCTCTCTGGCTGTCCTGGCCTAGCCACCAGTGACCCTCGTTAGTAGGGCTCACCTGGCTCCTTCCATCTCTCTCCGGTTTTCAGCCTGGGTTCCCGGTGAAGGCCGCTGGGCCCCGTTGTTCTTTGTCTGAGTAGTTAGTACTCTGCTGAAAGGTGTCTCGGCTTGGGGATGCTTCCCGTCTCTACCCTCCAGGGAATTCTATCGATTGTCTCGCCCAACTTAGTGTTCCAGTGTTTTACTACTGTTCCTCCACCCCTTTGCCCGGTTCTCTCTCTCTACCGACATGTCTCTATACTCCTGCCACCCCTTGCCTGACATAGAGTGATTGGCTCTGGGTCGGAGTGTCTGTGTGTGGGTGTTTTGTGAGTCGACAGTCTTACATCGTCCAGCTGCAGTTCATCCTGTGGCCGCCCTGTCGCAGGGATGCCACAGATTAAAACTAAGTTTTGAGAAAGTGGCAACAGTCACCAATCAGTAGGAAGTGTACAGGCCTTTGATTTGAATGACTGCGGTACATCTGCGGCCACTAGTCTTTCTCTGCTCTGCTGTGATTTTGATCCACTCTTCTTCCAGTCCTCTCCACAGTTCTGTGACTGTTGTGGGTTTCTTGGCCAGAACTTTGTCACCAAGGATTTTCCAGCGGTTTTCTATTGGGTTTAGATTAGGACTCTGGGCTGGCTATTACATTGTTTCAATGTTGTCTGTTTCAAGGAACGCTTTACCCGTTTTGCTGTGTGACATGGGATATTGTCCTGCATGAAAATTGCTGATTGAGTGCTGAACGCAATTAAGAAGATCATGCTATTAAAGAAAGTTCTGATACACACTTGAATTTACTCCACAATGTAGCTGTATGAGAGGTCCAACCCCTGCAGCAGAAAACATTCCCCAATCGATTAAACTTACCCCCTACCTTTCACTGATGTTTTTGCACACTTTGGGTTCAGTCTTTCCCCAGCTTGGCAACAAACATAATGTTTCCCATCAAACCCATATAAATTACACTTGTTTTCATCACTAAAATGAATTGTGGACCACTTTCTCCTTTGTTCACACAACATGCTCCTCACCAAAGGTGAGTTTTCTTTCCAAATTCTCTTAAATGTTGTGTCACTGCATGATGAGACAGATCCTTACCCTGTTCAGTGCTGAACTGCTGAGCTATTCCAGCTGCACTGTTGAAATTATTACTCATAGAGATTTACCACATTATCTTGACTTCTAGCATTTGTCTTTCGAGACCGACGAGCCTTCTCGGGGGAAAGATTTTGTGATGTTGTAAAAATGAACTATTCTAGAAATCACAAATGGAACAACCAACATCTTTTGCTATGGCTGGTAGGGTGAGTCCTTTGGCCTTCATCTGGACAACCTGCTGCCAAAGTGTTTCAGTCACTTTGGAATGGCACGCCATTAAATCAGGGGGAAAAAAATGAAAAACAAAAGAAAGAAAAAGATCCACCCAAGGCATAAAATCTAAAAAAGCAAATAGAGTTTTTAATATAAAATACATTTCAGGCTATACAGTATGTAACAAAAGCTTACTCAAAATATGTATACACGTTCTTATAATATCTGAAAAAACTAATTGAAGTAGTTACTTGGTGTGAAACATGAACACTAAAAAAAAAAACTATACCAAAAATAGCGCTTTTTATTTTTCTGCTGTACAGAAACATTATACTATATATATTAATCAGTAATTAATCAGTAATTTATGTGTATCCCAAAATAGAAAAATAACAAAGTAGGTCCACCACGTGAACTCGATCGTCTATTACAGCCCCAACAGCTGCATCTAAACACACTGAATGAATTTAGATGTTCAATGCAACTCCAATGTGTGGTGTCTGTTGCAATGGCATAGTGTATTGAGTTAGAGGCATAACTACAATCAGTGCAGGGGGTTTCACTCGCACCGGGCCTGTGCTGGGGGCCCAATGTCCTTTCATCACAAGCGTCAGTGATCTCAGGAGAACAGTCAAGGAAAACACTGCGGGCAGCCGGCTAAAGCGCTCAAACACAGTGAAATCCATGATGCATTGCCCCCTGGAAATTTGAATATGCAAATGGAGTCCGTGGAGCCTCGATTAAGAGTCTAAAACACGGGACTAGCAAGATATCCTTCCAGGGAAGGACCTAGCCCTGGGGTGGAATCCTTGCGGAGACCAACATAACCACCATATTGTGGCCCTTTTAGTCAATATCCCACTCAGTTACGAGTTAAGGATATGACAAGGGAATTAACAGAGCCAGGTATCCATCCACAGACAGCTGTTTCGTGGTATTGCCCCTCATCAGTGTGGAGTAGGATTCTGGCTAGGTGGAGCAATGCCTGGTAGACCAACATCACAAAGCGCTCACTGATCTCAGGCGGCCGTCACACGGTGCAATATCTTGAACGATATCGTTTAAGCGATCTGCTTTTTGATCGCTTAAGCGATATCGTTTGTGCATCGCTACGTGCGATCAAGCGATTTTACAATGTAAAATCGCTTGATCATGACATCGCAGATATGAGAGCCGGAGCTCATATCAAGCGATCATCGCTTGTTCTATCTGCTTCATCGTGGTGTGTGACACCACGTTGAACGATCTCCCAGCGGCAGAGCCTATGCTGGGAGATGGTATCTATGGTAAACGTCGGGTTACTAAGCGCCGCGCGGCGCCTAGTAACCCGATGTGTACCATAGTTACCAGCGATCTCGCTGCTCCACATCGCTGGTGAGTCTGTCTTGTGACAGCTCACCAACGATGTGAGCGATATTGTAAGCGATCGCGCGTGCACGTGATCGCTTTCAATATCGTTCAAGATATTGCACCGTGTGACGGCCGCCTCAGGGAGACCAGTCAAGGAAAACACTGCGGGCAGCCGGCTCAAACACAGCGAAATCCATGATGCATTGCCCCCTGGAAATTTGAATATGCAAATGGAGTCCGTGGAGTTAACTCGTAACTGAGTGGGATATTGACTAAAAGGGCCACTTAATATGGTGGTTATAGTGGTCTCCGCAAGGATTCCACCCCACGGCTAGGTCCTTCCCTCGAGGGATATCTGGCTAGTCCCGTGTTTGAGACTCTTAATCGAGGCTCCATGAACTCCATTTGCATATGCAAATGTTCCTTTGGCATATACAAAAAGACTAATGCTATTAAAGATTTGCAATAATTGGGGACTTTGTTGGAGCTTTTGCATTGGGGCCCATGAGTTTCAAGTCGGCAAGTCGTGCCACTGTGGAAGGATAGGCTGATGTGGGTCAGTTACTTTAGGGTGTTACTTAGTGAAGCAAAACTTAAAAAGAAAAAAAAAACAATAAGGTAGTAGAGTTGTCAGTAGTGCCAAAGATCTGGGGCAGATCTGCTATATGCCATTTTACTCTATATTGGCTGCAGGATGACGCCAAAAAAGTTTAATCCCATGGAAGAGCAGAGAGTCATATATTTCGTGACATACTCCACTCTCTGCCCTGTTGATGCCCCACAGCCTACAAGAAGCGTTCCAATGCAGAGGGTGCGATGATGTTATAGCATTGTGCCGCCTTTAAGGCAATATTTACACATCAGTGACTATTTTTCTGTTTGTATCAGACAGATCCTTTCTCACATTATCTGTGTTGCATCTGTTTTTTTTTTTTTCAATGAAGCAGGTAGAAAAGTGAATGATAGTCAGACAAAACTCTGAAATGCAATATCTACGGATCTACAGTTTTCATTCCTTTTACATGGCTCTCCAAATATTTTTCACTGATAGCCAAGTCTAATCGACAAAGCATCGAAAGTAATGGTGGGGTTACACGTCCCGATATCGCGGCGATATCGGAGGCAACGGCGCGGGAGCGCACATTTTTTCAGCCCTTTTCCCGATATCGCATCGGCGGTTGACACGCTGCGATATCGGGAAACAACGTCCATCCGATGTGTACGCCCACCAACCCAGTAACGACCATTTAACATGGGAGTTAATGGTTAGCGTCGGTGTACAGATCGGAGTTCGGCTGTCACACGCTGCGATGCTGCTACAACGGCCATGCGATATCGGGGAGTTGAATAGCTCGGCTATTCAACTCCGATATCGTTTTGGCATCGTTCCAGCATCGCGTTGTACGCTCAAACCGTACAACGCGCAAACGATATCAGGTCCAACTCGCGACCCACGTGACTTTTTGTCGGAGTTGGACGCCGATATCGCGGCGTGTAAACCCACCATAAGGCAGCAACGGGAAGGTGGCTCCGGACCCAGTGAGGGCTAGTACTAGCTGAGTTTGTTGTTTTAAGTATTTCACATAGTTTGGAGCCCACTTTCCTGAAAGTGTACAACCCTTTTCAGTTTGTGGATGGGGTTGGCACAAGGCTGCCATTATTACTTTTGTAGAGAGTATGATTACTGTATTTGGGGGCACAATACCTGCCTTTCCCTGGCAGTGACATCCCACATACAGCATTAATAATGAAGTCAGGTTCTTGTTTCCACAAGTGTTTGGAGCACAACTTTTGATTTCTGCTCTGAGCACTGCCCTGCTGTTGTCCATGTGTAGACAGGTAGCCTGTACTCACAGCATGGACTACAGCAAGGCTGGCTCATTAGCCCCCTGAACTCCTGGCTGTGGCTAGCTGAAGTGGGCTTGGTAATAGCAAATGTTCCTTCCCCTGATGAGCAGAGCCCCTCCTCTCCTGGCTGTAGCTGGTGGTAGCCATATGGCTGGCTGGAATGAGCTTGGTACTTTAAGGTGCCCCTTCCCCCAATGAGCAGAGCTCCTCCTCTTCAGGCTGTGCATGGTGCTAGCCCCATGGCTGGCCGGAGTGGGCTTGGTACTAGCAGGTGCCCTGCTTCTCCCGGCTGAAGCTGGTGGTAGCCCCGTGGCTGGCCGGAGTGGGCTTGGTACTAGCAGGTGCCCCAACCCTCCCTGCTGAGGCTGGTGGTTGCCCTGTGGCTGGTCGGAACGAGCATAGTACTAAAAGATGCCCCTACTCTCCTGGCTGTGGCTGGTACTAGCCCCCTGGCGAGTCAGAGTGGGCTTGGTACTAGCAGGTGTCAATCCTCTCCTGGCTGAGGCTTTGTGGTAGCCCTGTGGCTGGCTGGAATGGGCTTGGTACTAGCAGGTACACCTCCTCTTCGAGCTGAGGCTAGAGGTAGCCCCATGGCTGGCCAGAGTGAGCTTGGTGCTAGCAGGTGTCCCACCTCTCCTGGCTGTGGCTGGCCAGAGTGGGCTTGGTGCTAGGAGGTGTCCCACCTCTCCTGGCTGTGGCTGGCCGGAGTGGGCTTGGTGCTAGGAGGTGTCCCACCTCTCCTGGCTGTGGTTGGCCGGAGTGGGCTTGGCGCTAGGAGGTGTCCCACCTCTCCTGGCTGTGGCTGGCCGTAGTGGGCTTGGTGCTACGGTAGGAGGTGTCCCACCTCTCCTGGCTGTGGCTGGCCAGAGTGGGCTTGGTGCTAGGAGGTGTCCCATCTCTCCTGGCTGTGGCTGGCCGGAGTGGGCTTGCTGCTAGGAGGTGTCCCACCTCTCCTGGCTGTGGCTGGCCAGAGTGGGCTTGGTGCTAGGAGGTGTCCCACCTCTCCTGGCTGTGGCTGGCCGAATGGGCTTGGTGCTAGGAGGTGTCCCACCTCTCCTGGCTGTGGTTGGCCGAGAAGGCTTGGCGCTAAGAGGTGTCCCACCTCCCTGGCTGTGGCTGGCCGTAGTGGGCTTGGTGCTCTAGGAGGTGTCCCACCTCTCCTGGCTGTGGCTGGCCAGAGTGGCTTGGTGCTATGAGGTGTCCCACCTCTCCTGGCTGTGGCTGGCCGTAGTGGGCTTGGTGCTACGGTAGGAGGTGTCCCACCTCTCCTGGCTGTGGCTGGCCAGAGTGGGCTTGGTGCTAGGAGGTCCCACCTCTCCTGGCTGTGGCTGGCCAGAGTGGGCTTGGTGCTAGGAGGTGTCCCACCTCTCCTGGCTGTGGCTGGCCAAGTGGGCTCGTGCTAGAGGTGTCCACCTCCTGGCTGTGGCTGCCAAGTGGGCTTGGTGCTAGGAGGTGTCCCACCTCTCCTGGCTGTGGCTAGCCGAGTGGGCTTGGCGCAGGAGGTCCACCTCTCCTGGCTGTGCTGGCCGTAGTGGCTTGGCTACGGAGAGGTGTCCCACCTCTCCTGGCTGTGGCTGGCCAGAGTGGGCTTGGTGCTAGGAGGTCCCACCTCTCCTGGCTGTGGCTGGCCAGAGTGGGCTTGGTGCTAGGAGGTCCCACCTCTCCTGGCTGTGGCTGGCCAGAGTGGGCTTGGTGCTAGGAGGTGTCCCACCTCTCCTGGCTGTGGCTGGCCAGAGTGGGCTTGGTGCTAGGAGGTGTCCCACCTCTCCTGGCTGTGGCTGGCTGAGTGGCTTGGTGCTAGAGGTCCCACCTCTCCTGGCTGTGGCTAGCCGAGTGGGCTTGGCGCTAGGAGGTGTCCCACCTCTCCTGGCTGTGGCTGGCTGTAGTGGGCTTGGTGCTAGGAGGTGTCCCACCTCTCCTGGCTGTGGCTGGCCGTAGTGGGCTTGGTGCTAGGAGATGTCCCACCTCTCCTGGCAGTGGCTGGCCAGAGTGGGCTTGGTGCTAGGAGGTCCCACCTCTCCTGGCTGTGGCTGGCTGGAGTGGGCTTGGTGCTAGGAGGTCCCACCTCTCCTGGCAGTGTGGCTGGCCTGGGTGGGCTTGGTGCTAGGAGGGTCCCACCTCTCCTGGTGTGGCTGGCCGAGTGGGCTTGGTGCTAGGAGGTCCCACCTCTCCTGGCTGTGGCTGGTCTAGCCCCGTGGCTGGCCGGGTGGCTCACTGGCAGCTGCCCCTCCTCTCCCGGCTGAGGCTCTGGTGGGCTCCTGTCAGTCCCAGAGCCTGGCTTCTCTTTGTTCCCATTGTGTCCCCCCCTCTCTCAGCATTAGTGGGAGGGAGCCGGCGTTCACATCAATATTCCAGCGCTGACAGAGGCGCATCCACTCTGAGCGGAGGAGGATGCAGCCTGAGCACAAGTGCAGCAGCCATCAGCGTCCCTGAGCCGGCGTCTACGGACTGTGCCATGGCGAGGTGAAGTGCGGCACCACAGCGGGCTAACGAGGTGGTAACGGCATGGGGAACGCGGAGCTGGAGGTGAAGAAGCTGCAGGAGCTGGTCAGGAAGCTGGAGAAGCAGAACGAGCAGCTGAGGAACCGGGCGAGCGCCGTCAGCACCTGCACTGCCAGCCCGCACCTGCTGCCGCCTCCTGCAATGCATCAGCCCGGGGCATGTCTGCTGGCCTCCCCTGCCCTGGCACGGCCCGCTGGACTGTGCCTGCCCAGCCCGGTGCCCACTCTGCTATGCACCTCCTCTATTGGGGGCAGCCTGTACCCCCCAGATAATCTCGGTTACTACAGTACCAGACCGCAGCTGTCCTGCCTGACTGCCACTGAGGGGCCACTGATTGCCAGCTGTAACCCCGGGGCCACCATCCTGGATGAGGTGGACGTATTGGACCTGGAAGATGGGTATTGTAGTGAAGAGGAAGACACCTGGTAATCCTCCTCCCTGGCTGGTAGTAACATGGGTGGAAGGTGCATGGCATGAATGCTGATTAGGGGGCAGTGATGGATGTTGTAGAACCGATCCTGGCAGTGCTACCAGTTGTAGAGGCAATAGATGTGGTTTTACATGGGGCTGCCACTGTAACTCACCCCTGTACACTCACTTTGGGGGTCTGACACATTTGCCCCTTCTACATCTGCAGTCCTGAGTTCCTGCCCTGGGGAATGAATGGCCTTTATCAGCCCAGGAGGCTTCTGCCCTGGGGAATGACCTTTATTAGCCCCAGACACTTCCCCTGTGATTGCTCAGCCACAGTCTGCAGGATACAATCTGTTCCAGGCAATAGGATTTGGGTTTATCACAGGCTAAATCTGCCAGAGCCGCTTCAGATGATTTGCTTTCTATAAATGGATACTGCAGCCCTACATTGCATTGTATGCAGCTCCATTTATTTATTCTGAATGGCGAAGCGTCATCTGTTTTTGTACTATGCTGCATGGGATTGGTGGGCACGGAGGGGGCGTCCGTGTTTTGTATCACACCATCGCCTAGTCCTATGCAGTGCACCAGAAAGCTGGTATTTATAGGACGCGTTTTTGGATCGCCTCCTAATAAGCTGTTTTGTATTCAAGGCCTGAAACAATTATGTTTTTTTCAATACCCGTCAGCAAATGACAATCCTTTTTATGAAATGGTCTTTAGATTCCAGCTGCATTTAAGGTGTGTCAACATTGCCTCCGCCAAACACCTGCAAAGCCAATCACCCTAACCCTATCTGAGCTGCCGGCATTAATGATTATCTGTTTATACCATACGTCCCATCTTTTCTGCCATTATTTTTAACAACGTAGATTAGTGACAAACTAAATGGATGTGTATGATAAAAAAAAACACGTTAGTCTATGTAGGTAATGGGATATGGCTACTCCGATCAATTGATTAGGACCGGCCATCTGTACATGTGAAATGCACACCAGGCTGCATTCTGTGTTTTTCTGGTGGATTATTGCCCTTGTTATAAAGAGCAGAAAGGGAATGTTCTAGAATTGATGAGAAAAAATTTGGTGTATGCAGTTTGTTGGCCATGTCAGTTACCTTTGACCTCTGGATGGGAGCCCCTTATAATCTGTGGCTCTTCTTTGGATTAACCAGCCTAGTGCGACTTTATTGTTGTGGCATGACGCCCATGTGACTTTGCACCAAGCTGGCTAATCAAAAGAGCTGTGGATGCCAGAGGTAGGAGATGGTCTTAAAGGCTACACTCACACACAACGTTTTATCTGTTTTTTGAGGATCAGTTTTTCTACTGCAAATCAGCTTTTCCAAAAATGGATCACCTATTCACACTGTGCGTTTTTGATCCGTTTTGTTTTTTAGGTGCTGCGTTTCTTTTTTTACTCCATTTACAATGGTTCTCTACGTGAAAAGTGGATCAGAAAAACGCCCAATAAACTGACATGCTCATTCATTTTGAGGATACATTTTTGACCCCCCCCAAAACACATTCAAACAAAACGTGTCTGGATGACAAATTTGGAAACCCGTTGGCTTTGCTGGGATGCTCTGGGGCACTGCAAATCACTACAGATCCTCACAAAACGCAGCAAAAATGTACAGTTTGAATGTAGTCTAAGGGCCACGTCACACACACAGATATCTGTGCAGATATTGTTCGCAGATCTCTGGTTGAAGTGAAATCATGGGCAAATTGGTCCATTTTGTGGCTGTGTACAAATGAACAATATGTCCATGATTTCACTGCAACCAGAGATCTGCGAACAATATCTGCACAATTATCTGTGTGTGTGATGTGGCCCCAAGGGTATGTTCACACAGTGCATTTTTGCTGCGGTTTCTGCCTGCGGTTTACCATTGGTTATATGGTAATGTATGCTAATTTGTTCCTGCGGTTTTGATTCCCAGCAAAACCAATGTGTTTCACAGAAACGCTGTGCCCACACATTGGTTTTTGTTCTCTGGAGACAGTGTAAACACCACAGGATTTGCTGCATTTTTGTTTTCCAGCAAAACCTATGATTCTAGGATTAGCTGTCCCAACACATTGTTTTTTGTTTGGTGAAGAAAATGTAAACACCTCCGATTTTGCTGCGTTTTAGAAAGAATGAGCATGTCAATTCTTTGCTGAACTTCTTTGCTGAACACCTGTGGTATTTCCATTTTCTGTAGAGAAAAAAAAAGTGTGTGTGAAAGCTTTTCCCTGTGCACATAGGTTTTGATGGAAACCAAAAACTCAGGATTAGGGCCCTTTCACATCAGCGTTTTTTGAAATTCGCGGCAGACCGCGTTTTTTTTTTCGCGGCCGCACCTGCCGCAAGTGCAAAACCGCACTTGCCGCACCTGCCGCAAGTACGCCTATACTTTGCATGGCGTTTACCGCAACCGCGCCGCAAGTGCAGCCGGTATGCGGTAATCGCGGCAGATGCGGTTTTTTCACCGCATCTGCCGCGAATTTCAAAAAACGCTGATGTGAAAGGGCACTTAGATTAGCATAGATTTACATAAAACCAAGGCAAAACCTGATGTCAAACGCAGCAAAACCTGCCTATGGGCACATACTCTAAAGGCCCAGTTACACTCGCAGATAATTGTGCAGAGATGGTTCACAGATCTCTGGTTGCAGTGAAATCATGGACATATTGTTCCATTTGTACACGGCCACAAAATGTTACAATGTGTCCATGATTTCACTGCACCCAGAGATCTGCGAACAATCTCTGCACAATTATCTGTATGTAACTGGGCCTTTTGGGTACAGTCACACGAGGCGATGTTGCCTGCCACATCGCTGAATAGTGCCGGGTTCAGCAATGTTGCGACATTGCAGGTACATCGTGCTATGTGACAGCACGATGCAACTGTGATAAATCGCTGGATCGCAGTTGACAGGTTTACCAACATGTTGGTAAACCTGGTGATGTTGCACCAGAGATCTGGTAACATCGCCCCGTGTGACACAGCAATAGCGTTGTTGCTAGCGATGCTGCCTAGTCGCAACATTGATGCTTATTGCTCGCTGGGTTGTGCACAACCTAGCGAGCGATAGGAGCTGCAACTTCGTGGCAGCGTTACTGACAACATCGCTGCATGTGACAACTAAGGCAGCGATGTCGGAAACCTGCGGAATCTCTTCTGACATCGCTGCAATGTTGTACCGTGTAACGGTACCTTTAGGCTCCTGCCCAGCACATAAATATTACTGACCTGGCCACTGGACTGGGTCCTGCAAATCAATTCCCACCAACCTTATAATAGTATGCTCATGTGGCAGACTTGTTTCAGAGATTTCTGCACCATTTCTTTTTATCTGAGTAGGACTGCACAAACCCAATTGAGCTGCAAAACAGACACCTTTCATATATAAATGGGTGCTCTGTGCTGCACACAAGCCATCTATCTATTATATAATTGCGAATGGTTTTTTTTTTGCCCCCGGCGTGGTCATGTGGATACGCGCGCAGCATTGGCCGCGCAGCGGCCATTGCGAGCAGTTCTAAGGCGACTCGCTATGCCCGCGCAGCGGGCATGGCGAGTCGACTTAGCAGCGCAAAGCATTGGCCGCGAAGCGGCCATTGCGAGTCAGAGACTCGCCCTTCTAGAATCCCGATGCATGTGCATCGGGCTCCCAGCTAGTTTGGTATAATGGGAAAGATACTCTGCTCACCATAATTGGTTTTCTTTCTGGTAGTGCCCATCTTCTTAGGGGGGACACAAAAGGTCCATTTAGTCATTGAAATCTCTAACAAGGCTACCACCAATAGGTTTATGTCCACACACGGCTGAAAAAAAATATTGCAGAAAATGTGCATGAATTAGGGCTCATGCAAAAGTTATTTTGTCACGTGTGACACTGAGGATGCTCTGAACAAAGACACTGGTGAAACTCGGACTGCTTTTCTTGTACGAGAAAATAACACAGATAAGGCTACTTTCACATACCGATTTTCAGGGAGCCGATGCTGTCCAATATAAATCGGACAGCATCGGCTCCCTTCTGATGCCTGGAATCCGGCATAAAATCGGCGCCGGGCTGCAAAAAAAAAAAAAAAAAATAAAGTTCTCACCTCTCCCCGAGCCCCCGCCGTCTTCCGCCATCTTCCTCTAGGTTCCCGGTGGCTCTCGCAGGCTGCCGGTGTCAGCAGAGGTGTACCTCTGCTGTACACAGGACCTGCGATGATGTCACAGTCACGTGACCGCGGGTTCACCATGGTGAACTCGCAGTCACATGACTGTGACATCACCGCAGGTCCTGAACAGCAGAGGTACACCTCTTCTGACACCGGCAGCCTGCGAGAGCCACCGGGAACCTAGAGGAAGATGGCGGAAGACGGCGGGGGCTCGGGGGGGAGGTGAGAATAACCTTTATTTTTTTTTTTTAACACTTGTGCTCCTAGTTAGGAGCAGTTTTACTTTACTGAGCATGCTCAGTACAGTAAAACGGGGTCCGAGGAGACATAGATGTTTCCTCGGACCCTTCTCCATAGGGCCCCATGTTATAGGGATCGGACCTAATCGGATGTGCACTAAATGCCATCCGATTTGGTCCGATCCGAATCTGTCAGATTTTATTTTCGGTGATAAAATCGGAGCAGGCTACGATTTTAGCACCGATAATAAAATCGGACAGAATCGGATCGGACCAAATCGGATGGCATTTAGTGCACATCCGATTCGGTCCGATCCCCATAGGGATACATGGGGTCCGAAAATCGGTCCGATGCTGTCCGATTTTTTTCGGACAGCATCGGAAATGCGAAAATGGTTATATGAAAGCAGCCTAATTGTGCAGAGATTGTTCGCAGATCTCTGATTGCAGTTAAATCATGGACACATTGTTACATTTTGTGGCTATGTACAAATGTAACAATGTGTCTGATTTCACTGCAACCAGAGATCTGCGAACAATCTCTACACAACTATCTGTGTGTGTAACTGGGCCTTTAGGCTGAGTTTAGACAACTGTGTTTTTCGATCTCTGATGGCCCCTTTAAGGGCCTGTCACACGCATCAATATCGCCTGCACGATATCGGCTGCACGTGACGTTGCAGCGATATTGATGCGTGTGACATACTGAATCAACCAGCGATAAATCGCTGGTTGATGATCGCCAGGTTTTAGAATCTGTCCTAAAACCTGGCGATTGTCGCCCGGTGGACACGCAGCATCGCTGCGTGTGACACCGGGAGTAGCGATATTCCAGCTCCCAGCGCCTCTCACAAGCGCTGGGAGCTGGTATCCAAGGTAAACTGCGGTATCTAGGCAGCGCACGCTGCCTAGATACCCGACGTGTACCTTAGTTACCAGCCTCCTCCGCTCACCGGCTGGTATCTAAGGTACACAGCGGGTAACTAGGGTCCCTAGTTACCCGCTGTGTACCTTAGATACCAGCCGGTGAGCGGAGGAGGCTGGTAACTAAGGTACACGTCGGGTATCTAGGCAGCGCGCGCTGCCTAGATACCCGCAGTTTACCTTGGAGACCAGCCTGCTCCCGCTCCCAGCAGGCTGGCAGCGGGAGCAAGACATCGTGGAAACGATATTTAAATCGTTTCCACGATGTTTCTGGTCAATTGATCGCTGGTGAGTCTGTCTGTGTGACAGCTCACCAGCGATCAGCCGTCAATGTCGTTAGCGATCAGATCGCTGACGACATTGACACGTGTGACAGGCCCTTTACACGCAGCTACAGGTAACAGGTTTTCCACAGGTAACTTACTGGCTGCAGTGAAATCATGGAGACATAGTTCCATTTGTACACAGCAACAAGATAGAACCATGTCTCCATGATTTCACTACAACCAGTAAGTTACCTGTGGAAAACCTGTTACCTGTAGCTGCGTGTAAAGGGGCCATGAGGGTGGCTTCACACTGCGGTGTGATCCGGTTCGGGGCTGTCAGGGATGAACCTGACAGCTCTGGACTGGATCAGCACACAGAACTGGAGGGCTAATTTTCCCTCCAGTCCGGTGTGCTGCCGCTCGCAGCTGCAGCCGCTAATAGGTTAGGACCGTGGTGCTGGTCTTGGTTTTTTTTTTTTTTTTTCAATTGGGAAGTAAAAAACGGCTGTTATCAAAAGAGGTCACATAGATGATGATAGGCATGAAATAACAACATGTGGAACATCTAAAGAAGAAAAATTGTCATTCTCTTTCTCGATAGAAAACACCTTTCATTCACCAGTCTGAACTGTTGAGAGAAGCACAGGAGAGGTCTGTCTAGTCTACATGTGACCGCTAGCATTCAAACTGCATACATGAAATCCCATTGCTGCCCACCCACACATTGGGGGGGGATCGTGATAGTGGGCACATCTCACACATCCACAAATCTGCAGTCGTGTAGTCACATCTGACGTTTCTTTTTAGAAAACCCCTTTCAATACCGATTCGCTGAAAGGTTGTTACTTATCTTACACCATACATTGTGGAAGGTGAAATCTGCTATGAAAATTCATAGCTTGAGTTCATGTGCTGCAAATGTAGAATTGGCGCCTTAGGTCAGTTTTCATTCACACAGCTCATTGATAACATTTAATAAAATCTTGTGCATAATCCTTCTTCTATAATATGCAGCGTATTTTCTGCCCTAAAAATTCATATGGAAAATAAGCCGCTTTGATTTTCTGCATGACGTAGTAATAATGACCAAAGTACAATTAAGCAGATTTAGGGTGCCTTCACATTTGCGTTTGGAACGCAGCGCACTGAACGCAGCCAAACGCTTGCGCACTGCGTTCCTATGTTTAACATGGGAACGCATGTGCCTGCGTTTGGCTGCGTTTGGTTGCGTTTGCACTCGGATGCGCACAATTTCTGCACCCTCTGAGTGCACTCCGAACGCATCATGTTGCATTTTTTGTGTGGGCGTGGGCACTTGTTTTTATCTGCAAGTGCCCGCAAGCGCACAAACAATGCATTGAAGTCAATGGATCTGCAGTGTCTTCCGCATGACAGTGCAGGAGAACGCTGCGGATCTTATTGAAATCTCTCCTGGTGGCTGCCGGTGATCAGCGGCGGCCACCGGGAGATCAGCTAGAGCCGCCACTGCTCTCCCGCCAGTGTCGGCGCGGGAGATTTGAAGATGCAGCTGATCTGACAGCTGTTTAAATCTCCAGCGCTTATACCGAATATGTGAGGTTGGCGCGTGAGATTTGAAACAGCGATCAGCTGTTTCTTATCTCCTGCACCGATATCACCCTATTCAGTGTCAGCGCGGGAGATTTAAAGGGAACCTGTCACCTGATTTTAAGGCCCTACACTATCTCTAGCTGTCCCTACACCTTCCTAGCAGCTCCCTATCTATCCCTTTCTTATCTAAAGTGGCCATATGAAACATGTGTAAAAGAAGTATAAACTTACTGCAGTCTCCGTGGTTGGGGGACTGGGTAGGCATGCCCACGCTGCCTTCCTCACACCTTCGTGTTGTAATGCACGCCCCGCTGGGCGGCATTATTCTGGGTCCTCTCTGCCCCCTGGATTTGGAACCTCCCGCCCTCTTTGTACTTCTATGCACCGGCCGGGCGTCACATCCGGCGCGGTGCATTATGGGGCCGGTCACGTGATCGGCCCCAGTGCATTATGGGCTTGATCACGTGATCGGCCCGGCTCTGCGCATGCGCACTGCGCTTATTGAAGCCGGGCCGATCACGTGACAAGCCCATAATGCACTGGGGCCGATCACGTGACCGTCCCCATAATGCACCGCGCCGGATGTGACGCCGGGCCGGTGCATAGAAGTACAAAGAGGGCGGGAGATTCCAAATCCAGGGGGCAGAGAGGACCCAGAATAATGCCGCCCAGCGGGCATGCATTTTAACACGGAGGTGTGAGGAAGGCAGCGTGGGCACGCCTACCCAATCCCCCAACCACGGGGACTGCAGTAAGTTTATACTTCTTTTACACACGTTTCATATGGCCACTTTAGATATGAAAGGGATAGATAGGGAGCTGCTAGGAAGGTGTAGGGACAGCTAGAGATAGTGTAGGGGCTTAAAGTCAGGTGACAGGTTCCCTTTAAACAGCTGTCAGATCAGCTGCATCTTCAAATCTCCCCCACTGACATCGGCTGGCCGCCCCGAGACAGCTGATTGGCTCGCCGGGGTGCATACTAATGTGAACGCATGTGGAGATTCTCCGCTGCATTCACATTAATATGGCTGCATTTGCACTGCGTTTGCATCTGCATGCCCTCTGCATGCAGACACAAACGCAAGTGTGAAGGCACCCTTAGGGCTGCTTCACACTATGGCGTGATCTGGTCCAGTTCTGTCCGGGAGGACCCTGACAGCCACGGGCTGGATCTGCACAGGCTGGGGGGCTATTATGCCCTCCGGTCCTGTGTGAAAGCGCACGCAGTTCCCGCTGCTGATAAGTCAAGACCGCGGGCGCCGCGTTCATGACCTGCCAGCGGCTGCAGCTGCGTGCACTGCACACAGAACCGGAGGGCATAATAGCCCCCCAGTCCTGTGTGCAGATCTGGTCCGCGGCTGTCTGGGTCCTCCCAGACAGAACCGGACCGGATCACGCTGCAGTGTGAAGCGGCCTTTAGTCTTGCAGTTTAGTGTAACATCTTAATTTAGCAATTCAGGATTGGAGCAGGAGAAATACTCTTGATTTAGGTGTTTAAACCTGCAGTGGGCAGTGACTTGTGGTCAACATTTTTATGGTTAAAAAAAAAAAACCTTGATAGATGTAGACACAGTGGTAAACATTAATATGTTTTATGTTTGTATTCAGTCCATGCAATTTCTTGCAAATCCCAACATACAGAGCTGTACATAGTACAGCAGGGAGAACAAAGACAAAGTGTGCACAACAGGTTTTTAATGTTATTTGGAATCAAGAAACAGGCTATACTGATGTCCTACACAGATGCCCACAGAGCATACACCTAGTTCACAGCATGAGTTCTGAGAATCAGGATAAAAGCACCGTGTGGTAACCATAAATCACAAACCCCTATGGCCGAAAGGGGGAAGGGATCAAGCCCATCATATTGCACATTTATCCAAGCAGTGGGAGGACCCCTGGATCTGGAACCCGACGTACGTTTGTTCTTTTAGGCTATCGCAAGCCTCATCGGGGTAGAGTGATGCTGCCCCTGACTACTCTGGTATATATACCAACGCAAAATGGCGTGTATTTCCGCCAAAAAAGCCGCTCATCATGCGGCGCTCGCGTCCTTCCGGTCCTGCACCCTTACGGCCGGAAGTGCGTAGCCGTCACCGTTAACAGTGACGCGCACCTCTGGGAGCCAGGACGCATCACCATGGCTCCCAGACATGCGCATGATCGGCCAGAGATGCCGCACCCACTGTCGGAGGGAGAGGAGAGGTATAGAACGAGCGCACATAACGGCAGTAACAGATATCGGCATCTGAGGGGAATTAAGTCCTAGATTACCAATAGCGGGCCATGATAGGCATAAAATGTGCAATTCAAGGGGAAAGTGGCAATGTATGGGTCTTGCCGCAAGTGCGACTGTTAGGCGACAGATGCAGTAAATCTGCCGGATCTGCTGCAATCTGAGAAAAACGCTAATTTGAAAGGGGCCTTAGATTGTGTTATATATAAAACCATCTGTAACTTTGCTTGCCACTTTCCCCTTGAATTGCACATTTTATGCCTATCATGGCCCGCTCTTTCTCTTTGTTCTCCTTGCTGTATTCTGTATTTAGAGTGGGCCTATTATTATTAATTATTATTATTATTATTGTATTATTAGTGGGCCTTATTTGACCTAATTTTTTTACAGATTGTATGGAATTTATTCTAATAAGAGCTGTACATAGGTTGTATGCCTTCCCATAATGGAGGCGGGAGTCTACTGTTGCTGTAAAGTTGCCGCATGGATGCGCTATCCTATATCCCTGTATGGACGCGCTCCCATGGACCATAACAGTTTATTATATTTTTTGTTTGTATTAACTTTAACAGAACATTTTCAGATGAAATGGAAAGGTATAAACAAGTGAGAGCTATAGTCTTACTTCTCCCTACTTTGGCCAACTAGTTTCTCTCATGCTTCTTATATTATTCTGCTTTTGTTCTCGGCCCATGCATTTGGCTTTTGATTTTCTGATTTACATTGCTAAATATAGTACATACAAATTGTCACCAGTTAACACTTGTATAAAGCCTCCATTGTTTTCTAGTATACAGCACTGCCATCCTCCTATCCATTTGACCTTGTCACATGTAACGTCTTTGTTCATATTTGAACTTTAAAGTGATTAAATATTTACAATATTGTTAGTTTGTGTTAATAAAACAAAACACTACTTATAAGGGAAAACAGATGATCCTGCTAATCCCTATTAATGGAAATTGGATTTATATAATGACTTTTGTTATCTATTAAAAGATTTATTTGGGACTTTAATTATTTTTACTTTCGGGGCTAAGAACCTAGGGGTGTTGATCTCTGCTGACACAGAGCAGTCATGTACCACTCGTTTTGGTGACTCCACTACTTCCGCTGACGTCTCGTTGTCAGAGCAATGATTCTCTTCTGCTCTGCTCTGTGGATGGGGCCGCTCTGTCAATGTCATGCTGATTGATAGCCATGTCCCCGCTGCCTAACTTCGAGGAGTCGGCTGGCAATGAGCATAACCTCAGCAGAGATGCCCCATCCACAGAGCAGAGCGTTGGGAAGGTGCTACTCTGATGACAAGAGGTGAAATGAAGCAGTTGGCAGACCGTCCATGTATTTATCATAAAAAAGCACTTTAGATGCTTGTATGTTTGCATTAAGGCCCAGTTACACACACACATAATTGTGCAGAGATTGTTCGCAGATCTCTGATTGCAGTGAAATCATGGACACATTGTTCCATTTTGTGGCCGTGTACAAATGGAACAATGTGTCCATGATTTCACTGCAACCAGAAATCTGCAAACAATCTCTGCACAGTTATCTATGTGTGTAACTGGGCCTTTAGGTACCTGCCCAAACAGTCGTCGGGGTGGTTCCTTCAGCTGCTAAATCGTCAATCCACTGCAGTCATGCAGTTTTTTAAACCCAGTCCCACCCCCTGAATTGTAATGTATTAACATCATTTGAGGATTTTCAGAAATTCATATATGCTGTATAAGGACCTGTAGTGAAGTCACTGACCATAATGGGCGGAGCTGAGCCCTGCCCATTACTCTCACGTGGTTGTGACATCACCACAGGTCCTTCTACAGCATGTGTTTATTTCTGCAGGTCCTCAAGTGGTGATAATATATTACAATTCAGGGGGCATGACTTTGTTTAAAAAACTGCTTTTCTGCAGTGGATTGATGTTAAACTTACTAGGCGAAGTAACCACCCTGATGACTGTGCAGGTTCCTAATGCATACATATACACATATTAAAGTGCTTTTTTTTATGATAAATACATTTTTTTTTTTTTTTTAAACCAGGTTAGTGATGCATAGTGCATGGTCTAAAAAACATTGAGAGCGGTTTAAAATGAAAGGTTCCCTTTTAAACAGAACAGACAAATGGAAAGGCTAAACAGACAGACAGACATGTGAAAAGAGCCCAGGAAGTTCTCTACAGTGTAACCTACTTTTACTTGTTTTCTTCTCCGTTGCTGAACCCTTTCAAGCTATTGATGCTTTTCTGCAGAAAAGACCTCTCTAAGTGGGTCAAGATTCAAGTAAAACATTCTTTGCACACAACGCCTTTAGATTAGCTCAACATTCAGGACGTGTGACACACTGCTGTTGTAGTGGGACAGTAAGGTAACTTATCTTGAGTTATGTAAAGAAATAGGGATATTGTATACGTTATAAAATATCTGTACCTTCATGGCAGTGCTGCAGGCTAGTGGTAAAAGCGACCTTCCCTGTCCTGTAAGTTCAGTGATATCTGAGATGGTACTTTCTTCTGGGTTGCTTTTAATATGTAGCCATGATGATTTTGGGGATCTAGCTGCTCGGTTAGGGTAGATGCACACTAGTATAAGGCATGCTGTGCGTGGGCATCGGCTGCGTTATGCTAACGGCCTTCCACTCTGGCTCTGCTGTGAGGACAAGTCGTGTGTCATGTAACTGTGGCCTGATCCTGCAATTGCATCACAGCTGTGGAGGAGAGGGAGAGATTAATCTTACCATCTTCTCCATTGCTGGCCTTGGCATATATTGTGCTGCAATCGCATGTGTGTCAATGCAGTGTGGTGCTTCTCTTGCACCTATAGATTTGAATGGGTGCGAATGATCCAAAATTTGCAGACAATCGCATAGGGCCAAGGAAAATCTTGAAGATCTGATCTCTCTGATTATCTAGAGGGTCCCAGTGTCGTTGGTGTATGTTCCTCTCTGGCAGCAGCGCGGACATTAAGGTACTTCGTCCAAAATACCTGATCTCTCTGATTGTCTAACGTTGGTCCAAGTACAATGCAAGATTCTCGCATTGCACTCGTGCGAGTTGACGCCAGTGTGACTTTACTCTTACTGTACATCTATGTTTCAGATATTATTTGGAACCTGTTAGGTATTATTTACACCAAAGACCCATTACTACTTGGTGTGGGCAGCCAAATAACTTTTTTTTTTCTTTCAAATATCACATTGAATCAAGCTGCTAAGGACACCTCTGGGGATTGGGAAAAGGCATCGGGTAGTGGGTGGTGCTTTGGGATAAACACTTTTTGACTAATTACAGAACACTGCATTTTCTTTGGTATGGTGAATCAGGTTGTTAGTGGATGCCTCCACCTGGTTAGCCCTCAGTATTATGTGTATAAAGTATGATTTTTCTTTCATCATCCCTTACATTGATAGGTTGATTTATAGTGATTTAATAGACCATGGCAGGAAATTAATAAGACTGCCGTTTCACACACCAGCCTTAAGCAGCAGTGTACTGGAGTAAGAGCCACGTCACACGGTTCAATTTACTGAACGATATTGTTAGCGATCACATGCACTCGCGATCGCTAACAATATCGTTCACATCGTTGGTGAGCTGTCACACAGGCAGACTCACCAATGATATGGACCAGCGAGAACGCTGGTAACCATGGTAAACATCGAGTTACTAGGCGCCGCGCGGCACTTAGTAACCTGATGTTTACCATGTATACGAGCTCCCAGCATAGGCTGCGAGGCGCTGGGAGCTCATTCATCGTTGCTCTGCCGGTGTCACACGCAGCGATGCTGAATTGTCCACTGGCCGACCAACGATAGATTTGTGAACATGTTCACAAATCTGCAATCAAACGATTTTTCAAAGAAAAATCGTTTGATTACACGCAGCAACGCACAAACGATATCGCTTAAGCGATCAAAAAAGCAGGTCGCTTAAACGATATCGTTCAGTAAATTGATGCGTGTGACGTGGCCCTAAGAGAGTGAGTAAATCACAGCTTGCAATACTTTTTGATCGCTGCAATAAATGCAGCATTTATCACTAATATATAAGCTGCCATCGTTTTCACTAGAGATTAAAAATCTAATGCAAATATAGTGAAAACTCAGTAGACAAAAGCTGCCAAAACCGCAGCATTTATCCACAGAGAGAAAAAGTTGTGTGTGCTCTAGTCCTAACACTCACTTTATGATAAGACAGTTCTATCTCAAGTGTACTGTAAATCTTTATTTTTAATACCCATCTTCCTTACTTAATATTAACTGTATTTTCTCACACAGCAATGGCAGCTACTTCTTAAGGAACAGCATTTTATAATATACTAGCTGGGTGCCCGATGCACATGCATCGGGATTCTAGAAGAGCGAGTCTCTGACTCGCAATGGCCGCTTCGCGGCCAATGCTTCGCGCTGCTAAGGCGACTCGCCATGCCCGCTGCGCGGGCATAGCGAGTCGCCTTAGAACTGCTCGCAATGGTCGCTGCGCGGCCAATGCTTCGGGCGTATCCACATGACGACACTGACTCGCAGCGTGAGCGGACTCAGAAGGGGCAAAAAACCCATTCGTGATTATATAATAATACTGTTGCAATCCCTTTAAAAAACTGGACACACAACAAGAAAACATCTTAGGGTGCTTTCACACAGCGTTTTTCAGTGATCCGTGGCTGTCCGTTGTAAAACGGACAGCCACCGATCAGATTTTGGCCCCATGTTATCCTATGGGCATGGATCACATCGGATTTTTGTCGGATCCGATTCTGGACGATTTTCTGCTGTGCCCAAAATCGCAGCCTGCTGCGATTTTTGGCACAGCGGGTCAAATCGGACCGAGTTGGATCCGACCTGATCCGCGCCAAATAACATGGGGCCTATGGAGCGGGGGTCCGAGGAAATAGCTGATGTCTCCTCGGACCCGATTTTAGTGTACTGAGCATGCTCAGTACACTAGAATCGCTCTGTGCTATCTAATATCACTTCTGCAATGTATAGTCATACTTTGCAGAAGTGAAATCTAGTGAAAATAAAAAGTTAAAAATAAAAAAATCTTTATTCTCACCTCTCCCACGATCCAGCGATGTCTCCTGTGCTCGGCTCTGTGCTTCTAGGACCTGGCCTGACGTCACAGTGCAGTCACATGACCGGTTACCGCGGTAACCGGTCATGTGACTGGGACATCACGCCAGGTCCTGTGCATCAGAAGAAGAGAGCTGAAGCACCGCGGGCCTCGTGGATAGGTGAGAATAAAGTTTTTTTTATTTTTAAAGGCCTGGAAAGAGGGGAACAAAGGGGGGGGCGAAAGAGGGGAGACATAGGGGACAAAGAGGGGTCGAAAGAGGGAAGACAGAGGGGGCAAAGAGGGGATACAGAGGGAGCAAAGAGGGACAAAGAGGGAGCAGAGAGAGGAGGGGAGAAAGGTGACAGGAGGAGCAGGGATAGGAGAGAGGATCCAAACGGATGCTGCTAAATATCGGAATTAGATGCCTATTTGGCATCCGATTGCAGTCATCAGTTTGGATCCGTTGCTGTCCGAGGGGAGCTGCAAAAAGTCTGATCCCCTCGGACAGCACAAAACCGCTGTGTGAAAGCAGCCTAAGGGTATGTGCACACTGGCCGGGTTAGGGTCGGTTTAGCTGTGTAAACCGCCGGTCGGTTTACATAAGTTTTATGTAAATTTATGTTAATCCAAACAGGCATTTGGATTAGGGTATGTGCACATCAGACGTTTCTGCATCTCTGCAGACCGACCGGGAACCGGTGGACACTGGCAGAAACTGAGTTTTCTGTGCTCAGCAGTGTCCCTCGTTTTTTGCTCGTTTTTTGCTCGTTTTTTGCTCGTTTTTATAGCGTTTATACAGTGTTTTGTCGGCGGTTTTTCTGAGCGTTTTTAAAACTGAGTTTTTTGTGCACTTGTAAGCTGGAACCGCTGGAAAAACGCTCAAAAGAAGGCACTTGTTCTATCTTTGAAAACCGGTGGAAAAACGCTGAAGAAACTGAAAACGACAAGAATAAAAACGTTCTAATGAAGACAGCGTTTTCAAAACTCCATTGACTAGCATGTTAATCCAACCGGAGGCTAGGATTAACATAAATTAACATAATACTGAGCGGAAAACGCCGACGGAAAACGCCAAAAAACAGCCCAGAAAACTACTGATGTGCACATAGCCTTAACATTAAAACCTATGTAAACCGACACCCGCTGTGCACACACCGGCGGTTTACACATGCTCATCTGTTGCTAACCCGCTGGGTTCCCAGCGGGTTAGCAAAGAATGTGCATGTCCTATAAACCGGCCGGTTCTGCAGCGGCTGCAAGCAGAATCATGTGCTGCTTCCAGCCGCTGCAGAACCGCCGCCGCTAACCCGCTGTGCACCCGCCCGTCACCCTCCGCACATACCCGCCAGGAAGCCGGTGGACGGCTGCAGAGCTTCCTGGCGGGTCCGCCCAGCCGCCGCCGACCAACCCGCCGGCATATGTGCACATAGCCTTAGGCTGGTCCAAGATTAGATGTTGATATAAATCCATCATTCAATGAAGGCATGAACATTTGTGACAGCTGTTGAAAGCAACTTGCAAAAGAGAAAAATACTCTGAAAGCAGAACATTGTGAAGAACCTGCAACTTCCAACACAGGATTTTATAAATCCTGATTTAACAATAGAGTATTTGAATAAATCACTTTCTAACATCGAAGAGAATTAAGATAATGAGGTGGAATAGGCATCATTTTTCTCAGAACGGTATGGGCTTTCATTTGATATGTCACAATACTATGTTTCTTAATATTTTGTTAATAATATGTATACTGTACTTTGCAGCACAAAGTGGTCTGAGCTATGGAGCATTAGTAATGGTTCTATAGATTCCTATTATCTTGTCAGATTATGTATGTGATAGACATTCAGTGAGTCATAGACCAGCTCATTATGTTGATAAGCCTTTATGAATATGCAGAGTATTAAAAAAATCTAACAAAATTGTTAACAAAATATTAAGAATCTTAGTCTTGTGACATATCAAATGAAAGCCTGTACTGTTCTGAGAAAAATGATGCCTCTTCCACCTCTTTATCTTAATTCTAGCCCGAGATATGATGATAAATGCAATGCCATACCAAGCCAAAATTTGTGCTTTTTCAAAACTTTAAAAATCTGTAAAAAAAATGAATTGATGAAGAAAAAAAAAATAAAAACTTTTAATTTGTAATTAAGTAAAGTTGTACGTTATATAGGAAAAAAAAAATCCAAAGACGTCAGGGAAAAAAATATACATATTTAGATCACTTGATATGGAATGACCCATTGACGCTATAATAGTTAAATATTTTAAAGTATGATCCCATCGCAATCCCAACTTGAATTTTGGTACAGATGTGGCTAAGAGCATAAAAGACACATGGGCATTTTTGGGAATTTTTAAATTATTCCTTTTTTTTTTTTCAGAAATGTGTTTTAAAATTTTGCGTTTGCATTCGCATGTGTAAAATATTTACAAAGTTACTCTTGTGACATATCTGGTGAAAGCCTGGACAGTTCTGAGTAGAATGGTGTTTATTTTGTTTCTCTATCTTATTTCTAGCCTGTGTTATGAGGTGAAATGTAAAGACAGGCAACACCGAAATTCACACTTTTTCCAAACTTTGAAAATCAATTAAAAATAAAAAAAAAATTTGTAGAATTTTTTTTCTTCACATTTTGCATTGTCTGGCATGCTATCAAATAACAAAATCTCAAAAGAATTCAAAATATAGAGGTAATAATCATTGGTTCACTTGACATCGAATGACCCATAAGTGATTTACACAAGTACACTACTCGTTGGTAGTGCCAAACACCAGCTGAGTGCAGCACTTGTTATCACTGTCAATCCTATCAAAAATGAATGGAGCCACAGTGTGTCAGCATAGAATTCTTCTCTTCATAGTCCTGGTTTTTGTTCTTAGTGGTAGAACCCCATGGATAGGGGATAACTCAAACTTGAGAATACAATTGAAGCAGATGTTGGCCAGTTTACTTTGCTATACTGCAAAAAAAAGTAATAGTATTGTAAACTATATTTTTCCATGTACTGGTATCCAATAAATATTTATACTGAATGGTATACCTTTTTTCAATAGATTCTGATGGTCTACTCTATGCCAATACAGTGGAATACATTCCAGGCCTCTTTCATATACATACATTGGAACCTTTTTCTGGTGTTTACATCAGTGGCTTTATAGTGTTGTCGGGGTCGTAGCGATAATACACTCCTTCACCAGTCATTCCAAATTAGACTATGAACATATGGTACCAGATAAGAGTAAATCAGACGGAGAATCTGGTTCAAACTTATAATATGTTCGTTGCTTTATTAAGCAATGGCAATGGTCACAGCAACTAACTTTATTTCCGGGTACACAGCATTTTATACTCTAGGGAATAGGTGTGAATTGGCCAGGACAAGGTGGGATTAGATAGGGGTTAGGTGGAGTTAGGCTAATATATCAATCCCTGTTAGTAATAATTAGTCCTTTGTCTTCTGTGCTGAGTCCATCCTTCATCACGTCATGATGTCTTCTCTTGGCCTCTGGTATGCAGGATATCTCTAGCTTCCCATGGTACAACCTGGCACCGGCACAGTAGTGACCAATCAGCTCCTTAGTTTCCTGGGCACCTCCGCACACTGTATCTTCTCTTCGCACATCTGAAAGACACTTTGTTTACACATAGCTTTGGTTCATGGATGAGAGGGAGAGAAAGAAAGAGAGAGAGAGAGAGAGACAGAGAGAGAGAAGAGAAAAGGGCATGAGAGAGGGAGAGATATAGCTATTGGATACTAGGTTAAGGGAAAAACTTATTGTTAAAAATATATATTATAAAGTATATAAGGAAAATATAAGTCAGTGGATTTCTACCTTGACAGTGTCCCTGAGACAGTAATGTCACACGCTAGTCAAAATTTCAAAGCCATAGGGTGCTCTTTGACAGGATCATCCTACTCAGTAGCTGGTTAAGCTCTATGCAAAGCTAATAAGACTAACATGGTGAATACTTGTCAGAATTATTCCATGACGTACAAGGTGGTGACTCGGTTAAGTCAAGGTTTGACATTTTAACACAGGATAGCCTTTACTTTGAGAACAGAACAGCAACAACTTAAAGGGAACCTGTCAGCTCGTTCTACCCCCCCAACCTATCACTACCTGTCCCTGCACCTTGCTAGCAGATCTCTAACAATCCCTCTCTGAGCTAAACGTGCCCTAAAAAGTTTAAGAAAAATGCTTTATAACTTTCAAGCAGTCTTCATCTAGAGACTGGAAAGGCGGGCTCAGGGCTTATTTTTCTCCCTCGCTGGCTTTCAGCAGGTCCCGCTGGGCGTCATCAGTCGTTCTATTGTTCCACCTCCTTTTAAAATTCTCACCACTGCTGCTATCGTGAGCCGGCCGGAACATCATATCCAGACTGGTGCAATGTGGGGGCTGAACACGTGGTATGGCCCAGCTCCAGCGAATATGCAGTGCACATATTGAAGTGAGCCATACACGTCATAAGGCCCCACAATGCACAGGGCCAGATATGATGTTCTGACCGGCTCATGATAGACGCAGGGGACACGGGAATTTCAAAAAGAGGTGGAACAACAGAAAGACCAATGACTCCCAAAGGGGCCTGCTGAAAGCCAGCAAGGGGAAGAAAGAATGGAGCCCACCTTTCCAGTCTCCGTATGGAGACTGCATGTAAGTTATAAAGCATTTTTCTTAAACTTTATAGGGTACGTTTAGTTCAGAGAAGGATGGTTAGGGATCAGCTGGCAAGGTGCTGGTAGTAATTGGTAAAGGTACTGTCACACGCTAGGATATAGATGAACAAGATCGTTAGCTATGTCACGTGACCGCGATCCTTCTGACATCATTAGTGCGTTGTCTCACGCAAGGATATCGTTAATGATCTTAAATTTGGCAACGCGTCAGCTACTTGGAGAAGAACGATTGAACGATGTTAAAAAGCAGCAGGAATAGAAGAATTATGAACGGCATCGTTCAAAGAGGTGTCACACTGAACGATGTTGCTGCTTCCTAGAACGTTAATTGGACGACGAACGATAGATTTGAAGTCAGGATCGCACATTTTTGATGAACGATCCAACGACTTATCCTTCCAACATCGTTTGTTTACATGCAACGACGCACAAACGATATCGTTTGAACGATCACAAATCCGTGACGTTTCAACGATATCGTTAACTAGATTCTAGCGTGTGAAGTGACCTTAAGGGGTGTAGAATGAGCTGACAGGTTCCCTTTAAACCCTGATTCATCGAGACATATCAGACTTGAGGAAGTGTGTTGGAGTAAGAGGCTCCTAACTATATTAAATTTTGATTGTCTAAGTAGAAATTCGCCATACACTCTTTGCTGAATTACAGTGATATTTTATTTATTGATCAAATATCACGTGCAGGTCAGTTGACAAATGTTCAGGAAAGTGCAGGATTTAGACTAACATTATTACAAGCAGCATATGCAATAAGCAAGGTATGGAGCCCACTGGGATGGGGTACTTGGTACCGGACCTGCTGTATGTGCTGGGGATGTCACGGCAGTCCTTGGTCTGGACCGTGTCCCAAGCCCACAAGTAATGGGGAGATATTTCCAGGGGAGTTTGTCGTGACGCCACCCACGGGTTGTGGTCAGGGTGACCACCGCAGCTGCAAAACCTCTGGGGATGATGTTTAGCAGCTGGTGATGTAACGGCTCTCTGTGGGTAGAGCTTGGTTCCCCAGGGCAGTGGTGATAATAGCCTATAGATGGATGCAGGGCAGGGGTAGTAGTAGAGATGACAGTTTGTGAGGGAGAACAGGGTTTGCAAGGATCACACAGACTCACGGTTTTGTAGTTTTCCAAGTCTTTAATGCAGATGTTGTTCAGTAGATATTGTCCACGGAGTCTGTACCGGTGCTGGGTTGCTCCCAACCTGACCGAGTTCTTGGCTTCCTACTCCTGCACTTTGTGTGTGGCCCTGCTGCTGCTTTAACTAAGCTGCTGGCCCTGTCTCCCCTCACGGGTACTCACTTGCTGGGCAACTTGAGTTTTCATTTTGTGTTTCTGACCCCGCCGTGTTGCTTCGCTGTGGTACATTGAAGATATGAAATCCTCACTCATCCAGTGATGAGCAGCTGCTGTACTGCTTGTATCAGACACAATGTTGGATCCGGTATCTGGTCTTTGCACTTCACCGGGATGAGTTATAGGGTAACTTTGGGTCCCGGATGTGTTCCTCTCCTTCTCCTACTCCTTTCCTCAGACCTTGGGCAGCCTGGAAGTGGATAGTGGACCGTGGTTTGGGCCTGATGCAGCCCTTTTACACCCAGGTCTTTTCCTTCAGTCCTCTCAGGATCTGCACTAACTCCTATTGACTAACTGTCACTGCCACTCTGCGGTAAACAACAGCTCCTCCCACCACTCTGCTCTTCCCCACTTCCTCTCCGCACCAGAATATATAGGGAAGCAGCTTTAGCTCCCCCTTCTGGCCTGAAGGCACTAGTGTAGTGTTGTAGGTTGTATGGGGAGTTAACCTTTCTGGTGTTACTGTGGCACATTAACCCCTGGGGTGCCACAAATGTTTCGACCCAAGCCTGGCTCTTAATCATGCAGTTGTTGGATTTAAGGAATTTCTCAGTAGGATAATCAGTGTGTGGAAAATGAGGGGTAACTTGAACCTCTGCCCAAATGGCAAAATAAAGGTGGTTAGTAAGGATATAGAGTTCTCCTGTGCCTAATACCTTGTTCAGGTGGAATTCAACCGAAAGTGTTCAGCGAATTTCAGCTTCCATGATACAGTGGTTAAGGATCCCCTTCCACCTGAACCTCACCTCTACAATTCAGTGCATGCCAATTCCTTCCAGCAAAATCATGATTGTGTAGTTAATGGTGTGCATCTCTGCATGCACCTCACCACAAAATCTTAAATCAGTAAGGGATTAGAGTAATGGTGGCATTACACACAAGGATATCCTGAACGCTATCCTTAGTAAAGTCACGTGACAGACATCGTACGAACGATATAGAATTATCATTCGTGCGTTGTCACACACAAGGATATCCTTAACGATATCCATTTTGGCAGCGCAGCAGTCAAATAGGAGATCAAGAACTGAATTATAAATTAAAGCGGCAGGAATAGGAGATTTTTGAACGAGATCGCTCATAAAGGTGTCACACTGAACGATGTGGCTTCTTCAAGCTGCGTTAATTGGATGACGAACGATAGATTTGAGGTCAGGATCTCAAATCTAGGATGAACGATTGAATGATTTTTTTATCATATATCGTTGGTTTACACGCAAGGACGCACAAAAGATATCTTTTGAACGATCACAAATCCGTGACGTTTCAAGGATATCATTCAGGATATCCTTGCGTGTAACGACACCATAAGATTTGTAGTGTAAGGAACGCAAGCGATTTTCATACATTCATAAAATCGGGGATTGCCATGTTTCTTTCTTGCACCAACCAAGCCCATTTTGTTGTAGCTGAGCACAAATGGCGTGAGCACCAAAACTGGCAACATTTTAACAGTTTTGAGTTTTGCCAAAATTTGGCAACTTTTCAAAGCTTTTTATGCCAGAATTCTGGCGTAAAAGATTTGATAAAACGAGCCCATATTTTAAACAACTTTGGCTGTTTTCACACAGCGATCTTCTTGGATCAGTGGCTGTCTGTTGTAAAACGGACAGCCACGGATCCCATTTGGCCCCCATGTTATCCTATGGGCATGGATCGGATTTGCCCTTAATGGCATCCGATTTTTGGCGGATCCGAATCTGTCTGATTTTTTTTTTTCCAGCGCCCAGAATCGCAGACTGCTGCGATTTTGGGTGCATCGGACAGGATCGGATACGATGTGATCGGTGGCAAATAACATGGGGTCCTATGTAAATCGGACCGTGGAAAAATCGGATCGATTATCGGATCCGATTTTTGGTTACTGGGCATGCACGATTCCACTGCCAACTGAGACCTCCCACAGACCTCCCAAATCGGACATTTAACACCTGATCCGATGAAAAAACGCTTCAAATTAGGTGCAAACGGATGCCATTAATCCGATTTTTTTTTTTTTTTTTTTTTTTTTTTTTTTTTTTTTTTCCCCCCATCGGATTAGTTTGGCGGATCCGATATTAAATCGGACCGATGAACGATGGCATCCGATTTGAAGCGTCCGTAACTGTCCGTCGAGTCCTTCAAAATCAAGGATCCCGACGGATGCACAAAAAACGCTATGTGAAAGCATCCTTAAATACTATTATGTGTGATTTTTATTTATTTTTTTTTTTTTATTTTTTAAAATTCAGCTTTGTATTTAAGCGTTATTCTCAGAATTACAAGTTGATCCCTTACTTATAAGATGGCTTGGTTATAAATTTTGAACCTGTTTCCTTTTGGTCTCTTCTAGGCTTTATGTATCCCCTACTAAGAGGCATAAATCATTTGAGTCTGTCCTCAACCCGTTGGAATGGTGTAGGCAAGTTCTGGATCATCCAAGTCCTGAAATAGAAGCAGCTAAGAGGTCACTTTGCTTCCGACTTGAACAAGGTAATCAATATTATATTGATATTTGCTATTTTCTACAAATGGCTTTATGCGATTTGCAAATCTAATATTCCTCTTGAGTTCTCACATGATACACATTGTTAAGGATTCAGTGCTGACTGGCATTTCTGAAAGACTATTGATGGGAAATGGCTGTGATGAAACTTCTTGTGAGATGGAAGTAGAATAGACCTCAAAATGTTGTGTGTCCTGGGAGCTTCTTAGCATATCAATACCTTGGTCAATGTGTTTACCGCTCTCTAAATACTTACGTATTGTTATGGAAACCATAGGTGGGATTTCCTGGAAGAGTGAACAAGTGATGTCAACTTGGATAGTACAGGGATTTTATGACTTTGAACTCTCCCACAGAAAAAATAATATATTGTGGGACTGTGTGTGCTAGAAAGATCATACTTTTATGCAAAATAAAAAAAAAAGTCTAAAGTAATCAAGAACTGATACCTTTATCAGACAGAAAAATTAGCTTTCTAAAGTATTGCAACAAGAGATGCCCTTCATTGAGGGAGTTTCTAAATATTTTTCATAAGCTCACACACAGATAACTTGTTTAAGGAACTTGGGTTTTTTTTGGGAAAGGGGGTACATTATTAAAGTTTACCTTAAACCGTTGAAGGGAATGTGTCACCAGGTTTTCTCTAGTCACCTTCCACGACAGCAGCATCGGAGTATGTCTCCCTGCCCTAATAGGGGACAGGTACACAGAGGTTAAATACCTCTCTCCCTTCCTGCAACTACTAGTACATTTCCTGTCCCCTATGGGGCATGAAACCGGTTCTCTGAGCACCCAGCTACAATTACTCACTCATGCCGGGCAGCTGAGGTCAGGAGCTCCGCTCTCCTCCAGGTGCTGCTCCCATCTCCATGGCCTCATGCGACTCGGGACCTCCTTTCCCCGCCCCTCCTGCACCTCTTTTGGGGGCTAAAGTGGAATGGTGATGTGCGGCCGGGGTCCTCCTGCAGCTCCCCGACGTCCTCCTCTACTCATGTCGCTGATTCTAGAGCCAGTGCGTACCGGAAGTGACGTTCACCCGAACGTCCGGTTTACTTCCTTGATACGTTCCACGGTTGAAAGCATGTGCTCCTGGTGGGAAATTAACTGAAGGTGGCTCCAGACCTGTAGGCATGATGGGGCGTTCCCTTCTGGGTCCCACCCGACGATCTGGGAGGGGAGGAGAACAATCTTTACACTGGGACCTCGGTTATTTAATCCTGGTCGGGAGATGCCTCCAGGTAAGCCCATTGTTCTGTGTGTCTCTGTATGACTGACTGTCAAGCTGACAATGGACAGCAAAGGCGCCTTCCATTCTGCCTCTGCGGAACCCAGTGTACACCCTCCTACTCTAAGTAGTGGAAGAAGGTTCTGGTCTCTTGGGTCTGGTTATGTCCTCATGGGACTTGGTTCACTTTTCTCTCTCACTCTCTCTTAAGGCCCAGTTACATGGCACAACATCGTTAACGACATCGCTGATACTTCATGGGTTTGGAGACGTTCCAGCGACCTCATTACGACCTCGTTGCGTGTGATTCTGGCAAGTTGCAATGATAAATTGTTGGATCGCTGATCGCAGGTTTGAGAACAAGTTCTCAAATCACACGATCAACAATCAGCCAACCTGATACATGGTTTTGTGTGACACCGCGATAATGATGTAGTTTACAACTTCGCCCATTCACAGCAATGAGCAGGGATCGTTCGCTGGGTTGTGCGAACGATACCTGCTCACAACATCGTTGGTGAGTCGTCCATGATATTAGACGTGTGACATCTCACCAATGTTGCCCCAAGGACTGAGAATAGCACCACAAGTGTAGTGCATGTGCTGTTAAGCTTTCTTCAATGTATAGGAAAAAGCTATGCCAATCCTGCATTGATAACGTTATGTGTGCCGAACAACCCTCTCTGTTGGACAGCATTAAGGCCCACATCAAACAAGAGGTGCAATCCTCCATGCCTGCCTTTTCCCAGGCTCTGGTACCACAACCTCCTTCTACTAAGGAAAGAAAATTGGCTCCTGTAGAGTCTGGTTCAGACTCTGGCGATGTTCGTGACTCTGGTTCGGAGGACGCTTGGGAGAATGAAGGTTCCACTTGCACCCCCAAATCTGATAACAAAAATATTTCTCCTCAGAGGATATACAAGTGCATGAAAATATCCAGGATTCATACATCACGAGTGGGACCTTCCCGACAACGGTCTTAGCATCCCTTCAGAAGTAAAGCATCTCTTTCCCATACATTGAGACTGTTCTGAGTCGGAGATCCCCAGAGTAGACGTACAGATGTCTAGAGTGGCAAAAAAGATGGCTCTTCCAATTTGAGGACTCACCTCAGCTCAAAGATCCTTTGGAGCTAAATTGAGAGCTTACTACGTAAATTTTGGGACACCTCCACCAATCTGCTGAAGATAAATGTGGCATCTACCTTTGTCTCTAGATCCCTTTTTCGCTGGCTCCATACACTAGAAGATCACCTCACCTAGGGAACCTCTAGAAAGGAGATACTTGACTCTCTCCCCCTTTTACAGAAAGCAACAGGTTTTCTGGCAGATGCTTCTGCCAAATCTGTGAGTCCGCAGTCCTCTCCAATTCAGCCAGGAGAGCTGTGTGGCTAAAATCATGGAGTGGGGACATCACCTCTAGGGCCAAACTTTGCGCCATACCCTTCCAGGGACGCCATGTCTTCAGTCCGGCCCTCGACGAGGTCTTGGAGAAGGCCATGGACAAAACTAAATGCGTTGTGGAATAAAAGCTGAGTGTAATTAATAACCCCCTGGGTCCTCCTGTATGAGTGCTCCTTAAAACACAATTTTTTTTTCTGCATATATATCGTCTATCTCCCCTGGGAGATCGTGTGGAGCTGCACACTACAGGACCTGTGCTTTTAGCACACAAGGACCTGATCTGATGTCAGAACCAGGCCAGCTGAGGAGGGCCACGTGACCAGAGGGCGGAATCCCTGGAGCCAGCATTCCTCACAGCACTATCTCACATCATGCAGCACCGAGGTTGTGTGGGTTCAGCACAACCTCTTTAGGTGAGAGTCTTATCATAACTTTGTTATCTCCAGAGTAGCAGCGGGTCCCTTTCATTGCGCCTCTCCTTTCTCTTTTTATCTTTGCATTAACAAAAAGAAGGCACTTCCAAAGCAGAAAGACCCAAAAAAAGTTTTTTTCGTCCCTCCAGAGATCAGCCGTCCCTGAGGGGATACCAAGGAAAGGGCAAGTCAGGCCATTGGAGTTATCCAAAAAGTGGGAAGGGCAAAAATATCCTTGTCCCCGACCACCAACAAACACCTGACAAGCAATGACTTTGCTTCTGTTGGGGGTTAACTCTTGGGCTTCATAGCCCAGTGGCAATCCATCTCCAAAAACCAGTGGGTTCTCCGAACCATTTGGGACTGGCTAAAATTTGAGTTTGAGAGTTTTTTGCCAGAGTGCCTAAGGTCCACCTCACTGCAATCCCCACACTTTCATGACTCCTTACTGTTAGGTCTGCAGTGTTTTCTACAACCAAAGGTGATCTCTCGGGTTCCCTACAGGAGATAGGCAGGGTCCACTATTCTCACCTTTTCCTAGTCAAGAAGCCTTCAGGGACTCGCAGGATTATCATCAATCTGAAACCCCTGAATCGCATGATCAAATAGAGATGTTCAAGATGAATTCGATCAAAACCGCAATCCCACAAATTGGACAGGACTGGGTGATGGCGACTATAGATCTGAGAGATGCTTATTACTATGTTCCAGTCCACCCGGACCATTGGAGATTCCTTAGGTTCTCAGTCACCCATGGTCATCAGATCGATCATTACCAGTTCAACGTCCTCCCATTCGGCATTTAATCAGCACCGGGGCTGCCTCCAAGATTATGGCAGAGGTTGTAATCTTCATTTGGCACCAGGGGATTTGAATCGTTCCATATTTGGATGACTTTCTACTTGTCGCACCATCCATTATTCAACTGAATCAAGATATAGCGAAGACCTTGGAGATCCTGGAATCAACTCCATCTCCTCCAACTGATCTCCAAGTTCAGAGACCAGAAGGCTGCTACTCTGAAGGACTCAATGTTTATCCTGGGATCGCTAACATCATGCATTTAGGCAGTGTCTTGGGTCCAAGCCTATTTCCGAGGCGGACTGCGTCATGTTAGAAACACCTTATGCTCATGCGCCGGCATCCAACGTCACTTCCAGTCACATGACTGGCTGGCGCTTCATAATGCAGAGCCGAACGGTACTAGGGGTCATTATCTGCCATGGCACTGAAGGTGCTGGCAGCAGCAACTCACGTGAGCAGACATGATCCACAAAAAAGATAAGTACTATTGCACATCTGATTTTATAACACTTGTGACCATTCCTTGTCTCCATTATTAGAATACTATCTTGCGTCTTCTATTCAGAAACAACCACAGTAGACCTGAATATAACATCTTTGTTACCTACACATCCTACTCCAATTAATCAACCCAAGATAATATGGACAATAACTGTTTATCCATAGCACATAATCTATAACATCCTTATCAGTGTCCTTATTCACTTTACCTAGAGACTATCACACAAAAGGAAACAAGGATTAAGGAGACAGTGTGTCCATCTCCATTAACATCAACTGGGCACAGGGGTATGTAATACTCTTTTTATGCCTAACACTGCAACATGCCTTACATGATTTACTGGGATCATATACTTGTATGTACCGCCAGGACCCCTTGTCACCAAGGGAGACCAATACTTCTATTTTTCTACACTGACCTCTCCTATCTATGTAAACATGGACCACCATCATGTCTTATTTGTATACTACACATAATATATACAGGTGGATAAGCACACCTTTGTCTCTTCGGATACACTACCGCACAAACCCACTTTTTGGAGTACAACCCAAGGATGCGAGTTCAACAACCAGAGTGTCTTCAATAGCAGGTACTAACACTTCTTACAACCACTTTCCAACTAATACCTTGTTCCCCGACCTCTCTAGACTCGGCTTACCTCGATGTTCCTTTTGTTATTTTGGTTTTCCAAGCATGGTTGTATAATAATTTCTTTGACAAGATGACTGTTTGACATGTGTTTGTAACTATTGTAAATATTGTAAAACTGAAAGTAATCTATTGTGTATATATATCTATCTTCTTTCTAGCAACATTGTGATCAAGGTCACCTGTTGGCCAAAACGTCAACATCTGCTAAGGCTGCTTTCACATAACGATTTTCGGTCATCCGATTGTATCCGTTTCAAAACGGATACAATCGGATCCGAAATCAGACCCATGTTCCCCTATGGGAATCAGATGGGAACGGATGTGCCACTATTGGCATCCGATTTTGGCACCATCCGATCCCATCCGATGTAATCACGGGCACAAAATCGTAGCCTGCTACGATTTTGTGTCCGTGACTCACATCGGACAGCCTCGGATCACTGCTGATCCGAGGCTGATCCTAGTGCCCACAGAATGGGAGCCTATGGACATCGGATCTGAGTTCACCTCAGATCCGATGTCGGCTCCGTATCTCCCTGTCTTTCCCTACTCCTGCCTCCTCCATCTTCTTCCCTCTCCTATGCTATTCTGTGCCCTCGCTCCTCTATTCTGTGCCCCGGCTCTTCTATCCTCATCTATCCCTATCCTGTCCCCTGTCCTCTCCCTGGGTGTAAAAAAATTAAAAAAAACTCCTCCGGGAGTATACATTACCTGTCACCGCTCCCACGCTGCCGCATGATCAGGGCTAAAGGACCTGTGATGATGTAAGAGCCCGGTCACATGACCCGGTCAGCTGACCGGGTCATATGACTCTGACATCATCACAGGTCCTTTAGCCCTGATCGTGCGGCAGCGTGGGAGCGGTGACAGGTAATGTATACTCCCGGAGGAGTTTTTTTTTTTTTTTTTTTTTACACCCAGGGAGAGGACAGGGGACAGGATAGGGATAGATGAGGACAGAAGAGCCGGGGCACAGAATAGAATAGCGGGGGCACATCATATAGAATAGGAGAGGGAAGAAGATGGAGGAGGCAGGAGTAGGGAGAGGCAGGGGACCGCAGGATCCACACGGATCCTGCAGATCGGATGGCTATTTGCCATCCGATTGCAGGGATCCATATGGATCCGTGCCTGTCAGTGGGATCCCCCTTCAAAGTCGGATCCCACGGACAGGCACAAAAACGTTATGTGAAACCAGCCTTAGTCACTTTTTCAACTACTGACTGTATCACAATAAAACTTTCACTTTGAAGCAAAGAAAACCCTATACGTGTGCTGTGATTTTATCATTAATAGTGTATGGGATCCCATGATCCGTTGACTTAGCACCATAAGAACACAGTTGAGTGCTAGCCATCCAAATGTGAACTCTCTACATGCGATTGCTGTCCTCTTTACCTGCTTCATGTGGATGATGCGTCCTATGTCATCCACACAGATTCCTCGATTGAGCTCTCCTGTTTACTTCTCTCTGCTTTGCTTAGGGCACAGCACAGTATTGTAGTGCAGATGCAGGTGTGTTGTTTGACCTTTCCCTACGCCTGCACCCTTACAGTGCTTTGCTCTGCCCTCAGCAGAGCAGTGAGAAGTGCGCATGCGCAGATACACAATGGAGGACACAGTGTGGATGATGTAGGATGCTCCTTCCACACAAGGTAAGAAGTGATGAGGCATCAGATCCAAATTAACGGCACCCATCGGACTGGACTACCCCAATAAGTGAGTATAATAAAAAATCTTTTTTAAGTGCTACAGATCGGCCTGGGGACTCATATACATCAATTCCAGAAAACTGTATATAAGGGCTTACTAGGGATGGCTGTATTTTATATGTGAAAAACCTGGTGACCAGTTCCCTGTAAAGGGTTTGTTCACAATCTGACAATCTTTTTTTTTTATTTATTTATTTTTTTTTTAAATGCTGCATTGCTCCATATAAAATAAATAATTGTATAAAGCCTTTACCCATTCCCCAGGCTGGCACCATTTCAGCAATGTTGGTGTTGTGTCCCAGGCACCCACATGACATTATGTCATTATGAATAACTGACATAAGAGCACATTAAATAATGTTACAATAAGCCAATTGTGCTTGGGGTGGATTCAATGGGGTGCACAAATATCTTGTTTTGATATCTTTTATGTGTTGTTCTTTTGTATCAATCATTTAGTTGTAAACCTGCCTATGCAGAAAGCTTGCAAATATAATTTTTCTGATTAGCCAATAAATATGTCACTTCTAGAATAATTTTGTCTTTTTTTGCACATAAAAGTGTTAACATAGATTTTTCTTTCCTGCTATCATGATGCCACAAAATGATTTTGAATTGTGAATGGACTTTAATGTATATGGCCAATTCACTAACTTTGGTTCACTTGAAATGGTCATAGGCTTAGGTTAGATCACTTCCTTTATGTCCCATGGTATTTGGTGGTACAGAGAACACTACAGAAGATTTTCTACAGTCCTGCTACCTGTTGACTTTAATAACAGTTTCCAGGTATTATTTTCAGTAGTACATGTTAGAGCAAGATCTATAGTGCTATACCTATTCATCCTACAATGTCTTATCAGCCTGTTTTCTAATATTACATTTTCAGTGTATCCCAGTATAACATCCAAGGATCTAGCATAGTGAAGGCCATATTTAAATGGAACCAGTCACCTACTTTATGCCCCCAAATCTATCACCACCTGTCCCTACAGCTTCCTAGAACATCCCTAACAGTCCCTGCCTGAGCTAAATGTGTCCTGTAATTACTGTGTAACATGCTTTTATTGCTTACATTCTTCTATGTTAATAAGCAGAGTGTCGTCAATACTGCAGACGCTGTGGGCGTTCTGTAAGGCTCCACATCCCTCGTCACTCCATTGTAATCATGCCCCAGTGGGCATGATAATTAATGCAGAAACACGGTCCCAAGTCTGATATCTGTGAGTCTTCTTCAAGGTATGACGTGTCGTCCGCATCATTTCTAGTCCGGTGCATTGTGGGGGATTTGGGTGTCCTCAGTGGCTTCCCAATGCACACTGTGCATGCTCCGGAGTTAGGGTAGGTTAAGGATGTACTAGGAAACTACAGGGAGAGGTACTGATAGGTTTTGGGGCATAAACTAGGTGACCGGTTCCCTTTAAATGAAATATCTAGGACTATATAATTTTTGTTTACTATGGGCCTAAGCACTATGAATTATGTAGCTCCTAACTACCTGCCTTTTTGTGCCAGTTGCCGATCTTTGCCAGCATTAAGCGGTAGCAGAACACTCCTCCCACCAGCAATTCACCGACTTCTGCTGACATCAGATCGACAAGGCATCATGCACTTTGTTGACAGTGCATGACTGCCAAGGTCATGCTGATTGACAGCTAGGCAACTGGGATCCGGTTGACAGTCACTATAATGTTGGCAGAAAAGCACTGTTGACACAATAGACTGGAAGTGTCAGAGCTGATCTGCTGAGGTGAAGCTGCTGAATCGCCGGAATGGGTGGTTGCCGGCTAGAAGATACATAGTTAGCTACTATTTGTCTGTGTTTAGGCGAATGGTAAAAATAAAAGAGATCCTGGATATGTTCTTTAAGTTCTGCACTACAAGCTGAACATTTATGTACAAATATGGAGGATGATAATATGTACCAGCACATCTTTACTGCACATGATAATGTTGATAATGTATTAAATGGGAGCATGACTGAGTGCTGCTGGTTCTATTTCATAGAAAGATGTGATGTAGTACATTCATGTATCGGGAGGAGGATGCGATGTCTTCTGTGATCGCTTCACTGGTTTTTGTGAGAAATTGCTTTCATTTCTCGATTCACCTGAATAGTTTGGCGCTTCCTTAATCACTGTAATCTTGTTTCTGTCTCACTCAAGACTCAGTGAACTTTATAACATTTTCTGGAGTCATGGTTGACTTCTTCCTTGAATTCTGGATGATAGGCTACAGCCAGACCGGCTTTTATCTTTTTTTAGTTTGGTGAAATGAAGTGTCTAACTCCTTGTTATAATGCATACAACAAAGCTACACCTAGGTGTTTGACAGGTGTAAGGGTATGTGCACATCAGTAGTTTTCTGGGCTGTTTTTTGGCGTTTTCCGTCGGCGTTTTCCGCTGAGTTTTATGTTAATTTATGTTAATCCTAGCCACCGGCTGGATTAACATGATACTCAATGGAGTTTAGAAAACGCTGTCTTCATTAGAACGTTTTTTTTCTGGTCGTTTTCAGTTTTTCCACCGGTTTTCAAAGATAGAGCAAGGGACTTCTTTTGGTCGTTTTTCCAGCGGTTCCAGCTTACAAGTGCAGCAAAAACTCAGTTTTAAAAACGCTCAGAAAAACAGCCGACAAAACGCTGTATAAACGCTATAAAAAACGAGCAAAAAACGAGGGACTCTGCTGAGCACAGAAAACTCAGTTTCTGCTAATCTACACCGGTTTTTGGACGTTCTGCAGAGATGCACAAACGTCAGATGTGCACATACCCTAAATGGAGAATTTGGAATGTAATACATTTTAGGCGTAAGACAACAATATTTTAAATATCTGCTTATAATAGAGATCAGTCCAATATACTACCCTTTGCACTGTCTGCGAGTCCAAGGCTGGCTCAGACAACTGTTTTTGGCCTGACTAATATACACAAATAAATATTCTTCGCTGACCTGCAAAAATCATGGCATGCACAAGACTTTTCCATTCGTTTTGGACAAGGCTGGGCTTGTGTTATTGGCAGCACCTCATGATGCACGATGAAGATCAGTGCACGGAGCTGCACATGGACACATTCATGCTCACAATTTGGGAGAATGCCAACATTGCGTCAACCGGTCCTTAGGCCGACACTGGCCAATAATTTTTCATATTAAAAAATGTAGGTAAACCTTTAACATTGAGACTCTTTACCCCTTCATCCCATAAGCCTGCTTTCACCTTCTTGACCAAGACATTTTTTTCAATTCTGACCTGTGTCACCTTTTGAGGTAATAACTTTGGAACGCTTCAATATATTCCAGTGATTCGGATATTGTTTTTTTATGTTGTACTTCATGTTAGTAATTAAGTGTCGTCGATATGATTTGCGTTTGTTTATTAAATTATTGAAAATGTGAACACTTTCCACTTTTCAAAAGTGACACCATTTTGTAAACTGCTCAAAACTACATTTAGAAGTTTATTAGCTTCTTAAATGCTTAACAGGAATTTAACAATTAACACGAAAATTAACTGTCCGCTCACCTGGTCTCCTTCTCCACTCCCCTGTATCTCCGCACGGACTGCAGGGGGTTGCTGCTGCACCTTCAAGCAAGTTTCAGTAGGCCCAACCAGTAAAAGGAGTTGTCACCAATCCGAGTTCTTATAAAATATCCATTTGTTTTAGCAAAAGTTCAAAAAACAGGTTTTCAGCACGTAAAAACAAATTCCAGGTCAGTTCATATTGGTCACAGGTACATTACGGCGACATGTTTCAGCTAGCTGGTGGTCTTCTTCATGATCTTCCAGGAAGAAAATTGGTCATACACTTGAAATTTTTCACCATATTTGAGGTAGAAAACTACTATCAAGACTCTGCGTATTGGACGGCAGATTTTGTTGGAATGGTTTGGAATGCGATGTCACTTTGGCAAAGCTTCTAACATGCCAGAGAAGCAGATTCCCCCCCCCCCTTCATACGTGACCGACCTCACATAACCAACTACTCCAGTCAGTTAATTCCTCTATGGATGCAGTGAACATATTAGCATAATAGGCGTGTCACAGAGTTGGGCAGTGAATTAAGAGTAATAATATTTTAATCACTAAAATGTAGCCCCAAATTTTAAATTTTTATAAAGGCTAATAGGAAAAAATTGGTCACACAGTTTGTTGTGCAATTTCTCCTGAATGTGCTAATACCTTACATATAATCGGAGACTACTTTTTAGGCATAGAGCAAAATTCATAATGGAAGGAGCAACATATTGGAGGGCAGATTTTGCTGGAATGTTTTGAGTGTGCCATGTCACATTGGCTCAGCCCCTGAGGTGTATAGCAGAAGAACTTGCCCATGAGTGACTCTATTTTACAAATTTCACATCTCCATGAATTCATCTAGGGGTGCAGTGATCATATTGACATCACGTGATCGTGTGTGTGACACAGAATTTTATACCATTAGGCAGTGAAATAAAATTAATTACATTTTTACCAGTAAAAATTGGTTTTGGCTCCAGATTTTACATTTTCAGACATGGAAATGGGAAAAAATGGCACCAAAATTTGTCACATAATTTTTGCTGAACATCATAATGCCCCACTGCTCATTCACACGGTAAGACTGAGAAAATGAGCGCTATTTGTCTCTTGGAGCACAGATTTTCATAGAATAATTTACAGACTTGATATACACAGAGCCCTTACGTGTCAGTAGTCCCACCCTAAATGGCCAATTTGGTAATTACAGCCCGCTGGGAATTTATCTACAAGTGTAGTGACAATTTTATCCCCATGGGTATTTTCCAGAAACAAACTGCTATGTAAAAATTGCAAATCTGACAGTGTAGTTCCCATACATAGGTTGTGCCCAGTTTGTGCTTCCAGAGACACATACCCCTAAATTTAGCAGCCTCTCATCACTACAGAATGCCAAATGTGAAAGCTAAATGTGGTTTAGGCACACTGGGGGGCTCAGACAAAAGGTGGGCATTTGGATTTGGGATTGCAGATTTTGCTGGGTTTATTTTTTGTTGGAGGGGAACCATAGTGCTTTTCCAGAATCTTTGTATTATTAGTAATGTGAAAACCCCTATATTTCCATTTACGGATTTTAACGGGGACTTTGTTTTTTTTTTTTTTTTGTGGATTGAATTTAAGCTTTTATTGGGATAGTTTTACATACAAAATTTGAATAACGTTTATCCTGTGCTCAATAGGAGCACTTTCGGGTTTTTTATCTAAATCTCCATACGACATGATTCAGATGACTTCCTTGAGGATCCATTCAGTATATTGAGGCAGCAGTTACTTTGGAATCCATCTGGCCTCTCTTCAGTGGTGTCTGTCTTTTCAGAAGCACACAAAACTGTGTTTGACCTATCTTACAATACAAAGACAGATGCTGTTGGATTATAAGCCAGAGTGTTTAAAAGTTCTCAGTCTGCATCATTATAGTTAATGTTTCATAAGGGGAGTTGTGTGAATCATGTATTTCAGAAAATTTACGTTTAAACTCTGATATAAGCGCTCAGCGTAGCACACATGATAATTGAGAGCCAAATCTTACTGTGATCTTTGAAGGAAGAATGATCAAATCAACAGCAGATCAAGAATTGTTTTATTTTTTTACACTGTTCACCGTATGGAAAAGTGATTAGATGCATTGTCAGTCAGTATGGTTACAGCGGTACCTGATTTTCATAGATTTTTATTTTTTTTTCCCTTGTATGAAAAAAAATGTTTGCATCACCATATTTCGAGAGCTATAATTTTTCTATATATTTTGCCAACAGTCATGTGAGGACTTTTTTTGCGGGAGAAGTTACCTTAACTTTTCTTTATTGGTACTATTTTCAGGCACATAACATTTTTTTCATCACTTTCAATTTAGATTTTTATGGGGCAGAATGAATATGGAACAGCAATTCAGGAATTTCTTTTCTTTTTTACGGCATTCACAGTGTGGTCAAAGAGCTAAGACTGCTTTATTCTCCAGGTTTGTACGATTACAATGATGCCACATTTATTTAATATAATATTTTTTTTTTTTGTTGTGCCACTTTTAGACCCCTTTCACATCAGTGTTTTTTTCAAATTGTGGCAGATCCGGCAGATTTACCGCATCTGCTGCCTAACTGTTGCACTTGTGGCAAGCCCCATGCATTGTCTATGGGGCTTGCGGCAAGTGTGGTATAGCCGCGGTTCCGGCAGTTGCGGCTGCAAAAAAAAACGTTGCTGACCGCTTTTTTTTTCGTGGATCGCAGCAATGTTGCACTTTCCGCACCTACCTCAAGCCTCATAGACAATGCATGGGGCTTGCTGCAAGTGCAGCCTTTAGGCAGCAGATGCGGCAAACCTACCAGATATGTTGCAATCAGCGAAAAACACTGATGTGAAAGGGGCCTTATACAATACAAAGAAACTGCTAAGAGGAAAAACCTCACCAAAGAGGTTAGTGTGATAGTTTTATGGATGGGGTCATTAAGAACTTGGCAATACCAAATATGTGTTCCGTGTATACTCGAGTATGAGACAAGTTTTTCGGCACACTTTTTGTGATGAAAAGAGCCTCCCCTTGGCTTATGTTTGAGTCCGTTAGTATTTGCTGTATGGGGGGTGGTGACCGGGGTTGGATCAGGCTGCAGAGGCAGCAGGAAGTCACATGGGCCGGCTCATTAGTCTAATGTATTATGCATTACATCACCATCCAGCACCTTGGCACTGAAGCTGGTTATGAAAGGTGAGCGAGAGGAGCGGCGCACATTACAATTAGAATACACCCATCCCCCACACAGCCCCCATGCTGAAACACACAAAAAAATAAACCATTTAAATGACCCCTCCATCGCTCCCTTGAAGCAGTGCAATGTCCTCCTGTCTGTGTCGGCATCTGGTCATGTGAGCGGTGCAGCACAGTGATGTCATCGTTGTGCGTGCTGCTGGCATCAGATGCCCAGGACAGACAGAAGGACATCACACTGCTGCAACTGAGCAACGGAGAAATTAGTTAAATCAGTTATTATTTTTTGTGTGTGGCAGCATGGGGCCATGTACAATGAAGGGGGGCATCTACCAGCATGGGGGCCATATACAGTGATGGTGGAAGCATATGCCAGGAAGAGGACGCCGGCTACAGTGAAGGGGGGCCATGTACGAGCATAGGGGGCTACATACAATGAAGGTTATATACAGTGATGGGGGTTATATACAGTGATGGGGGACTATTTTGTGTGGTAAAATTAAGGGCCTCAGATATTATTCGGGTCGGCTTTTACTCAAGTATATATGGTACTTTTGGATTTTACATATGTATTTATTGGTAAATCTATTTTCAGGGGTTTTTGGGTCTCTATTTTGTTGTTAGTTTTTTTTTAATTTTTGAAAAAATTATAATTTTTTTTAAACTTCTTTACTTTGTTCCTATATTGATTGCAATGCATTACACCTTTTAATGTGTCAATGACAGCTTGCCTGTTACATCTGTGCAAAAGGATGCCAATGGGTGTCCACGGACCATTGTTTTAACGGATCCGTCATCAGTCAGCAGAGATGGGGTGGGAGGAGCTGTACCTTGCTTCTGAGCATGCTCAGTACAGAAAAATGGATCTATTTCACGGATCCGTTGTTTTCACGGATCTGTACTGATCTGTGCTCCATAGAGCTCTATGTTAATTTCATCCAGACACCAATGGATCCATATTTGTCTGTCTGTTGGTGTCCACAATTTTCGAGGAATTCTAGAAACAGAACAGTTTCCGTTTCTGGGTACATGAAAATTGCGGACACCAACGCATCCATGACAAAACAGAGACACACGGATGGCCACTTTAGGACCAATCCATGCCATAGGATAACATGGGTGGCCATAACAGATCCGTTAAATAGCTGGGTAAATAGGTGGAACATAAGGATAAGCAGTTGGGCCACATTTGAAACCATCCTCTATACAGTATGCCATAGATCAGTGATGGCGAACTCCAGGCCTCGAGTGCCACACACAGTGCAGGTTTTCAGGATTTCCATTGCATTTGACAGTTGGCAATCAAATTACCAACTGTCAAACTGTAAGGAAATCCTGAAAACCTGGACTGTGTGCGGCACTCAAGGCCTGGAGTTCGCCATCACTGCCATAGATAATGGAGAAAACAGAAGTACTAGTGATCCCCTAAAGGCCATGACTCCCCTAATGATGGTACACTGAAATGCGTTAAGAGCATAACGTGATGAAGATGACAATTGAGATGTATATGTCAGTCCATAAGATTGATGTATTATTATCTGAAGGACACTGAGCTTGATGAGGTGTCTGGAAGTGTGACTCCTGGAGTATAAACCAGTGAGAGGGTTACATTTATTGGGAAGGAATTTATTTCTCCTTCACACATTTTTTGCCCATGGGTGGTCGATGAGTGCATTGACATATTCTGCGTTTGTTAACTCAGGGGTAAACAAGCGAAATAGAGTTGAATTAGGTTTAAACCTATGAAAGGTACCTTGTATTCCTTATACTCTATGATGTGACCACTCAGACTCTGAAGTGGCACACAAATGTGGATGAGGATCTGTGGTGTTACTCTCAATCCTCTATCTACAAACTAGGTGTTGTCGTGTATATGTTTTGTATGTTGGTTTTTATCCCCATTTTTGGGATAACACCGTCAAGGTTCAACCCTTTATAATGCAAATTGTGTAAAGTTTTAATTTCACTAACCTTAACTTGCTACTACTAGTAACGGATCCGTGGCCATCTGTTTCAAAATGGAAGGACACAGATCTGCAAATTTGAAAGCAGCCTTAGACGCTGCTCCTGATATGGCCTAACAGAGGCCATTATTTGACCTCATGTTGCCATAATGATGATCGTCAGCCCACGATCATGTAGCAGGGATGCCTATTGCATGGGAGAGGGAGCTATCTCCCAGCCTCCTAAATGTTGTGATTCATATTGATTACAGCATTTAGGGTGTTAAACAGTCAGGGACCGGATAGAGCTTCGCTATCGCCTAACTCATGGCAGTGATTGTGTGATCGACATAACATGCCTATATGTCATTGGTAGGGAACCCACATATAACCATGATGTACAGGTACTTCAAATGTTGCAAAGGGTTAAAGGGAATCAGACAGTAAGTTTTTGCTAGGCAAATTGAGAGCAGCATGAAGTAGGGGCAAAGAACCTGAAACTGGCAATGTCACTTATTGGACTTTCAAAAAAGAGAATAAAGAAAGGCGGCACTCACCGTATAGGCTGGTGGAAGGGTGTTTTAATCCAGGAAAATCAATCCATTAAAACATTGTTAGTGCGGTGGGGAGAGGGAGTGAGAGGTCGTCGGAACGACGGTACCGTTTCGTATCGTGTAGTGATACTTCTGCGGGTTCCAGTACCCGCAGAAGTATCACTACACGATACAAAACGGTACCGTCGCTCCGACGGCCTCTCACTCCCTCTCCCCACCGCACTAACAATGTTTTAATGGATTGATTTTCCTGGATTAAAACACCCTTCCACCAGCCTATACGGTGAGTGCCGCCTTTCTTTATTCTCTTTTTTTAATCTCTGATTATTCGTTTAAGGCTGTGCAACACCAGGCATCGGGGATAGCCGACAGGCTTTTAGCAGAGCTCCACAGGTGTAGTGCCCGGTCATTGGACTCTTTTCCTGCATCATTTATTGGACTGCTTGGTGCATTCTTGGTAGAATCCCTGTTTTCTTGGCTGTAGATCTAGCAGTGGTCAGAATTCTGCTCTATCTGTATCACCTCTCACACCATAGATCGGCAGCTTCCCATGTACACTGTACCGAATACAATGTTTCATTCGCACCCATAAACTTGTATGGTTGTGAGTTATGCGATACTTGCAGACGGATTTTTTTTTTTCTTGGCCCGTATAGGGCTGAGGAAAATCTCATAGGTCTGAGCTACCTGGTTGATTTGCATTGGTTCGAGAACAATGCGAGAATTTTTTAATTGATAAGTCATGCATTAAAAATTACATATTAAAAATTGTCCTTTTTCCTAGATACACAGCTTTTCCAGAACTGCAGAAAGTGTGTCCTCTTTTCTCTGTTTGGCCAAAAAACATTTATAACATAGTAATCCGTGGGTGACAGATGCCATTGCCATCAGTCACGGCCTTAATTTAAAACTTGTTCTACCTGCATTTACATTAAGTTGAGTGAAAACGCATGATCTGAACAGTCTTTTACTGTAATGATTCATGAATGATATTTAAGGGCTGGGCGGTGTGGGAAAAAATACTAATACAGCTTTCTTACAGGCACAAAGATGCTAGATGTGATTCTTCCGTTATTGGGGGGCAGTGACTAGTATCCGATTTATATAATTCAAGATGGTATTCTTGGCATCTTTCAAGGTCCTGCGTCTGTCCTTTATCAGCATTAGTAACCTCCAGGGGATGAAATCTGAGGACCGTTTATAATCCACTTAGTGATCTCTATTGATTCCTTGCATTAATTTGTACAACACATGCTTATGTTAATCTGTATTTCATATGGTAAATAACCTTCGTCAGAGTACATTTAATCGGGTCTCATAATTGTAAGCAATGTTATGAAATGATTATGGTATTTGATATGGTTATATTTTATTGTGTTATTCATGGAGTTGAGGATAAAGTTGGTCTGTCAGTTTTTTTTTCAAACTATCATTTTTATTGAGAGATTATAAAGTTATATTAAAACATGGGAAGAACAATAAAACATTGAAAACCAAGCATTGGATCGGAGAAATATCCTGAGGTCCAGTAGTAACTCTTCATGCACTTCCACACTCACTGGGAGATGGCTAAGTTAACAGTAATACATAGGAAGTCTACCACCCCAAGACATCCTGCAAAAGGTTCGGAATGCATAAACAAAATCATATCCATATCCAATAAAACTACGGAAGAGAGGGAAAAGAAAAAGAAAAGAATGAATAAGTAAGACAAGAAGAGAGACAGGGGTCTAGGAGGCGAAGTGGGTAGTCTGTCAGTTTAATATGGTTATTACAGCTAAACGTCTGTACTCCTAGACGATAAAGCAGCACATTCTTTGCTATTTGGCTACAAGGGTTTATGAAAGTATACATGGGATGCATAGTTATAGGTCTTCTGTATTCATGAGGCGAGCGCTTTCCTGGCCTCCCTTGTCCGTCAGATTTGTCTTTTAATAGAAAAAAAATCCATCCTTCATAAGATGGGGTTTACACATAAATATTTTCTAAACATTCAAAGCTTAAGTTTTTTTTTTTCCCAAGTATAAAATAGATTGGTTATCAGTAGGGATGAGCGAGTAGAATTGTTACTATTCGGTACTCGCTGAATAGTAACGATATTCGTGCTACTCGCTTCTCCCCGAGTCTCTTGTGATTACTCGGGAGTAGCGAGTAGTCCTTTAACTTTCACAGTGTATCTGTATATACACTGCTTCTGGTAGAAGAAAAGGAGAGGAAGAAAGCGCACCGATCTAAATGTAAATGTATAATCAGATCGTATGTGGATGGCGCTCACCTTTTTTAGGTCTTGTTCACTTGCGTATCGGTCACTAGGGACCATTAAGTATCCAGGCGTAGGTTTCCTCAGTGTTCGGTATGCTGCAAATCCCTGGTAGCTAGTAAGTAGCTCAGACCGAGTTACCATAGGAATATAGATCCAAAAGAGTTTTTTACCAGGCTATTTGCGCTCCCAGAGGTCTATGATCCAAAGCTTCTTGTAATTTCATAAAGAGTTTTTTTAATATATATTGTACAATATACCTGAGGAAGACATTTTATACTGTCGAAACGCGTTGTATGTGCTTTTCTTAAGAAATATTAAAAAGACTCTTTATGAAATTACAAGAAGCTTTGGATCATAGACCTCTGGGAGCGCAAATAGCCTGGTAAAAAACTCTTTTGGATGTATATACACTGCGTAAGTGCACTAAAAGTGAATAAAAGTTGTTATAAAGTAAAAAAATATCATACTCGCCTATCCGACGCCTGCATCGGATCGGCAAAGAAGACTTCTGATCACCGACAAGGACCTGTTATTTTTTTTAACACCTTTTATCCACTTTTAGTGCACTTTCGCAGTGTATATATATGATACATTGTGAAAGTACTCACCTACCCATTTTATCATTGGACTCGCTATACTCGCAACGAGTACCGAGTACCGGGACCTACTCGTTGCGAGTATAGCGATTCCGATTATTGCGGTACTCGCTCATCCCTAGTTTACAGGGAATTTACAGCCTTTGAAAAGTAAGATTGTAATCAATATCTCATCCAGCATGAGCAATTTAAAAAATGTTGACAAGGCCCCGTTTCAAGGAAATTTTATTTTTTTAACCCATAACATGAAAGTAAGGTTAATAATATAACTTGTTAGAACTTTTTCATTTTTACTTAAGTTAATTGATGCAAAAATGAATACACAATACATCAAAAACTACTTCATCTGGTACTTTGTAAACCTTTAAGATTTTTTCAGACCGCTCCAAGTCTTCTAGGTTTGGAATTAAGTTGAAAAATATATTGCAACATCTTTTTTGTTGTTTGATTGGGTTCAGATCAGGAATCATAATTGGCCACTGAATCCCTTTTAACCCTGTTCTTTAGAAAAGTAATGGTGGCCTCAGATGTATGCTTGGTATAATTCTCATGTTGGAAAAGTGTACATCTACCAAGTGCACGAAGAGATGGTGACATCCCCTTTTACAATAGCAGCACATCTTTGAAATCATGATACCATTGATGAAATTTAGCTCCCTGATACCGGCAGCTCTCATGCAGCTCCACATAAGGACACTGACATCACCATGTTTCACTGTAGACCCCATGCATTTTTCTTTGTTGTGCATATAGTTTTGAAGCCATCAGTTCTAAAAGCATTTATCTTGTTCTCATCACTCCATAGTCTACATATAATTCTACATGGGCCCTGGCAAATTGGAAGCTGGCTATTTTGTGCATGATCTTTGGGAGAGGTTTTCCTTTGTGGACGACACCCATACATGCCATTCCTCTACAGGGCATGCTGCATTTTTCTCGGGAAGGATTCATCCTGGTTTAGCTTTCTATTTCTTTAGCGAACTACAGTGAATTTGCATGTCTATTTTCTTCAACCCCACTGATTAGAAGACACTTCCTGCTTAGATGTTAACTGTTGTGGTTGGCCTGGATGTCTCCATGGGATGTAGTTCCATATTTTTTTTTATGTTTGCTACAGTATTCTGACTCAAAGTAAATCTTTGCTTTTTGTAGCCCTCAATGTTCTTTCTCAGGTCTTCGGACATTTCTCTTCCATGTTGTGCAATTGTTGACAGCATGAAATGGGAAGGGGGTTTTCTTGGATAAGTAACGCTCTTTTATGGTCAACTGTCTGCTAGACACCTGCGTAATGAACAATTAGACTTACCTGTTCTTGAATTTTTGTTAATTAGAATTCTGTAGTCTAAACTTTAGCTTTGCTCCTTTCATTGTAGTGTGCTCATTTTTACAACATGGTCTTGAATTCCTTTGTTAGTAAAATTACTTTTTTGGATGTGCAAAAAAACAAATCTTGATTTGAAATCAATGGCCACAATTGTAGGGGGTATTTTGTTGTATGCTATCCCATCGAAAATATTGATTCTGAAAGTAAATTAAAGTTTTCTAACAAATCTGTTGGTTAGAAAGTCTATATTCATAGTGATTTTAATATGTACACAATTGCTAAATGTATTGTTAAGGTGTGCAATATTTGATAGGGTCACAAATTAATTCTGGCCATGCACATTAGATAAACCGAACGGTAATGTGGCCATGCACATTAGATAACCCGAACAATAATGTGGCCATGCACATTAGATAACCCGAACAGTAATGTGGCCATGCACATTAGATAACCCGAACGGTAATGTGGCCATGCACATTAGATAACCCGAACGGTAATATGGCCATGCACATTAGATAACCCGAACGGTAATGTGGCCATGCACATTAGATAACCCGAACGGTAATGTGGCCATACACATTAGATAAACCGAACGGTAATGTGGCCATGCACATTAGATAAACTGAATGGTAATGTGGCCATGCACATTACATAAACCGAATGGTAATGTGGCCATGCACATTACACAAACCGAATGGTAATGTGGCCATGCACATTAGATAAACTGAATGGTAATGTGGCCATGCACATTAGATAACCCAAACAGTAATGTGGCCATGCACATTAGATAACCCGAATGGTAATGTGGCCATGCACATTAGATAACCCGAACGGTAATGTGGCCATGCACATTAGATAAACTGAATGGTAATGTGGCCATGCACATTACATAAACCGAATGGTAATGTGGCCATGCACATTACATAAACCGAATGGTAATGTGGCCATGCACATTAGATAACCCGAATGGTAATGTGGCCATGCACATTAGATAAACCGACCGGTAATGTGGCCATGCACATTAGATAAACTGAATGGTAATGTGGCCATGCACATTACATAAACCGAATGGTAATGTGGCCATGCACATTACATAAACCGAATGGTAATGTGGCCATGCACATTACATAAACCGAATGGTAATGTGGCCATGCACATTACATAAACTGAATGGTAATGTGGCCATGCACATTAGATAACCCAAACAGTAATGTGGCCATGCACATTAGATAACCCGAATGGTAATGTGGCCATGCACATTAGATAACCCGAACGGTAATGTGGCCATGCACATTAGATAACCCGAACGGTAATGTGGCCATGCACATTAGATAACCCGAACAATAATGTGGCCATGCACATTAGATAACCCGAATGGTAATGTGGCCATGCACATTAGATAACCCGAACGGTAATGTGGCCATGCACATTAGATAACCCGAACAATAATGTGGCCATGCACATTAGATAACCCGAACGGTAATGTGGCCATGCACATTAGATAACCCAAACAGTAATGTGGCCATGCACATTAGATAACCCAAACAGTAATGTGGCCATGCACATTAGATAACCCGAATGGTAATGTGGCCATGCACATTAGATAACCCGAACGGTAATGTGGCCATGCACATTAGATAAACCGAACGGTGATGTGGCCATGCACATTAGATAACCTGAACAGTAATGTGGCCATGCACATTAGATAACCTGAACAGTAATGTGGCCATGCACATTAGATAACCCGAACAATAATGTGGCCATGCACATTAGATAACCCGAACAGTAATGTGGCCATGCACATTAGATAACCCGAACAGTAATGTGGCCATGCACATTAGATAACCCGAACAGTAATGTGGCCATGCACATTAGATAACCCGAACGGTAATGTGGCCATGCACATTAGATAACCCGAACGGTAATGTGGCCATGCACATTAGATAAACCGAACGGTAATGTGGCCATGCGCCTTAGATAACCATATTCCTCATAGATGTGCATGCTCACACTCTTGTCCAAGTGTAAAAGGCTGCAGCAGTTGAAGTCCAGTCGGGAGGTCCCTGTACACATTATTTAGTTGGCCGATCCTGTCGGAATCGCTTTTTTTTTTTTAACTACTACCGTATATACTCGTGTATAAGCCGAGTTTTTCAGCCCAAAATTTGGGCTGAAAAGTCTACCCCTCGGCTTATACACGGGTCATATACGGTACATGGTAGGTGGGGGCTGTGTCCGGGGCCGTGGAGGCTGCAGGAGGCGGGGGGGGGGGCTGCTGTATGAGCGGCCCCGTCACGTGGGGCCGCTCATTAAATATGCACTGCTTCCCCCTGTCAATCAGCGCAGGGGGAAGCAGTGCATATAGCCCCCAAATGCTGGCACTGTCCCCCCTTGTAAGGGCCCCCCCCCAGGGCGCTTATATTACCATTCCGGTCTTCTGATCCGCGCCGCTCCTCGGTGCTCCTCGCTGCTCCGTCCTCCTACATCCGGGATCTCCAGCCGTCGCAGGCATATGACGTCATCGCGCGACGGCTGGGGATCCCGGATGTAGGAGGACGGACGGAGCAGCGAGGAGCACCGAGGAGCGGCACGGATCAGAAGACCGGAATGGTAAGAGAAGCGGGGGGGGGGCCCTTGACAGCGAGTGCCAGCATTTGGGGGCTGTGGATACCCCCTGGGGGCTGCTGGGTACCCCCAGGGGGCTGCTGTATAAACCCCCTGGGGGCTGCTGGGGACCCCCAGGGGGCTGCTGTATAAACCCCCTGGGGGCTGCTGGGTACCCCCAGGGGGCTGCTGTATAAACCCCCTGGGGGCTGCTGGGGACCCCCAGGGGGCTGCTGTATAAACCCCCTGGGGGCTGCTGGGTACCCCCAGGGGGCTGCTGTATAAACCCCCTGGGGGCTGCTGGGGACCCCCAGGGGGCTGCTGTATAAACCCCCTGGGGGCTGCTGGGGACCCCCAGGGGGCTGCTGTATAAACCCCCTGGGGGCTGCTGGGGACCCCCAGGGGGCTGCTGTATAAACCCCCTGGGGGCTGCTGGGGACCCCCAGGGGGCTGCTGTATAAACCCCCTGGGGGCTGCTGGGTACCCCCAGGGGGCTGCTGTATAAACCCCCTGGGGGCTGCTGGGGACCCCCAGGGGGCTGCTGTATAAACCCCCTGGGGGCTGCTGGGGACCCCCAGGGGGCTGCTGTATAAACCCCCTGGGGGCTGCTGGGGACCCCCAGGGGGCTGCTGTATAAACCCCCTGGGGGCTGCTGGGGACCCCCAGGGGGCTGCTGTATAAACCCCCTGGGGGCTGCTGGGGACCCCCAGGGGGCTGCTGTATAAACCCCCTGGGGGCTGCTGGGGACCCCCAGGGGGCTGCTGTATAAACCCCCTGGGGGCTGCTGGGGACCCCCAGGGGGCTGCTGTATAAACCCCCTGGGGGCTGCTGTATAAACCCCCTGGGGGCTGCTGGGGACCCCCAGGGGGCTGCTGTATAAACCCCCTGGGGGCTGCTGGGGACCCCCAGGGGGCTGCTGTATAAACCCCCTGGGTGCTGCTGGGTACCCCCAGGGGGCTGCTGTATAAACCCCCTGGGGGCTGCTGGGGACCCCCAGGGGGCTGCTGTATAAACCCCCTGGGGGCTGTTGGGTACCCCAGGGGGCTGCTGGGTACCCCCTGGGGGCTGCTATATGTACCCCTGGGGGCCTGCTGTATACCACTAGGGCTGCTGTATACTACCACTGGGGCTGCAATACCACTGGGGCTGCTGTATATAGGGGCTGCTGTATACACCACTGGGGCTGCAATACCACTGGGGCTGCAATACCACTGGGGCTGCAATACCACTGGGGCTGCTGTATATAGGGGCTGCTGTATACACCACTGGGGCTGCTGTATATAGGGGCTGCAATACCACTGGGGCTGCTGTATACACCACTGGGGCTGCTGTATATAGGGGCTGCAATACCACTGGGGGCTGCTGTATATACCACTGGGGGCTGCTGCATATACCACTGTGGCTGCTGTATATACCACTGGGAGCTGCTGTATATACCACTGGGGGCTGCTGTATATCATACTGCTGGGGCCTGTATACCACTGCTGGGGGCTGTAAACCTGTGCTGGGGTCCACCCTCGGCTTATACGCGAGTCAATAGATTTTCCCAGGTTTTGGGGCAAAAGTAGGGGGGTCGGCTTATACACGGGTCGGCTTATACACGAGTATATACGGTATTAACTCCAGTTCTACCTTTGATATAAAGAGAACAGCATACTGATCTATGTGTGTGCAACAGTTGTTTTTTCCTATTGAAGAATTTCTTTGTACCTTTTGGAAAATGAAATGTGGTGAAATACACTTTACGGGTTAATTACATCTTAGTTGTTTCCTATGTGAGCACAGTTTTTATAAACATAATTTGTACAACCCTTTTATACATGTGATTAGCTGTTGTAGAATATATTGCTGCAACTAATTTTTCAAAAATGTGCAATGTATTTTTTTTTCAAAGTGATCCATGTCATATTTTAGATTTCATATTATAATAAGTACTAATTGGTGATTTTTGTTCCTTTTTATATTTAGCTGGTCGTTGGAGGAGTCTCTTTTCTACTCCTGTATCCTCTTTTCCATATAGTCCAGTTGCGAGACTCACTCCATTTTGCAATGGCTTAAATTCTCCCAGCATCCTTAAAACCCCAACTAAAGCAATACTAACACCAGAAAAGACAGGTAAACCTGCAACTCTTTTTTTCCCCGAATTTTGTAATGAGAGTGTTGTGGGTTTTCGTTATACTTCCTTTAAAACATCTCTGCTTTTTTCTTTTTGATTTGTGATTGTTTTTGTGATTTATCGCTTTTCCATTTTTTTTCTCATTGTAATTTTTTGTTGTGGTTTTTACATCATGGCTTGACGTAAATTGCTGATGTGTGATGCTGATTAAAAGTTAAAGTATATCCGTCCTTTCAGGTGACTTTCTACAATAAGTTGTCTTGTGTATATGTGAAATAATGCATTTTTTTGCTATTATATTACATATTTGCATTTATTTAGCAGTTCATCCCATTTCAGTTTCTGGTCATTATCAAGTGCAGCAGCTTTTCTTTGTGTGTCTCTTCCTCTGTCTCCATACGGCTCCATCTCCCTTTCTGTCTATAGGCAGCATCTGTAATGGGATTTGAGCAGTTTGTGAGATTGACTCATCAGTTCACAGGATTGGAGGGGCTGGGTTTTGGAAAAGAATTGACTGATAAGTGGAGAAAGAGACATTTTCCTATAATAACATATATTACAATTTTTTTTGTAATCTTTGCTTTTATTCATGAAAACAAAAGAACTAATGTCAATCATTAAAGGATTTGGCCACTAGCTTTTGATTGCTGGCTTATCCGTAGGCCATCAATATCTGATCAGAACTCCCATCAATTATCTGTTACTGGCGGCTGGAAATGCTTGTATACTGTTGAAAAACATCAGCTCCATAAAAACTATATTGATTGTGGCCTGGTAATACAGGTCCGCCCCTTATTTATTTGAATTAATTCTGAGCTTATAAATGTAATGATTCTTTAAGCAGATAGTAAATTATTTTCACAGCAGTTCCTTTCTGTCTAAAGGCTCTTACATATATAGCATTCTGGTGAGAACATTGAATGGCTGACCAAGGGTCAAGCAAGTATTTCCTATGATGGCAGCATATGTGATAAATTATCACTGTCAGGTTATTTTTTTAGTACTATACCAATGGTATCCTAAAATTGAGCTTCAGCAGCCCTTTCAGAATCTGTAACTTTTATTGCTATAGGTTCTCCGGTTGTCTTAATATAAGCTCTGGAGAATTCAGTGTTGTGCGTTGTCTAGTCTAGGGTATGTAAATCCAACTAAATATGTATTGTTTCCCACATATAATCCTGTCCACCTCTCGGCACTGGCATCAGTGATAGTAAAAAAGTCTTCACTGTCATTTATTATCACTACCGAGAGGTGGGCAGGATTATGGGTGTTTGAAAAGTGCATATTCAGTTTGGATTTGACTAGCTAGAGCAGAACGCTGAATTCTCTGCAGCTTACAGCAAGCCAACCGGAGAAGCTGCAGCAATTAAAGTTACAGATCTTGAAAGAGCAGTCCAAGCCCTATTTCAGGATACCATTAGTATTGTATTAGAATATCATCTGACAGAGTTCCCTTAAGCAATAGACCTTTAAATATAGCATAAACAAAGTTTGATTTGAAATTAGCAGCCATTGTATGACTTGGAAGAGATGGCTGCTGATATTTTTATTAACAATATTTCAGTAGTATATTAATGAATTTGTTTGTTCTGTTCGCTATTACACTAGTTAGAGTCTACTTTATATGTTTTGTTCCTTGAGGATTTGAGAAATGACAAATGGCTGGACACGAGTGCATAGAAAGTGCCTAAGACCTTTGGTAATAATTTTGTATCAGTCGTGTTAGAGTACATGGTAAAAATCTGAAAGCATAATGTGTTATCATGTTAAGAAAAACCTTCCTGCCTTTTTCCTATGGATGTAGTTTTTTTGGAATCATTTTTTATATTGATTCGTAGTCTTTATACATGAATTCAGGGTAGCCTAAATATAGTTTGTTGAACAAGAACATATACAGGTTACCCTAACACCTACGTTAACATCAGTAGATAAGGACCATTTCTAATATTCCACTGAAATCCAGACCGACTCATCCATGAGAACTTACTTTAATTAGATGATTTCTCAGCAGAGTCAGAATTGTCTTTCTTCTGTATCCAACTGGATCATTTTTGTGTGACAGGCTGACATTTTTACTTATACCATTTTGGGGCACATGCAATACTTTTAATCACTAATTGGTGCACTTTAAAAGGGACTTTTTATGTTATTATTTTTAATTCCCATTAGGGGACTCGAATTCGTGACAATCTGATCGCTTAGTCTATATACAGCAAAATGCGGTATTGTGGTATATAGCGATAATCACAGTTTTATTTGAATCCCTGCTTGTTGTTGGCCTTATGGGAATACCAAGATAGCAGGTGTGGTGGCCTTAAATGGGACTCGGCTGTCATGTCCACCCTCTAATCATCTTGTCCCAAGGACCATGTTCTTTAAATGCTCCTGTTAGAGATTGACAGTGGCATTTCAAGATATTTTCCACATTTACAAAAGTGGACCCAGACGTTCTCTGTATTGGAAAACAGCAAAATCAAATCGTATTCACCCTCTCCAGCTCAGCATTAACTTACTGTCATTGATCCAGTCTTGAAGGTTTTGGATGCAACAATGACTATACATTGACCATTATGACAAAAAGAAGAGGGGGGGGGACAAGAGGCGCAATAGTGCCCTTATCACTAGACACTAGCTTGTGTTAAGGTGAGAAAAGTGAACCACTCACCTATTCCAGTTGTCAGACCCACAACTGGTTTGTAGACCTGTTTGGATAAATATCCTGATGGCTGCTGCTGGACTTCCACCGGTCTCACAAACGTGAAGATGAAACCAGAAGCTTAGGGAAGAGAGGTGTACCACAGTCCGCGCTGCCAAGTTCACTCACATCAAAGAAAACGAGTACACGATGTCCAGTTTAATCCTTCTTTATTCTCCTACGCGTATCGGCGCCTAGCCTGGCATATCCCTGATGAAGGTGCCAGGCTAGGCGCCGAAACGCGTAGGAGAATAAAGAAGGATTGAACTGGACATTGTCTACTCGTTTTCTTTGATGTGAGTGAACCTGGCAGCGCGGACTGTGGTACACCTCTCTTCCCTAAGCTTCTATACATTGACCATAACGCTACAGCCAATCACTCAGCCTAGCGGCTTGGACAAACTCTTCTATTCTTTCTTTGAGAGTTGCCATAGTGCTCTTTCCGCTGCATATTCCCCAGAGAACAAAAGTACTTGACACTAAGTTGTCTGCTCTATTTTGAAGACCCCAGTATGGAAATAACTGTTGAGGGTTTGTCCTGAGACTTTAGCTTGATTGTTGCGAAATCCTTTTCATCCTTTTGTGTGCTGCAGCCTTTTTTACTTTTAAATCCTTTTCAAGAGAGATTTAGTTTCAAGATCATTTGATTAGTTAAAAATCTGCTTAATTCACCACTGTCCATTTTGATTGAAAGAAGAAAATGTGATAGGTTGGCTGAGTAATTAATTTAATCTCTCATGCTTCAAATATATTATTTGTATGAATCAATGTTCTAAAATGTACTATTGGTTGTTTTGCAGGGTAGTCTTGTGTGGTGAAATATTGAGTCATTATATTACTTACATAAAAGTAGTTTCTTCTTTTTCAGGTTATAATATGAAGACTTCACCCTTGAGCCCCCAGTCTTCAATCGATAGTGAACTCAGCACATCCGAGCTGGAAGATGATTCAATTGCCATGGGCTACAAACTACAGGATCTCACTGATGTACAGATCATGGCTCGCTTACAAGAAGAAAGTAAGGCATTTCATCTTTGTGGTGTACTTGCAGATATTTAGTATGTGTTTTTTGTCATGCTTATCAAAGTCAGGAAAAGATTAAAATTATTTCTGCGCAATTAAATGTTAAAGCAGTGGTCCAAATTAATTTTTCTCTTAAATCCTCGTCTATTTAGTGCCATCATCTAATATACTTTTTTTTTCAAATTTTTTTTTTTTCACTTTATTTTTTACAATGCTTTGTCTGAGAATCCAAGTACATGCTGGGATACTCACACAAATCATCATCAGGGGCAGAGGCTGCGGTTACTGGCACAGCCCTGCCACAACCCCTGAAACAAAGCATCATCAGTGACGTTTGTTTCAGGAGCTGGACTAGTCCCAGCATGATGAGCTCTGTGTGATGTACACAATGGCAGCACGCTCTCTGTTTCTGGCTCAGGTCAGTAATGGTGGCAGAATACAGATATGTGCATGCGCTCCCCAAGTGACGTCCCTGGTATCTACACGACAGGTATTCTGACAACATACTTTCCTGCTGGCTTGTTACAGCTGATCTGAGCCAGAAACAGAGCACATGCTGTCATTGTACACATCACGCTGGGACTATCCCAGCCCCTGAAACAAACATCAAGGATGACTCTTTGTTTCAGTGAAGGAGTAGAGGCTGCGCAGTGGACGCAACATCTGCTCCTTGATGATGCTTGGTTTGAGTATCCAGCATGCACTGGAATTCTCAAAATAGCCATCATTAAAAAAAAAAAGTGAAAACAAAGAAGAGGGAAATTTTAATCCAAATATATTAGAAAAATAGTTTTTATTATGGAATTAGATAGAATTGAGTAGGAAAATTACTTTGATCTTCGGACCATTCCTTTCACATTGTAAGAGTTATTCACATAAATAATAACTTGTAAATACTTTCAGGCTTCCTATGTTGATGTAGCTTACTCTTGTTACAGGCCTTAGGCAAGATTTTGCATCTACCTCTACTTGTAGTTCAGTTTCAAGACATCGCTCTAGCCTTTCTCTGTTTTCTGGAAAGAAATTGTCATGTGCCAGTAGTGATCAAGAATCAGACCGCTACAGCGTAGATGATGATGATGAAGAGTTTGATTTATTACCACCTCCTCAACCAAGACTCAGTCGATGCTCTCCTCTCCAACGAGGCATTTCTCACTCGCAGACTTTTTCTAGTATTCGAGAATGCAGGAGAAGTCCCAGTTCCCAGTTCTTGAATTCGAATGGCTTTCAGCAATACAGTTTTTCTTCTCAAGTTCAGACCCCAGAGCAACCACAAATTAGAACAAGTGCAGGTAAGATAATTATATCACAGTAAATACACATATATTCTCTAGAATGTTAAAGTGCAACCGCCGTTTGCATTTGTATTTAATAATAATGTGGAACAAGTGATTATAATAACTTTCAAATATACTTTCAATTACTCTAAGAGAATTCTGATAAAAACAATTTAAAATCCTTCCAGAAGATGTTCCCCTAGGCTGATTCTAAATCTGATATATGCTTAATGAGGGGGTGGGGCCTAAACAGTGTTCACAGCTTATCAGTGTCCCAGGTTTCATGCAGAGACAGTGTGGGATCTGTTACACTTATCGACGCACCAGCTATCCCGTCAACGATCCAACCTGGCCGGGATCGCTGGAACATCGCTACGTGGTCGCTGGTGAGATGCCAGACAGGCAGACTTACCAGCGATGACCCAGTGATGTGCCGACACCCGACAGTCGCTGGGATCTGTCAGGTTCTCGGCCGCAGAAGGGGATCGCTGGCCCCTGTCACACACCACGATGCAGCCTGCCAGCAGGAGATCGGCGATCGAAAAATGGTCCATGCCATCTGTTAACGATCAGTGATCTCACAGCGGGGGGACGCTTGCTGGTGTGTGGCACACACAGCGATATCGCTGTCGAGGTCGCTGCTAGCTCACAAGAACCTGTGACGTTGCAGTGATATCGCTAGCGATATCGCTGTGTGTGAAATACCCCTATGAGTTAAGCTGTCAGCAGTGCACACAGGTCCTGTGAGATCTTATTTGACTCATCCATTCACAGTCCTGCCTTGTGTTATCAGCTTATTGCACTAAGGAGCAGAGCCAATGTGTATGGAGAGGAGTCAGATAAGATCACACAGCCAGGAGCTGTGTGCTAACAGCCTGATGAGCTCACACTGTGCCTGCATGAAGTAAACTGACAATACAGATCAGCTGTAGCCATGTCACACAGGAGCACTGTAGGCCATGCCCCCTTCCTTATATGGTTATCCGGCCATATTCAGTGTGTGAGAGAAGTGAAGACTGATCTCACAGAGAATGAGCTTCAGACACAGTCTAGAGGGGACATGTTGTGGAATGTTTTTGAATGGTTTACCTCCAGATTACATTAATAAAGTTTATTTGAAAATGTATTATGATCACTTGCTCTACATTATTATTAAATAATAACTTAAACGGCGGTTGCACTTTAACATTAAAGCACATATACAGGTTTTTTTCTTCTTTCTTTCTTTCTTTTTTTCTTTCTCTTTAAACTAAGTTCTCTGCACCGACTTCTACTCACTCTCAAACGTTTTCATCCGTTCACTGTTGTTCCGATCCTATTGCTCTATCTTGTGGCCATAAATGCTGACTAGCCGGAAGTCGAATGTTATGTCATAAGCGCTCAATGAAAGTCTATCAGGCCAGAACCAGGCCTGCATGAGGCCCTCATAGAGTTGTATTGATTTGTAATCTCAAGCTCTCTCATGAAACAATGGAGCTACAGCAGGTCACTAACTGTCGAAGACATAAATAGGGAACCTGGAAACAAATGAAGATCGCGGTAGGTGAGTTAAGACAGGGACCAGAGGAATTGCATTTAAAGCATCACTTCAGGGTTCAATAAATAAAAAAATAAGAATGCTGGAGTGTTGCTTTAAATCGAAATACTGAGTATATGTTGTAGTGATTCAGTTACTAAAGTTAAAAGGGCTGGCCAGACTTGGTACAAAAATCTGAAGTCACTCTTTAACTCTTTATATTCCATAGATTGCTGAATCTTGGTGGGGCCATGATTTCCGGGTATGGCTGTTGCAAGCCTGCGGTCACATAACCACATGTATGTGATTTGTACACTTACAAGCATGTGACAAATAGACCTGTGGACTTCTCTCAATTCACTTTTATTGAGAGAAGCAGAACACGACTTGTCAGCTTTGTGACTTCAATTATGAAAATCGCATACATGCGGTCACGTGTTCCTCCGCTCGCACCAGAAAACCAGGAGAGCATGTGCACCACTGTCACGATTCAGCAGTCTGCAGTAACATAGTGAGTTGGTCGACAGGGTAGGGGGTACTCAGATACCGGGACTGATGGTCACTTTGATGGGGAATCATGGCTGGTCGGTTGCCGGGTCCGTGCACTGGAACCTCAATAGCGGGCATGGTAGGGGATGATGACGATGGATGGGGAAACGGTAACGTGACCTACCTGTGGTACCTGGTAACATGGATACCAGCGCTGCAGCCGGCTGCTGAGGTGATGGAGGTGCAGCTCAGAGTAGTATAATGAGCACACGGAGAGGGGTACTCGGACATCGGGACTGATGGCTTCTTGGATGGGGGATCACGGGTGGTCGGGCTCCCGATTCCGTGCCCTGGCTGTCATTTGTTTGGTGGGGGAGATATTTACAAGGATTAATAGTCCGTCATGCCACCTCTGGACCCTGGTAATGTTGGTACCAGCGCTGCAGGCAGGCCGCTGAGGTGATGGGATGCAGCTTAGTGTAGTACAGCTCCCCACAGGTGGAGCTTAACCTCAGGGCAGCGATGAAGGATGAGGGGAGTAGTTGTTCTTACCCCTCTGAGGATGCTGAGGCCTCCGGGCACCGGCAGGAGGGAAGGAAGACAGACACCGATTCAACTCCAACTTCACTTTACTGGTATCGGCAGATGTTATAGTACGCAGTAATAGTCTGGTTCAACGGGAACGTAGCCACAGGTTTCGGGTTGCCTTATAGTGTCTGTTGGTGTACCTTCCTTTTGGCTTTCGGGGTATCAGTCTTTCTTTCACTTGCTTAACCACCTTTGCAGAGCTCCCTCGCAAGTCCCCTGGTCTATTACTAGTAGATAAGGCTTGTTCCTTACCTGTACGGACAGGAGTTTACTAGTCACTTCTCCTGCCACCGGAATTCGGCCCGTTACCTATAGTGTCCTTGACCTGTTTTGGGACTGAGGTGGAGGTGCTTCTTTGTGGCACTATGGCTCCCTTATTCCGGTCCGTAGTCGTGCGGTTTGCAGTGAGGGATAGACCACTTACTGCCTTGGCTCCGTTATGCCGGTATAGTCCCCAGACGTTTCCAGCCGGCTCAAACTGGTTCTGGATCACCTACCTCCGTCCTGGGTCACCCTCTTAAAGTCAGGTGCCCTCCTGGCAGCAGCCCTGTCAGGCACGTCCTCCTGGATGCCTTCCCAGTGCTGACTGAACTAAAAACTCTCTCACTAACTGTCACTTAAGTCTCCTGCTCTAACCTAGGCTCCACCCCCTTTTGGACAATAATCAGTCCCTTACTTTAAGGTGGCCTAGTCCTGTGTGTGTGTGTGAAAGACAGACTCTATTAAGAGGGAACCCCAAACCCATAACCACGGAGGCACTACACCTGCTGTTTGGGGTGCAGTACTTCCCTGTGGTGCCTAGCCATAGGGGAGGCACAATTACAGCTCCCCACAGGTGGAGCTTTACCTCAGGGCAGCGGGGTGGATGAGGGGATTAGTAGTCCTCACTGATTTTATGCTGTGGAAGCTCTCCGGGCAGCGGAGAAAAGGAGAACAGACACCAGATCAGCTCAAGAAGTCCTTTACTTGCACCACATGACAACAGGTACACAGTACAGTCCGGTTTAACGGGGTTGCAGCCACAGATTTTGAGGAGTCTCTGCAGAGTTTGTCGGTGGTATCTTTGCAATAGCTTTCTGGGTCTGGGTTCCTCTTTAACTCTCATTAACCACACTAAAGAGCCCTTTCGCCGGTCCCCTGGTCTGTTACTGTTAGGTACAGTTAGTTCCTTACCGTTACGGACAGGAGCGGCAGCAAGATAATCCTCCCGCCACCGGAATTCGGTCTTTTCCCTAAAAGTGTCCTGGACCAATTTAAGACAGGGGTAGAGATTCAGTCCGTGGCGCTATGGCTTCCTTATGTCGGTCCCACAGCTTGTCGATTTGCAGTCAGGGATAGACCAACTGACTGCCTTGGCTCCGGTATGCCGGTGACGACCCGGACTCCCCAGCTGGCTCCAACCGATCCTGGTTTGTCCCCTCCGGTGTCTGGGTCACCCCTATCCAAAGAGGTGCCCTCTTGACACGGACGCAGTCTCCTGACGTCCGCCTTTGCTGCTTCCTCAGCACCGTTCTTCTGACTGACTAACTGTCACTTTAAGTCTCCTGCTTTACTTTAGGCTCCACCGCCTGGGACCTACTGAATATACAGCCCCCTGTCCTAAGGTGGCCTATTGTATGGGCGCTTATGAGAGACTCTGTGAGAAATCCTATATCCCTGACTACAGAGGCACTACACCTTCTGTTTGGGGTGCAATACCTCCCTGTGGCACCTTCCCATAAGGGCGCCACAATAGTAACTGTAGATTTTACACCTAAGCTTGGGCAACACTTTTTTAAGGGTTCAACTTAAGGTCTGCATATCTGTGGCTATTGAGTTAAGGTCCTACTCAGAGATTTACAGAATGTTTGTTTTCAGCAGAATCCTCATTGGTCTGATACATATGTACAGCAACTAATTAATTATCTTATGTGACCACATTTTGAAATATTTAACCAATTCAATACCAGGCACCTTTTTTTCCTGACCTGGCACCTTTTTTCCCAAACGTGTTGTTTCACCCCTTAACTGCCAATGTATTTTAAGACAGCGGTAGTTAAGGGTACTTTATCCTTACTGCTGTTTTAAAATGATGGAAAGGAATAAGAGGATGGCGCCACCTGATGGTTGAAAGTCCCGTGCTTGACAGCTGTCTGTGATAGCTGACATCTGCAGGCATGGCCCCCGACTGATTTTGCAACTGATCAGAGATGATTAACCCCTAAAATATCACTGTTAGTCGCAGGGTTAAAATGGTGTTAAAAGACCCTGTTTGGCAGGATCGGCCCCCCATTGTACCGACCGTAACGCCAGTTGTAAGTGTGTGAGGATGAGATATGGCGATGCTATGAATGACTCCAGTAACGATATGATAACGAAACAAACTTCTTTCTATAATTTGCAATAAATAACAGTATTCCACTTCTAAACAAAATATAGGCCACTTGAGCCAAAAAGCACAAGATACAGCTTAAGCAGCTTGAGAGATCTCAAGTGCCAGCTTCGCAGGCAGCAGCAGGACTATCCCTAGGCTGTGCTACTCCCACCCTTATCCGGTAAAGGGTCTACCCAGGGTGCTACCGGGATCGTGACATGTGGTTCTCTCAGGAATACAATCTTACACCCGCCTCCCACCTTAATTATAATAAATTCCAGGTACTCTGTTTTCCTTGATTTATATATATTTACATGACTGATCACTTGAACCAACACAATATGTACCCAATGCACTGTCCTCTTTGCGAATGCTCAGAGCGGACACCTGACAGAATATTCTCAAACAGAAAACGACTGGACTTGTTATTCTGATGTCCGGCACTAGATTTAATCAGCTTCCTAGGTCCCCAAATTCTGTGATACAGGTGCAGGTGAAGATTCGTATCAGTCCCAGTAGTATTTCATGGAGCTCTCCTATGGTATTCACGTTCACCAGAGTCTCAATATACAGGAGCTCACACAGTCTCTATCAGTCCACCCTTAATCTCAGTAACAGGAATGTTCTTTGAGAAGCTCGGAATCCTATCTAACACTCCCTAACTGACCATAGAGTCAGTGACCAGTCACAGATGGAAGTTTACTCAAGGAGCCGCTCCCTCTGGATCACACCGTCCAATTTAGATGACTTCAGGCTCCCAATCTTCAGTGTCTCCCAGGCAGGACTTCTCAAAATTCACCTCACGAGTCTTAGAGTCTACTACTTCCTGTTTCCAGTGCTTTCTTCTCTTGTTGAATGGTGACCTTTAGTGGCTGAACTACTGTAAGTTATTGCAGCATCATATCATATAACAGGAAACATTAACATGCTGCACCGTGATGATAATCGTGGGTGCCTATCGCTGCCATGATATCCTTACATGGTGGCCTGTAAAATCCTGCTATATGCAAGGTCTTACATGCGCGGTCAGTAAATCACTGACAGATCTCCTGTTCTACTGTACACAAGCTCCACAGTGCATGATACCAGTGATCAAAGTGAAAAATATTCATGTTTCACCGTGAAAAAGTAAAAAAAAAAAGTGAAATAAAGTGTGTAAAAAAAAGTATAACAAAACACACAAAAAAGCCCAGAAAACATCAAAACATATGTAGCCAATAAAAACACAGCATTTGTATTAAAACAAAAATAATTAAAAAAAAAAAAAGTGCACATTAGTATTGCCACGTCTAGAACAACCCGATCTATAAAACTGTCACGTTTATACTTCTGTATCGCACACACTGTAAAAAAAAATAAAGCCTTACTGACACACAAAAAAAGTGGAATAAAAAAAACGATGGTATGAGTCAAAACGCCAAGCTGACCCTCAAAAAACAAACTCTAATATGGATCATTCAGAAAAATAAAATTAAAGATATAGCGTTAGAATATGAAGATGCAAAAATTTTGTTTTTAGTTTATTTAAAGTAGCAAAGCACAAAAAGCGATATGAATCACATATCCTTGTAACTACTGACATGAAGAATAAATCTGTCTTCTAACTTTTACCACATGGAAAATTGCACAAAATAAAAACAATAAGTGAATTGCTGTTTTTTGGTCATTCTGCATCTGAAAAATGTGAATAATAGTGATCAAAAAATGTTACATACTGCAGAATGATACCAAAAAAATCTCCATCTCGTCACGCGAATAAAAAGCTCCCATGTGGTCATGTTCACCAAAAAATAAGTTACAGCACTCAGAACTTACGTGGGGGTTTCAATGTAAATCCCAAAATCTGGGATACAGGCAAACCCACAACAGAACCACTCACTATAAAGGAGCAGATGGAGACACTTTGGACTCTGTCAAGTCTTTGTTCCGGAGCTTTCCATCATTCTATTCATCTTTTTAGCAATCAAGTGTAGATGGCAATAGTTCTGTGCACACTTAAGATGATGGACACCAGCGAAACAGACACCAAACGGAGTTCGAAGTGTCTCCAGCTGACTCGGGAGTGAATGGTTTTGTCTGCGATTTTACCTGATTTGCATTTTTGTGCAATTTACACAGAAACCCTAATGTAAGTGCTCAGCATAGGGTAGAAGAATGTGATCCCAGCCTTTTATTGAAAGCAATCAAAAAATGTTATGTACCTCAAAATGTTACAAAAAATCCCTAACTTATCCTGCACAAAACCAGCCTCCACTCAGTTCTATCATTTGTCACTGGAAATATCAGGAGCTCCCACATTACTTCTAGGATAAGGACTCTGTAAAAGCGACACTCCCACTCCTCAAATAGAATGCATTGAAATCTGCACTCCTAAATCCACATACCACTACCCTTCTGAACCTTCCTGTGCCTAAACCACAGTAAGTGACCATGTGCTTGGCATTATTGTAGTGCAGGAGAGACCAATTACCATATTTTTCGGACTGTAAGATTCACTTTTTTCCCCAAAATTTGTGGGGAAAGTGGAAGAGTGTGTCTTATAACCAGGATATATGGTAGTCTGTAGTCTGGCATTGACTATGGGAGATGGGGGGCTGGTCACCAGAGGCAGTAGCATACTGTAGTAGCATCTGCCGATGACCACGTGGGCCCGTGGTTTAAGCTAATTTAATATTCACCTTTCTCCCTGCCCATCTCCTCTCCGCACTGAAGCTGGCCCTGAGAGGTGGGCGAGATAATAGGCGGGGGGAGAGGTGAATATTAAATTAACTTAATCAGCCGGCACACATTATCACTCATCGCTGCTACATGGGCGACCACTTTTGTGGGTATTCACTACCTCCCACACATCATCATTTACATGGGAGCACAGAAAGTATACTCACCGCCCATCGCACCCCACTGTATTGCATCCTCCTGTCTTCGTTTGCCAGGAGCTGAAATAGTGGGGAGTGGGGTGCATGACAGTGACATCATCACTGCACATTCAGACGCTTATCAATAAGACATGAAGATGTGATGCCATGGTGCGTAGAATCGTTTATTTTGTTACCATGTTGAGGGATATACCAGGATATGGGCTATATACCAGGATGGGGATAATATATTGGGATGGGGGATCATATACCGGGATGAGGGATCATATACCAGGATTGGGGACATATACCAGTATGGGACACACATACCAGGATATGGGCCATATATACCAGGATGGGGCCAAGGATGGGGACATTAGTACAGAACTTGCTCCATAACAGTGTCAGCAGCGGGATTATAAACCTGGGGAGCTGTGAGCATTCATTTTCTTTAATAGTGGGCGCACTGTCAGCATCAACTTCTGCCTTTTGTGGCCCTGCTTCTGCCTCCTGTGACCTGCATCTCCTCTGCCAAATCCCCCCCCCGCCACAGGCACGGACAGGTACATCTGGACTATAAGACTCACACCCCACTTTCATCCAAACTTTTTTGAGAAAAAAGTGAATTTTATAGATTGAAAAATATGATACATTTTAATCACTAGATATTGGATGAAAAATAAGTTCTACAATTGGAGGTGATAAAATAAAAGTTCCTTTGGTGAGATAATCCTATCAACGTGCCCCTGTTGCCCCTGTTATGTACTGTATAATAGCTGTGTAATTACTGTGCAGGAATCTGGTCTGGGCAGGGGAGGAAACAAAATAGATTATACAGACCTTGCATCATACGTTTGCAGCTGTTTTTTTCTGAGGCAAAAGCTGCTTAACAGACAGGGAAATGTTTTGCCTCACAGAGAATCCGCTGCAATCCCATGCTGCCCTATTTGTACACTATTTTGCTTACTCCCATGCCTATTAGATGTGGTGTGATCAGACTATTTCCCTGTACAATCGGACACGGCAATTACACATTACGTAGCAGGGACACATTTATAAGATTACCTCAGCACTGCAATATATATTTTAAATTCTTGATTTTTTTTCTTTCATCTGATTTCCCCTGTAGCTGAGCTGGCCGTTTATATTTTATAGGCAGTTTGGAAGTAGTTAAACTCACAAATGTAAATGATCTCAAATCCTTTTTCTACTTATATATTTTAATTTAAGTGATTTTAATTTTTGGTTATTTTGCTATATACATATGACTCACCGTTCTCAGGTCTCAGGCGCTGGCTGCGGTCACGGTTCGGTGCCTGAGGCTGTAAGGGCCCAGTGGTCAATGCACAATTAAGTAAGAATAAAGTTTTGTTTCATGACGCTGTGGCACCCTGTGCAGGGCACCACAGGATCTCTTGGGACATGGATGGAAAGTACACAGCAAGCAGACCCCACTAACAAACAACACCTTTCACCCCAGACCTGTAGGGGGAGCTCCACTGGTTCCCTTAAGCCAGTTTCCCCTATAAATACGGGTCCTGGAGGGAGAACACCAGAGTGTGCAGTCACTAGAGAACTGTAAACAGCTGAGTGAACTGACCTGGTACTGGAGCCACGCTAGGCCCATACCAGAGACACCTGGAAAGTGGTAGACCCTCAGAATAGGGGTCACAGGAACAGGAGAGAAGCAAGTACCAAGCAGGGGCAGATGAGTCACCCCGACTCACTCTAGTTCCGGTCACTGGGTCTGAGCTACAAGGACGCAGTCTAGACTTTGTAGAGAAACCAGCACCACAAATAGGGGGTTTAGCTCCCCGGTCACTCGAAGCACCACCAAATGAGAGCCCGGAGTCGTAGAGCCTGGCAGGAGTCCCATACAAGTGCTCTCAGTGCAGCAAATCCGGGTGTAAAGAGACACACAAGAAAGTGCAGTAACGGTTTGGTCGGGTTTCATTCCTGCCAGCCTCCAACAGAACAACGTATACTAGGAAGCCTACAGCACTGCTTACTGTGGAAAATCCAGAAGTGTCTACCTAATCTCCGGTTGAGTGTACCCATCAACATCAGTAAAGGTACCAAAAGACTTTATGTGTGCGTGTCCCTCCTTCCACTTACACCACACCGACCCTACCGCGCTACTAAAACCCCCCTGTAGGGAGCGGTTCAATCCAAGCTGCCGCCCATCACCCCGGAGCTCTGAGCAGCGCCGGTGCCAACACCGGACACCTATAGGTGGCGTCACAAACAAACTTTATTTCATATTTAAACCGTGCATTGACCACCGGGCCCTTACAACCTCAGGCACCGAACCGTGACCGCAGCCAGTGCCTGAGACCTGAGAGCCCGGCAACGGTGAGTCAACGCCACCTGTAGGTGTCCGGTGACGGCACCGGCGCTGCTTGGACCTCCGGGGGATGGGCTGCAGTAAGATGGGGCCGCTCACTACAGGACAAGCGAGAGTCGGGAGCCGCGCTGATGGAATATAGCAGCTCAGTTAATTCTGTGGATGAATTAGTTAATAACAGTTCTGAAAGAAGGCTCGGACATGATGCTCCTGTGCACGGGTCTTTACTTAGGTTACACACGGTACACGGGATAACTGTTCCACTTTCAGGTAACGGACCGGGTGGTCCCTGTGATGAACAGTGTCCCTCCAAGGCTCCACAATGTCCCTCTTAATTTGACTGTTCCTTGTTACTCTTCGCTGCTTTCATGCACCAGGTCAGGATACTGAGGAACCTCTGTTGAGGACCCGAGCCTAGGCCTATCGACTCCCAATGGGTTCCCTGAACCCCAATGGTGGGTACCCCTCCTGGCACAGCTGCGGTGATGGTGGTTGTTGTGATGCGCTCCTATGAAGCAGTCTATCACCCCTGTTCTGTGGCACATGATAAAGCATCTCCACCACCTCGAAACCGGGACCGAGACTGGGCTAGGGTATTGTCTTACCTGTTCTCTTCTGGGTCACCAGTGCTCGGTGCCCTCCCAGTTAGCTGTCTCAGTGCTCTTCTGCACTTCTTCCACTCTGCTCAGTCTGCTAGTTTCACTTTGCCTCCCTGAGCTGCACGGCACTGTGCAGCTCCTGTTCTTGTTGCTTACTTCCTGAACTAACTCTGTTCTTCTCTTTCCCCACTGCTATGCATCTAACTCTCTCCTCCCACCAGGACCTAATTGGTCCTCTGCCTCTAGATGTTGCATTTGGTACATGGAGCCTTGGGATTAACCTATTCACCACCAGGACAGAGAATACAGCACCTTCGGTCAGGGGTGCAGTACCCTCCTGTGACGCACTCGTTGCTAGGCGCCACACATACAGTTGTGGTCAAAAGTATTGACACCCCTGAAATTCTGTCAGATAATACTCAGCTTCTTCCTGAAAATGATTGCAATCACAAATTCTTTGGTATTATTATCTTCATTTAATTTGTCTTCAATAAAAAAACAAAAAAGAGAATGAAGCAAAAAGCAAAACATTGATCATTTCACACAAAACTCCAAAAATGGGCCAGACAAAAGTATTGGCACCCTCAGCTTAATACTTGGTTGCACAACTTTTAGCCAAAATAACTGCGATCAACCGCTTCCGTTAACCATCAATGAGTTTCTTATAATGCTCTGCTGGAATTTTAAACCATTCTTCTTTGGCAAACTGCTCCAGGTCCTTGATATTTGAAGGGTGCCTTCTCCAAACTGCCATTTTTAGATCTCTCCACAGGTGTTCTATGGGATTCAGGTCTGGACTCATTGCTGGCTACCTTAGAAGTCTCCAGTGCTTTCTCTCAAACCATTTTCTAGTGCTTTTTGAAGTGTGTTTTGGGTCATTTTCCTGCTGGAAGACCCATGACCTCTGAGGGAGACCCAGCTTTCTCACACTGGGCCCTACATTATGCTGCAAAATTTGTTGGTAGTCTTCAGACTTCATAATGCCATGCACACGATCAATGCAGTCCAGTGCCCGAGGCAGCAAAGCAACCCCAAAACATCAGGGAACCTCCGCCATGTTTGACTGTAGGGACCGTGTTCTTTTCTTTGAATGCCTCTTTTTTACTCCTGTAAACTCTATGTTGATTCCTTTGCCCAAAAAGCTCTACCTTTGTCTCATCTGACCAGAGAACATTCTTCCAAAATGTTGTAGGCTTTCTCATGTAAGTTTTGGCAAACTCCAGCCTGTTTTTTATGTCTCGGGTAAGAAATGGGGTCTTCCTGGGTATCCTACCATGCAGTCCCTTTTCATTCAGATGCCGACGAATAGTACGGGTTGACACTGTTGTACCCTCGGACTGCAGGGCAGCTTGAACTTGTTTGAATGTTAGTTGAGGTTCTTTATCCACCATCCTTACAATCTTGCGTTGAAATCTCTCGTCAATTTTTCCTTTCCGTCCACATCTAGGGAGGTTAGCCACAGTGCCATGGGCTTTAAACTTTGGAGATGGACTTGTAGCCTTGAGATTGCTCATGCTTCCTCAGAATTTGGTTTCTCAAGTCCTCAGACAGTTCTTTGGTCTTCTTTCTTTTCTCCATGCTCAATGTGGTACACACAAGGACACAGGACAGAGGTTGAGTCAACTTTAATCCATGTCAACTGGCTGCAAGTGTGATTTAGTTATTGCCAACACCTGTTAGGTGCCACAGGTAAGTTACAGGTGCTGTTAATTACACAAATTAGAGAAGCATCACATGATCTTTCTAACAGTGCCAATACTTTTGTCCACCCCCTTTTTTATGTTTGGTGTGGAATTATATCCAATTTGGCTTTAGGACAATTATTTTTGTGTATTTTCATTGAAGACAAATTAAGTGAAGATAATAATACCAAAGAATTTGTGATTGCAATCATTTTCAGGAAGAAACGAGTATTATCTGACAGAATTGCAGGGGTGTCAATACTTTTGGCCGCAACTGTAGATTTGACAAAGCTAAGAGATATTTTAATGTCAATGTATTTCAATCTGTTATGTTCTTTCTAAGGTATTTTATTTTATAGTAATGAACCTGAATAGCTACTTTTTATTTAACAAGTATCTCTCTGTGGTTCATGTGCATTCAGTTGTTAGTTTCCAGAAGACAGTACATGGAAAAATCTTAATTTCTTAGTCGCTTGGTACCAATGGTGCTATGACTAGACTTAAAAAGATATTTTTATACTTGCTATGAAATCTCTTTGTCATAGCCTTCATTGTGGGGGGGACACCATGGGTGTATGCTGTTGTCGTCAGGAGGCTTACACTAAGAATTTCATATAAGAAAAAAAATTGGCTTCTCCCAAGTAGGGCTATACCTGCTTATGGATAAACGAGCTATTCAGCTTAGCTTGGTGCCACTAGGAGGCAGAATAAGGGTTTAGAGCTCCAGATAAATAGAGACGTTCCGCAGCACTCGGTGCAGTGGGAGTAACCATGAAGGTATACAGCAATAGATCAGACAATTCTGTTGAGCTTGGGAATGGCAACAGGTGGTGCTCGATGCAAGTGTGGAGTCCACTGGGACGGGGTACTCGGTATCGGATCGGGGCACTGCTGGGGATATCACGGCGGTCTTGGTCCGGACCGTGTCCCGGGTTCCGCAAATAAATGGGGGAATATTTACAGGGGAGTTTGTCGTGACGCCACCCACGGGTTGTGGTCAGGGCGACCACCGCTGCTGCAGAACCTCCGGGGATGATGATTGGCAGCTGTGGATGTAATGGCTCTCCGCAGGTAGAGCTTGGTTCCCCGGGGCAGAGATAGTAACAGTCTATAGATGGTGCTATGGATATTGCAGGATAGGGGTAGTAGTAAAGATGATAGCTGCTTGTCAGGGAACGCAGGATTTGAGCACAAAGTTCACACAAACTCATGGTTTTGACGTTTGCAAAGTCTTTACTGCAGATGATGTTGTTAGCAGAGTACTGTCCACGGAGTCTGTACCGGGGCCGGGTTGCTCCCACCCTGTCCACGTCCTCAGCTGCCCTCTCCTGCGCTGTGTGCGTGGCCCTGCTGTCGCCTCAGCTAGGCTGCTGGCTTGTCTCTCCTCACAGGTACCCCTTTTGCTAGGCAACGTAAGCCTTTCCTCTGTATTTCTGACCCCGCCGTGTTGCTTCCCTGAGGTACAGTGTAGATATATAATCTCCACTAGTCCGGTGTTTACAGTGCTGCGTGTGTCAGTCACAGTTTCGGATCCGGTATCCGGTCTGTGCGCTCCTCCGGGGCGAGTTATGAGGTAACTCAGTCTCCCAGATGTGTTTTCCTGTTTCTCTTACTCCTTCCCTCAGCCCCTGGCTAGGCCTGGAAGTTGGTAGCAGGCTGTGGCCTAAGGCAGCCCCTTTACACCACCAGTCTTTCTTCCTCAGTCCTCCCAGGAACTGAACTAACACCAACTGACTGTCATTGTCATTGCCACTTTGAGGTAAAAAACATTAGCTCCTCCCACCACTCTGCTCTTCCCCACTTCCTCTCCACACCAGAATATATAGGGAAGCAGCTTCTGGCCTGGAGGCGCTAGTGTAGCGCAGTGTTGTGGGTTGTGTGGGAAGTTAACCTTTTGTGGTGTTACTGTGGCACATTATCCCCTGGGTTGCCACACAATTAATTGTATTGTTCATTTAAAAAGAAAAAGAAAATGGAGCTCACAACGCTTGTTTTGTGCGATACCCACACCTCAACAGGTCCTAACCTGTTGAAGTGTGGGAATTGCACGAAATACCCTGCTGACGCACCTCTCTGCACCTGCCATGTTTTAAATGGACTTGAAATAAAGGACTCTGGTTTTAGGCAAAGTATGGTGAGTGCCACTTTCTTGTTTTATATCTCCAGACCAGTCTCTGCTCCCAATTTTGTTTGTATTATTATTTAGTCTCTTTCATTTTTATTAATCTTCTCCTGTTCCTACAGAAAGGGCAACAGATCGTGTAGGGCCACTCTGATATCCTGACTAAAGAGTGGAGAGCACAGTCTGAAAATGGGTCAGTCTGTATCCTGTCTTGTCCAGGATGGCAGGACCACCTTCTTTTTTTTTTTTTTTTTAACAAACACAGTCGTCAATATGTAGTAATGCGGTCCTTTGCCTTTTTTCTGCATGCCTTGTCCCCCAGAGCAGGTGCCTGCACAGAATGAAGTATGAGCTGACAGTCAAGCTGTAGAATAGCATCATCTGAAGGTTTCCAAGTTGAAGATCATTCATATGAAAAAACAACGTTTTTGTCTTTCATAAAAGCAAGTGGTCTCCTCTCTTCCTTCCAGCAACATTTTTTCCTCTGTCTTACTATTTTTAATCTTTTCATCCTTCTTAAGCCAGAGACATACTGGACGAGATGCATGCAAGATCTCGGAGAAGTCTCTCATGCCTCACCTGGCATGATTGCCGACTCTGGACAGGAGCGCTGGCGGCCATGCCAGGTGAGGCATGCGAGAATCATGCAAGTATCTCGCCCAGTGTGTCTCTGGCCTTACACTGCATCTCTTCTCTTTACACAGGCTTCCTATTTTCTAATCCTTAGCCAAATCCACCTTTGAAGCTACTGGTTTGTCATCCTTTTCTGTAACCTGGGTCATCAAGGTAGTCATAACTTGGGCAAGGCATCTAGGCTAAGATATCACCTCTGGTTCCTCTCCAATCAGAGCTGGCAGACCAGATCACCCAGGTGGTTAAGAACCTCTGTACTGATCCTCTTGAAGCTGCTAGCTGCTCAGCACAAGCTTCAAGTAATATGGTGGTTATTTGCTGTATCCTTTGACATCCACCTACTCAGTCTTCACACCAAAAGCAACAGATTCTCCTCTACATAATGGACCACCCCCAACAGGGATCGCTCTTCCAGAATATGAGGCTCTCCACGGTCAACAATGCCGGAGTCAGAGAAATTATCTCCCCTGGTTTCAAGATCGAAAAAAATAAAGTCTCAAAGAGAAGAAGATTCTATCTCGGACAACCCTCCTTAGAAGCTGTTTTTATTTCCAGTCCATTTTCTCTCTTCACCAGTCAGGCATCATAGTCCCAGCCACTACCCGGGAACGGTTCAAGGGTCTTTAGTCAAACCTTTTTGGCACTCCCCCCCCCCCCCCCCCCCCCCACACCCCGAAAAAATGGCTGGCTGTCCCATTCTGGATTTAAAATTGCTGACCAAGCATCTCTGCCTATGCCGATTCAGGATGGAGTCTCTTTGCTCAGTCGTTGCAACCCGAAGAATTGTTATCCTCAGTGGACTTTCAAGATGCCTATCTTCACATTCTACTAAGAATAAGCGGCATCAAAAACACTTACCATCAATGCCAAAAACAAAAACCAACATTGCACTTGCAGGATGCAGTCAGACCCCACTATGTGTGAAGTAAGCCCAGGTGCAGGCTGATAAATCACCTCAACCTACAACAAGGTGTGGGAAGCGACTTGCCATGCACACAGTGGGCCTGCATAGGACACCATTCACACTGATACATATGATGCAGAGTGTCTGAAAGCTACCCAACTGCTCTGCTGCCTAAGCAATGGGCCGCACGGTACAATACCTCTGCACTAGATGAATGGCGCCCCATGGGGCCCAACTGCAGCCCGAGTTGATAAAAAAAGTGCAAAAAGTTTTTAAATGATAAAAAACTTTCATAGATGGGATATTGGTTCATGTATTGGCCAAGACACTTAAGCTCATTATCCACGTCACGGATTCCCATGCTCGTGAGTCCTAACAAGATTGTACAAAAACTACTAAGAATAAGCAGCGGTTCCTTCCCGGAAATGGTTCAAGGGTCTTTAGTCAAACCTTTTTGGCACTCCCCCCCCCAAAAAATAGCAGTCTGTCCCATTCTGGATTTGAAATTGCTGACCAAGCATCTCTGCCTATGCTGATTCAGGAGGGAGTCTCTTTGCTCAGTCGTTGCAACCCGAAGAATTTTTATCCTCAGTGGACTTTCAAGATGCCCATCTTCACATTCCCATTTGTTTTGCTTACCAAAGGTTTCTCTGCTTTGAAGTCAATGAGTCACACTTTCAACTTGTGGCCCTCCCCTTCGGATTGACCATATCTCCCAGGATTTTCACATAGCTACAATTATGGACACAAAGTAAACAACATTCTTCTAAAAATTCCCTCCTACTACGCGAGTCTACAGAGTCACAGAGGACTGTGTCTTGTTTTGGATGGATCTTCAGTCATCTCTGATCCCAACTTATCAGGATCATATTCCTGGAAATACTGATCAACCTAGCCGAAGAGAATATAGTCCTTCCAGCAGACAGGATATCAGCTGTACAGACTGGCATTCAGTCCTTGTGCTACCCTTCTCTTTGTCTTTTCCGATTCTGCATGAGTGTTTAGGTAAGATGGTGGCAGCCAATGAAGCAATTCTGTTTGCCTAGTTCCATATCAGACCACTGCAGTCCCAGCCTCCCAAGTCAGTCTCTGTTATGGTGATGGGACTCGCCCCTCATTTTTCTAGGTTGCTTCTTGTTCCCTATTCACTGGCAGATTTTGAAGATGTATGCCAGCCTATTCAGTTAAGGAGCAGTCTTATGAAATTTGTCAGTGCAGGGTAGGTGGAAAAGCAAAGTCCTCCTTCCCATCAACATGCTGGAACTCAGGGGAATCTGTTTTGCCTGCCTAACAAGTTGGCAGGATAAATTATCAGGTCTCCCAGTTCTATCCAGTCTGACAATGCCACCACCAAGGCAGCCAACAAGGAGGAATTCACAGTCATCAAGCAGTGTTAGAAATTTCTCAGATTTCTCATCTTGGCAGATCAAATAATTCCAGCTATTTCGGCAGTCGACATCCAAGAAATGTACAACAGGGCCACAAAATTCCTAAGTTGTGAGGGATAATCATAGGAGAATGGTCTCTTCATCTCTCTCTACAGATCTGTTTTCGATGGGGTAGTCCAGACATCGACCTGTTGGCATTGACACACAATCACAAGGTGCCCCAGTTTTGTGTCTGGAGCTTGTGATCCTCTAGCAGACCCATCCAGTGATCTGATGATTCCCTGGTCATAGTTCTCTTTTCTTTATATATTCCCACTGCCTCTGCTACCCAGACTTCTGAAGGTCAGGTCGGAAGGCATTTCGTTATCCTTGTGGTTCCAGGCTGGTTCAAAAGATCATGGTATGTGGAAGTAGTCTACCTTCTTGAAGATGCTTCATGGGGCTCTTGAAACTCACAGACCTTCTCTCCAAGGTCCTCTCTTCCACCCGAATTCTCAGCTACTCAGTTTAATGGTAAGACTTTTGAAGTTGCTGTCCTAAGAGCTTCAGGTTTCTTTGATGAGGTTGTACATACTATGATCAAAGATCAGAAGCCATCTTTATTGCGCATCTACCATCGTACTTGGAAGGCCTTCTTACACTCATGTGAATTCAGTGATTTTTCCACCTATGTTTTTTCCTTTCCTTCTTTTGTTGCTTTCCTGCAGTGGGGTCTCGAGTCAGGTTTGGCCCTTAGTTCCCTCAATGGACTGGTTTCAGCCCTGTTACTTCTCTTTCATAAGGACTTGTCTTCCAGACCAGAAGTCAAGATTTTTCTTCAGGAGTGGCTGACCCTCTTCCTCCTTAACCTCTTTCATGACCCTAGATTTATCTATAGGTCGTAGGATGCCGATTGCCGCCAGGGACGTGATTTTCCTGACAGCCAAGCCCTGGCTCTCAATGCAAAGAACCGTCCCTGCACTGTCCTTGGCTGTTAAACTCGTTAAAGGGAACTTGTCAGCTCGTTCTACACCCCTTCGCTACCACTACCTGTCCGTGCATCTTGTGAGCTGATCCCTAACCACCCCTGTCTGACCTAAAAGTGCCCAATAAAGCTTCAGGAAAATGCTTTATAAACATATATGCAGTCTCCATCCGGAGACTGGAAAGGCGGGCTCCATTGTTCCTGCTCTCTAGTTGTCAGCACGCCCCCTTAGGAGTCATCATTCCTTCTGCTCATCCTCTCCCTTTTGAAATTCCCTCCTCCTGTCGTAGTCTGATACGCTGGCTGGAACATCATATCTGGTCCGGTGCATTGTGGGGTCTGATCACATGTATGGCCTGTCTCAAGCGCATGCACAGTGCGCATATTGAAGCCAAGCCGTAAAAGTCATATCTGGCCTGGTGCATTCTGGGGACTAATGACGTGTGCAGCTCAGCTTCGTACACATCGCAAGTCCCCTTAATGCACCAAGCCGGATATGACGTTTACGGCTTGGCTTCAATATGCGCACTGCACATGCACTGGAACCAGGCCGTACACGTGATCAGCCCCCACAATGCATTGGAACAGTTATGACATTCCAGCCAGCGCATCAGACTATGACAGGAGGCATGAATTTCAAAAGGAGGATGTGCTGAAGGAATGATGACACCAATGGGGCGTGCTGAGAGCTAGCAAGGGGGAAAGCAATGGAGCCCTGGAGCGTGCCTTATCAATTTCCGAACGGAGACTTCATGTAAGTTTATGAAGTGTTATTCTGAAGCTTTATAGGGCACTTTTAGGTCAGACAGAGATGGTTAGGGATCAGTGGATCAGATCATAAGGTGCAGGTAGTGGTAGCATAGGCGGGTAGAACGAGCTGACAGGTTCCCTTTAAATGCCACGATTGATAAAGATCGTAGCACCTAGGGATTGGGAGAAGGATCACGCTCCTTCTCTCCTCCGATTGGTGTAATTGCGAGTGCCTGATCATTGCCATGGTGACCTGAGCTGCACTATATTGCAATACAGTGAAGCCGCAATAAGAGCAGCAAAAAGTAATGTCCCATATAGGAATGAAAAAAGCAGAAAATAAAGTAAATAAAATAATCCAATAAATAATTATATTTATGTAGCAAAAAAACTACACATATTTGGTATTGCCGCGTTCGTAACAACCCGCTCTATAAAATTTACATGAGTTAACCCCTTCAGTGAACACAGTAAAAAAATAAATAAAAAACTTAGCAAAGACTATATATTTTTATCATACAGCTGACAAAAATGTGGAATAAAACGCCATCAATGTCATATATAAATAAAAATGGTACCACTGAAAACATCATCTTGTCTTGCAATATAACAAGCCCCATACAGCTCCATCGTAAATCAATGAAAAGGCTATAGCTATCGGAACACAGCAATGCAAAAACCTTTTTTTTTATAAAATAGTATTTATGCTGTAAAGCGGCAAAACATAAAAAAACTATATAAATGTGGTATAGCTGTAATCGTACTGCACCCAAGAATAAAGCTATATTTTCACTTTTACGACAGTAAAAAAAAAAACAATTCTTGAATTGTTTCTTCTTGATTCTTCCTCACAGAAATCTGATTATAAAGTGAAAAAAAAGACCATTAGGTGGCCAAAATGGCACCAATAAAAGCTCCAAACTCGTCCCCCAAAAAACAAGCCCTTCACATGATTGTTCACAGAAAAAAAACTATAGACCTTCAAAATTCTGTGATGCATACAACTTTAATTTTGTATTAAAAAAAATAATAAATGTTTTTAGTGATAGTAGCCAAGCCTAAAAGAAAAAACTATGTAAATCTGGACTCACTGTGATCATATTGCACTGACTAAGGCGCCTATTCACTTATACCGCAAGATGGATGGCATAAACATAAGTAAAGCCAATTCTTCAACTAGTGTTGATTTGTTCATTCTGCCTTCCAAAGATTACAGCAATGAGCGGCTCATATTTATCCTGCGCTCTAGGCTGAGTGTTTACATCGGGATTACGTGCAAAACTCTGAAAAACGTGATTCAAACAACATTTCCAATAGAAAATACACTATTAAGGCAGAGGGAGTCACTTTAAAGTGATCCTAAACCCAGAAACTGACCCCCCTGTGTCTTTAGACCTGTCCCTGCACCCCCTCTTATCATTTCTAGCCATCCCTTTTGCAGAAAACATCGCTTTTGTAAAGTAAGAGAAAAAGGTATATTACTTTGTCCTGTGTGAGTTCTCTCTTTCTGAGGAAGCCGCAATAGCCCCGCCTGTCTGCTGCTGCCATGTAATTATGCACGCCCCTCTCTGCTTCTAAGAGCCTGGCCGTGTCATGAAAGGGGGCGGGGCTTCGGCATGACACGATTTAGCCCCGCCCCTTTCATGACTCGGCCAGGTTCTTAGAAGCAGAGAGGGGCGTGCATAATTACAAGGCAGCAGCACACAGGCCCCGCCCATTGCGGCTTGGTCAGAAACAGAGAACTCACACAGGCAAAGTAAGATAACTTTTTCTCTTACTTTACAAAAGCGATTTTTTTCTGCAAAAGGGATGGCTAGAAATGATAAGAGGGGGTGCAGGGACAGGTCTAAAGATACGGGGGGGTCAGTTTCTGGGTTTAGGATCACTTTAAACTCTGTCTGGCCTATGATACAGTGTTGTCCATCTCTTTATGTGCGTTATTAGGCATGCATAAAAGTGCGGTCATCAACAGTTTTTTTCACGGAGGCCAAACAGAGGATAAATGTTAACTGATCCAAAATGTTCTGCACCCTAATTGCCGCCAAATATTTAATGCAACCTACAAAAACACCCCACTCAAGTCCATCATCTGTTAGCACAAATATGGGGGTTTCCACGCTCTGATAAAACGCAATGACTACCACCCTCAAAAAAAAAAGGCTATCCAGTGAAATCTTTCGCTGTATAGTGTAGTGAGGAGAGCCAGCTTAATTTATGGGTTGCAGGTTTCCAGAAGCACAAGCTGGGCACAATATACGACATTACAATATACTGGGCACGACAAGGACTTATTTGCAATTGTTAATTCTGCAATATTCACTGTTTGAACACTATGGGTGTTTTCCTCTAAATAGTCACTACACCTATATATGAATTCCCAGAGGTGTGTAATTTCCAAAATGTGGTTACTTGAAGGGATTTCTTCAGTTGTGGCACTTGGGGGCTCTGCAAATGGAGTCCACAAACTATTCTAGGAAAATCTATACACCAAAAATCAAAAGGTGCTCCTTCCCTCCCAAGCCCTACAGTGCTGTCAAAAAGTACTGTACAGTCACATTTGGGGCATTGCTACTTTCAGGAGAAATTGTGTAACATGTTTTGTTGCCTTTTTTTACCTATTTAAATTAGAAATTATGGGGTTAAAACAACATTTAGGGGTCAAATTATATTTTTTTGTTCACCGCCGAATAGTTTATAATAATGTGACACACCTGTAGTGTTAATATGCTCACTGCACCCCTGGATGACAATATTAACGGATGCAGTTTGTAAAATGGAGTCTTTGTAGGGGATTTATGTTGTTAGGGCATCTCACGGCTTTGCCAATGTGACATGGCACCCGAAAACCATTTTAAAGGGAATCTGTGAGGTCAAAAATCCATATGTAGCTGATAACATTTTCTAATCCCTTTCTCTAAGCTATCTCTATTCATGTATTTCTTTTACTTATGCTTTCCTTCTAGCCTGTGTAACTTCAAAATAAAAGATGTGTCAATCACAGTGAGTTTTTGCTGCCCACTCCTCAAGAAATGAATATTCATGCATCACTACATAACCCTACCTATCTTATCTGTATGTTGTGTGACTCATTGCAGACAGACAGAGGAGAAGGAGTGGGGAGGACGTGTGTGCACTCTGCAAATGCAGCTCTGAGATCTTCATTGTTTCTATATGAGGCATGTGTGTAGTTTGGACTCTGAGATATTTCTTTGTGTTTATATGAACATTTGATAATTTGCTCATTAAACAGAAATCTTTTACAGATACAACAAACTACTGATGTTACACAGCAGCCTGCAAAAATTTGAGGAATTCAGTGTAACCATCACTGAGGGGAGGAGCAGAATACCAGTTTGGATAGGCATAGATATTTAAATAACACTTACAGACTAACGTTTAGACTGCTCAGAAGTCGTGACAATAACTTTTACAGGGTGTGAAGGGTATATTAATGATTTTTACATATTCTGAAAGGTCTGTCTGAGCACTATTCAAGGGTACTATTAGTATCATACTGAAAATGACCTAACCGAGTCCCTTGAACTAAATCTGAACTCAAATATGATGCTCCTTCCATTCATCATTTTGTACTGTGTCTCAAAAGTAGTTTCTGACCACATATGGGGTATTGGTGAACTAGCACAACAAATTTTATGGTGAATTTTCTCCTGTTACTCTTGTGAAATTGAGAGATTTGGGGTTAAAGCAACATTACCCACACATGAGGTTTCTGCATACTCAGAACAAATTGCACAATGACATTTGGTATCCATTTTCTCCTGCTACCCTTGTGTAAATGAAAAAATTGGGCTAAAAGAACATTTTTGTGGGTAAAAAAAGTATTTTTTTTAATTTCCACGGCTAAGCGTTCTATAATTCTGTGAAGCACCTATGGGTTCCAAATTCTCATCACACATCTAGGTAGATTCCTTGGGAGGTCTAGTTTTCAAAATGGGGTCACTTTGCTTTTTTCACTGTTTAAGTACATCAGGGGCTCTTCAAAAGTGACAAGGAGTCAGCTAACTATTGCAGCCAATTTTCCATTCAAAAAGTCAAATGATTCATCTTCCTTTCCCAGCCCTGTCGTGGGCCCAGACCGTGATTTTCTACCTCATATGGGGTTTCTGCATACTCAAAAGAAATTGCACAGTGCAATTTCTCCTGTTTCCCTTGAAAGAATTCAATGTTTGAGTCTAAAGTAACATTTTTGTTTGAAAAAAGTAAAATAATCATTGCTTTAGTTCCTGTGAAGCACCTGAAGGATTAATACATTTCTTGAATGTGGTTTTAAGTAGTTTGAGGAGTGAGTTTACAGAATGGTGTCACTTCTGGGTATTTTCAGTCATAGGCCCCTCAAAGTCACTTCAAATTTGATCTGGTTCCTAAAAAAAAAATTGTTTTGTATATATTGGTGTAAAAATGAGAAATTGCTGATAGGAATTTAAGCGTTGAAAATCTAACAAAAAAAAATAGTTTCAAAAATTGTGCAGGTGTAAAGTAAATATGCGTGAAATGTTCTTTATTAACATTTTTTTTTGTGATGTACCTCTCTGGTTTAAAGGAATAAAATTCAAGTTTGAAAAATTGTGAAATTTTTAAAATTTTTGCCAAATTTCCGATTTTTACAGAAACTCAAAACATATTGCCCTAAACTAACATATAGTCCAATATGTCAGGAAAACAGTCTTAAAATCACTGGGATTTGTTGAAGCATTACAGATTTGTTGCCTCATAATACCGGGCAGAATTGATAAAATTGGCCTGGTCATTAAGGTGAAAACAGGCTCTTTCTTAAATGGGTTAATCTGATTCTTAGCACTTTACAGCATCCTCCCTTTGAACTAATCCAAAGTATTTCCCCACTATTCCTCTCCTTTCTATCACTTCTATCAGGGGAGTATCTGAACTAGCGGCCTTGTCCTGACACTCTCTTTTTCATGTCTTTCACATGAATAAATGTGCATAGCATCTGGTGCTTTAATTCCTGCCGTAGGTGGTTTCTTTGTTCCACCTTAACAAAGAAATTCTTCTTCCTAATCTACTGTATGTCCTTCTTCTAGTCCTGCAAAGAAATCTTTACAATATTTGAATCTGGTCATACCAGGGATACCTGAAGGTGACAGCTTCCTTCAGACATTGATTCCCTTTTCGCCACTTCAGAAGGTCTTCGCCGAGCTCTTTTAGCCTCTCATTATCACCATTGCCCACTGGATTTGATCTGCCATCCTGGAAATTTATAGAGCCAAGAACAAAGTGTCACCACTATAGGTGAAAGCTCACCCTACTTAAGTAGTGGGAACTTCCTAGGAAATGATGGGCGAATTCGAACTGTAAAGTTTGGGGTTTGTCCCAAACACCTACTGTTCATGCTGCCCTGAACATGGACTTTTCTGAGAAGTCCATGTTACCGTGCAGATTCAGCTAGAGGGGCTTTAAAAGCAAAGCAAACTGTTGATTAAAGCAGGAGAATTATACTTTACAGTTTCGGTTCACCCACCACTACTGGTTATTTTGGGGTTTGTACCAAACACCTAGTTTTTGGGCACGGACCCCAAACACTGACTTTCCTGGGAAGTCAGTGCTACTGTTCGGATTCGTCTAGGGGAGCTGTAAAATAAAGTAAAATGGCAATTAAAGCAGGAGCATTATACTTACCAGTCTACAGCACTGCGGTGACACTTGCTTCCGAGTCCACTCATTAACCCTCATGTTTATTAACTGCACTGACTTCAACAGTCAATAACAGACATCCTTTATCTGTGACAGTATCTGTGATTGGCTGGTGCAATCCGACTACATCCCCACCCATTGTGCAGACGTCTGTGATTGGTTGCCATACGTATTGGTGTATTGGCAATGAACCTGCTATCCGTTGTATGTGTGTAAACATAAATAATTGAAAAAAATGAAAAAGCACATGGCTGGGGTGTTTGTGTTCTTACCATGGGGAGGCACATAGTTATTACCTCCTAGGGTAAGAATAGCAGACCGCAGCTGCTCCAGAATTTGCAAATTCATTAGAATCACCAAATCCTGGAGAATTACCTGACTCTTCTTGATTGTCCTGTTGCAGGGGCAAATGGGGGTATTAGAAGGTGTTTTATGGCACCTAAGTATTGAAAGCAGTCATCAAGCCCTGGACTGGTAATGTTCAGGTCTCTATGGGTACCGAACTTTACAAATCCTGTGAGTAAATAGTTAAACACACACACAGAAAAATCCTTTATTTGTAATAATACACACTGAAAAAATCATTTTCTTGAAGTAAAACATGTAGACAACCCTCTTTTACCCATTTATGAACCCCAAACATACCCTCTGATGGTAAATCCATAGCATGATGTCCCCATTGCCCTGGTGTGGTGGCAATCTCTGTAATCAAAGGGGTTAATGACAGCTGGGTATTGACAGCTTTCAAAAAAGCCCTGGATTGGTAATGCTCAGGTCTCTGAGAACCCCCTCATTACCATTCCTGTGACTAAATAGTTAAAGAATTTACTTTGTGTGTGTTTTTTATTTGAAATAAAACACATAGACAACCCTCTTTTACCCATGTATTAACCCCAAACATACGCTGCTCTGCCAGTATGTCTGTATGTCCTGCGAAGCTTCCTCGGCTCTGCTAAATCGCCGTGAGAGGTTACAATACAGTGTCCGTTCATCGTGAGGACCGCTCTCATACTGACACAGCTGTAGAAGTGAGAGTGGTGACATCAGGGAGATATGCAGCTGTGACCTTACCCCTATCACTGCTATGGCTGTGTCAGTGTGAATGCGGTACTCGCAGTAAACGGACACTGTAATGTAACCAATCGCTGTAATGTAGCAGAGCTGAGGAAGCTTCACTGGACATTGTGCTGTGGATTTACTATTGGAGCTGTATAAAATATGGGGTCCCCCCAATTTGAAACACAGCCAAGATAAAGCACATGGCTGGAAGTTGAGATTTTCTAACCCTGAGGAGGCACATTGTTACTGCTCCCCCCCAAAGTAAAAATAGCAGCCCACAGCCACCCCAGAATTTGGCGCATTTAATGTAAGCTCCAAATCCTGGTGTTTCACCTGACTTCCTAATTGCCCTAGTTTAGCGTCAGTCGAGGTAATAGAAGGGGTTAATGATAGCTGATAATTGACAGCTTTTATGAAGCCCTGGATTGGTAATGTTCAGGTCTCTGAGACCCTCACATTACCAATTCTGTAAGTAGACTGTTGAAAACACATAGACAGAGAAAAAACATTTTATTTGAAGTAAAACACAGACCCTATTTTACCCATTTATTAAACCCATACATACCCAGCTCTGACAGGAAATCCACTACACGGTCCCTCAATGAGGTTCACCGGTTCTGCTACATTTCGGTGGTGGGTTGGCTGCGGGCTGGTATTCTTACCCTAGTGGGGGCAATAACTATGTGCCTTCCCAGGGTGAGAATACCTATCCCCAGCCATGTGCTTTGTCTTGGCCGAATATCAAACTGGGGTACCCAAAGCTGCAGGTTTTTTTAATCTATTGAGGTATTTGATACTCAGACAATATAGAGTCCACGGCTGGGGGCTGCAGGCCACCAGCTGCCACTTTTTCTGCACTGAGAATAACAAATTCTGGGAACTTTCTATGCAATTTCTTTCCCAATTATTTATTTATTTTTACACACACATGACGGCAGGTTCGTTGCCATAGACTTTTGTGTGTATGGCAAGCAATCACAGATAGTGGTGTGGGAGCACATTCTGACTGCAACAGCCACTCACAGACACTGTCATAGAGAGTGGACATCTGTGATTGGCTGTTGCAGTCAATGCAGGAAATATTCATGAGGCTTAATAATTGGACCTGGAAGCATGTGTGACTGCAGTGTCTGAGACTGGTAAGTAGAGTGCTCCTGCTTTAATCACAATTTTGCTTTCTTTTACAGACTCCCAACCCTTACTGCCACCATTTTATAGCACTAAAATTTGGGTCCCCATAGACTTATATGGGGCTCGGGGTTCAGGCTCAAGTTTGAGCCAAGTCTGTTCCTGAACCCGGACTTTTTTTTTTTTTTTTTTTTAAAGTCTTCTGTCCAGATCTGCCGAACCTGAACATTTGCGGGTTTGCCAATCACTATTCATGAGCCCTTTGCCATTAAGCTTCGCCCTTGCAGCTTTGAAAAGCTGCTACATGGTTATCTGTTCACCTCTTTTCAAAGTTTTACTGTGTTTATACCTTTGCCGCAGCAGATGGGAGCATGGGCAAAAGCTACAGGCAGCAGTTCCTCAGGTTTCTTCCTGAGTGAATGCCTTACATATTTTTAGCTTTTTACACATTTATACTTATATCCCACCCTAGGGACTGCTTAGGGACATCCCATGGTCTTTTCTGTCCCTGAATGACGCGACCGTGAAAAGAGGTTTTATGTACTTACACTAAAATCTCTTCTCGTAGCCTTGATTGGGGGACACAGCACCCATCCTTAGTTCATGTTGCTGGGTTGGGCGTGTGTGTGTTTTAATAAAGAATTATCTTTTCTGCATCTGCTTTTCTCTCTGAATAACTCGGTTTTCAGTAGGCAGGTGTAGCTGCCTGCTGGGGAAGAGTAGACTATTGGTAATTCTTAGAGTCAGCCTTCTGGCGGCAACAGCATAACCCATTGTCTCATGTGTTCCCCATGATAAAGATGATAAAAAGATTTTATGGTAAGTACAAAATCCTCTTTTAATTTATTTAAGCCTAATCATAGTACCATATGCGCTAACTAGTTTAGGGCAGCTTGCAACAGGAAGACAGTTATGATTGACCACAATAACTGATTACTGATGTTTTCCATGATGTTCTCAACAATCAGCTGACATTGGTATCAAACTAGTAATATTCTTCTTACTATTTCTTGCCACTGACAAGTCAAGACTTATGGTCTCTGATTACCAATTCCAGCAATGTTATATCATTTCAACACGTGTCTGCTGCATCCAATCACTGGTCACAGTAGTGACCTCAGTGGATGTGAATATCACAGTGATTGAAAGAATTAAAGCATGCACTGTTAAAACGTATAGAAGAAAACTCATCACTGATTGCACAATTATTATTTATTTTTATTATGTTATCAGTTATTCATTTTTCTTGTATGTTGTTTATCTTGTAATTCTTTTCTGTTTACCCCTAGACAAGCTGCGCAGAAGTATGCCGAATCTGGCTCGAATGTGTAACACCACAACATCAACCCCTGTGGTATCTCCAGTTACTGTACGCAATAGCCAAAGTTTTGATTCTAATCTACATGGTGCTGCAAATGGATTGTCCAGACTACAGTCAAGTAGTAAGTATCTTCGCCTGTGTATCCAATATGTAATGAATAATGTCCCCATTTCAGCTATTCATGGGTTGATTACAGAAACAGCAAACAGCAGGGGCTAACTACAACAGGTGCAGGGGTTGCTATCGCACCTGGGCTCTGGAATCTAGTAGTGGCTCCAAAAGTCCCTTTGGCCTATAGAAAAAGACTATTGCTGTTAAAGATTTGTAATAATCGGGGGCCCCATTGGAGCTCTCGCATAGGGGCCCTTGAGCTTCAGTTACGCCACTGGCAAACAGGCTGCATATACTGTAGCTGTTTCTTTAAAGGCGCTGTCCGGCCTTAATACTAACAGTCTGTAGTCACTTTATGTGACTGCAGTCTTGTGAATCTCCACATCGCGATCAATGCGCATTTCGCTGACGCGGGAGCGGCAGGCGCATGACTGCAAATCTGTGATTTGCATACATGTGGTCATGTGCTGACTAGATGAACGTGGCCTTGCAAGTGTATTGAGCGAGGCTAGGATACAGTCTACAGGGTGGGCCATTTATATGGATGCACCTAAATAAAATGGGAGAATGGTTAGTGATATCAACTTCCTGTTTGTGGCACATTAGTATATGGAAGGGGGAAAACTTTTCCGGATGGGTGGGGTGACCATATGAATCATGTAGCAATTTCAGATATCCAGTGCATTGAGGTTTCCATTGATGAAGAATAGCCCCACTATCTTTGTACCCTATATAGCACACAATACCATCAATTTTTTTGTTCCAACAGTCTTGGAGGAATCTATCCACTGTGGGTTAGTGGGAGACCAATAGCGGTTGTTTTGTTTGTTAACTTCACCATTCACAAAAAAAGTTTTCCTCATCACTCATCTGAAGGCAATTGTCTGTGCTGTGAAGATACGAGATGTGCAGCATCTGAAAGAACAGATGCTGGAAGCCTGTGCTAGCATTTCTTCTGTGGTGTTGCCACTAGTGTGTTAAGAGGGAGAGAAGGGGATTGCATTGAGATCCAACACAATGGGAAGTTCTTTGAACACATTTTATAAGTGGTCATAAGCTTGTAAATAACTCATGAAAGAATAAAATTGCATTAAAACCAAGCACACCATTGTTTTTCTTATGAAATTCTTAACAGATTTGATGTGTCACATGATCGTCTTCCCATTGAAAAATATAAAGTTGGATCCAAAATGGCTGACTTCAAATGGCCGCCATAGTCACCACCTATCTTGAAAAGTTTTCCCCCTGCCATATATTAATGTGCCACAAACAGAAGCTTGATGTCACCAACTATTCACATTTTATTTAGGTGCATCCATATAAATGGCCCACCCTGTAGTTGAAATATGGTTGGAAGTGTGCAAATTGCATACTTAATATCATATGACCACCCCATGCCAGCATCAGAGAATGCTGACATTGCGCAGTGCATGCAGCATGAGGATTCACAATTCTGCAGTCACATAGGCTACAAGTCTGAAGTCACCCTAAAGGGACCGTTACACGCTTCAATGTGTCGGCGATCCGACTTGACCTGGATCGCTTGAACGATGATCAATGATTGCTGGTGAGGTGTCACACATACAGATATCGTGAACGACGCAGCAACAATTCCGCGACAAGCGGACGATACTTGCGGTCGTTTGGTCGCCTACGTCCTTCAGTTCTGAATAGGAAAAGTCGTAAACACGATCGTTATCACTGAGTCACACACGACGATGCAGCAGATCGAATGTACGATCAACGACTGATTTATGGTCTGGTTCATAAACCTGCGATCAACGATCAGCCGACTTATCGTTGGTCTTATTGACGTGTCACACGCAATGACATCGTTGGAATGTCTGAAAACCCGTGATCTTTCACGATATCGTAGCATGTGACGGGCCCTTAAGTCCAGACAACCCTTTTAATTCTGTTCACTTCTGGTTGCATGCTGAATTAGGAAAACCCCTTTAACATTTTATTCCAGGGATATCTCTAAAATATTATGCGTTCTAAAGTGGCCATTTTATTAGAATCTGCTTTTTGTAAATGCGTTGGACCTCCCTTGGTTTTTCAAACCACATCTATTAATCATGACATAGATTCCACTAGGTGTTGATACCAAAAATATTGGTCAATGCACACAGGGTAGCTTCTTGTAGATGCTACAAATTAAATGAAGAGACTGAAATGCTCTGAACACTCATACCAACCTACATGTTCTAAAGAATTAGGATCTGGTGACTACAAAGGACCAAATGGAAACTCCATGTGATGTTCCTGCAACCGATCTATGACTATACAACCCTTGTTATAAGGTGCAATGCCCTGGTGAGTTGCCATATAAGATAAACAGCTGATATAAAGAGGTTAACATGGTTGGCTTCCATGCTTATGTATGCCATATTTTCTAATTTGTCCATACAAAGGTATCCAAAGACCCAGGGAGTGCCAAAAAAAATTCTCTACACCATTAATCCACTCCTACCCCTACTAGCCTGAACTGTTGATATCTGACAGAAATAATTCATCTACTCATGCTACTTAAGCCAAAGCCTGACCCCCCCCCCCCAATCAGTAATAGAAATCTGGATTAATTTGACAATGCAATATTTTTCCATTGCTAAATTGTCCAATTTATTCTCACATTTGCACACTGGAGTCTTGCTTCCATGTTGACTGGTAGAACAATTGGTCACATTAGTTCGGGCACCAAACTAATTGTGTTCATCTGTAGGTTGCTTGATGATGCAACATCTGTTCTTTCGAATGACTCTTGATTCCTCCACTGCCCCATTCAACACCAAGCTCCCTTTTTGCAGGATGTTTTTTTCGATGTCGCCATCCTTGGTATGCTTTTGACGTCCTTGTATTAGAGAACCCCAGAAAGTTGCAAGTTTTTTTAAATGCTTTCCAAAGTTTCAGTAGCGATATAACACTGTATCATCCTCGGTACAGTAAACCAAGAAATGATGTTCACAACATTGTGCTTGTACATTAGGATACTATTTTGTTTCTGGCCAAACACCACGATCAATAGTTCCCCTGATCCAAGTAAAAGAAGTTCTGACCTGTTCATGCTCAGCCTTTCAGCTGATGTGAAGAACTAGGTCATCAAAGTCTCACCCCTGGCCCTGCAAGTTGAATGGTTGCCAGTCTCTGGAAATCTTCTTATCAGGAAGTGTATATATTGATTTGTTCACTTATATGTGAAGTAGCTTGGATGACTGCAGAAATTAGCATAACTTGTAGATGGGGTGTGCAGCTTATCATGTATTTCGATGTTAAGATGTCTGCCTGATTGCACTACTCGATCGTGACCCTTTTATTAGATTTCACGTATGAAGTTTTAGAGTAGAAAGGATTAAAAAAAAGTGTGCTGTTTTTTCCTAACTTAGGGCTTCCCTTGTCTTTTGTACATGTCTAATATTGCCGATCAGTTGCATTAAATTGAATAACGATGTAATATTGAATTTTAGATGCACCCCATGCACAGACTGGAGTTATTTTTAGGGGGATGGGTGGATTCCACTCCTATACAATCTGTTTTTTTTTTTTTCATTAATGTTTCACCCTACAAGTGTGTTGTAATATTCACCTGAATTATAAAATATGTATCGATATTACTACTAAGTGGTATTCTACATTTGTTTTATTTGTAGTTCCTTCACCCGGTCAACTTCAGCAAAGAGTTCACAGTGTGGGAAATTTTCCAATGTCTGCAAGGCCACCGCTGAAGGCTACAGCATATGTCAGCCCAACTATACAAGGCAATGGTGGCATTCCTCAGTCAACAAGTCTCCAATCTATATCGAGTTCTGGAATTCCTATGCCCAACAAGACTGCAAGTTCATTGCCTATATCAAGAAGTGGTCTACCAAGGCCAGCTTCGTCAAGCGTTGGTGCAAGTAGTATACCACGCAGTAAGATTGCTACTCCACCGCGCAGGTAATTGGAATTTTACTGACATTTAACCATGTTACCGTATATACTCGTGTATAAGCCGACCCCCCCTACTTTTGCCCCCAAAATCTGGGAAAACCTATTGACTCGTGTACAAGCCGAGGGTGGACCCCAGCACAGGTATACAGTCCCCAGCAGTGTGGTATACAGCAGCCTCCCCAGTGGTATATACAGGCCCCAGCAGTGTTACAGCAGCCTCCCCAGTGGTATATACAGCAGCAGCCCCAGTGGTAGTATACAGCAGCCCCAGTGGTAGTATACAGGTATATACAGCAGCCCCAGTGGTAGTATACAGCAGCCCCTGTGGCAGTATACAGCAGCCCCAGTGGTAGTATACAGCAGCCCCAGTGGTAGTATACAGCAGCCCCAGTGGTAGTATACAGCAGCCCCAGTGGTAGTATACAGCAGCCCCAGTGGTAGTATACAGCAGCCCCAGTGGTAGTATACAGCAGCCCCAGTGGTAGTATACAGCAGCCCCAGTGGTAGTATAAGGCAGCCCCAGTGGTAGTATACAGCAGCCCCAGTGGTAGTATACAGCAGCCCCAGAGGTAGTATATACAGCCCCAGTGGTAGTATACAGTAGCCCCATAGGTATACAGGCCCCCCCATCATGATCCAGGGCCCCCCCCCTTGCTCCGGAAACCTGTAAAGTAAAATCATTATACTTATCACTGTCCTGTCCCCGCCGCTGCCATCGCGCTCACCCGGCTTCATCCGTATTCTTCCGGCTTCCTCCTCTGGCGCAGACAATGACGTCATTGCCTGCGCCGACCAGAGGAAGCTGGAAGAAGACGGATGAAACCGGGTGAGCGCGATGGCAGCAGTGGGGACGGCGGCGACAGGACAGTGATAAGTATAATGATTTTACTTTACAGGTTTCCGGAGCAAGGGGGGGGGCCCTGGATACTGATGGGGGGGGCCTGTATACTCATGGGGGGCGCCTGTGTACCACTGGGGCGTATGACTCACGTATAAGCCGAGGGGGGTACTTTTCAGCCCAATTTTTGGGCTGTAAAAACTCGGCTTATACGCGAGTATATACGGTACCTATTTTTCACTTTATATACTTTTTTTCCCTGTACAATATAAACATGGATAGAATCTAAATCATAAATGAAGCAACCATAGTAGTTGCTATTTAAGGAAACTTATAACAGGGATTTTCTAATGTTTTGTGCTGAAAAGATGAATACATCCATGTTTAGGATGTGACATTTTGTTTCCTATTGTTATGCTATGTTGACAGCATATTTATCCATAGTGTTAAAAGTTAGTGGGATTTTATTTATTTTTGGTAGATTCATGATTACAGTAGGATACGACAGAACACACTGGCTACACAATTTCAGCCATGTATGTTCAACTCTGAAACGATGCAACATTTCAAAGAAAAATCTAGTTTAATAGCCAACGGCAGACTAGTCTGACAAGCGGCTTCTCCTCGCACTCTGCCCTGAACTGACAGAGCTCTCCCTGTGCACGTGTATCATGAAAGATGTGTCACACCAGGGCAGTGGGTGGTTTAGAAACTGTAGTAGACCCACCAGTCTGACTCGACTCCCATGTAGATATTAAGCCATGATTTTCTCTGTATTTTAAACAAACATCGCCGAAGTTGTTCAGCCAGAGGCAGATAAATGCTGCCTGTGGATCAAGCAGGATGTATCAAATGCCAAATTTCCGTAAAAAAATATGGCTGAATCCTGTTTTTTGGACAATAGGCAATAGAATCTTACTGCTTTAACTATTCCTGTTTCTCTAATCAGTAAAATACAATACCCAACAATAAAAAGAAAAGTGATTTTGTTTGTTAAAAAAAAAAAAAGTGATTTGGACGTAATCATGATAAGGATATGTCCCAAATTTCACTGGATTGATATCAGATATCTAGATGATCATAGGTCCACATTTTATTTTATTGTCCCTTACATGCTGCAGAGAGGAATGAGAATAGAAGGTAGAGCACATGTTAAAAGAAGAACTTTCTATCAAACGTTTTATCCTTTTAACATATTATATTGTATAGTATTATATGATTTACATACATGAATCATGTGTCGACTAGATGGGCGTGGCCTCAGTCATTGCAAATGTATTCAGCAAGGTCAGATACAGTCTAGTTGGAATGTGACCAGAATTACCAAATCACACACTTGTGGTAATGTAGCCACCCACTTCTGACACTGGCAATGGAGATTTCTCGCAGAATGCAGTGTGTGCAATGTGAGTTTTCACAAGTCTGTAGTACTCCCATCAAAATGTTTAGCCTCTTAATATGATTGCAATGTATTATATATCACTATGTACTTCCTATTGCTCATTTTGCCCTTCAACCAAGATAATTCTACTATTTTTCCATTAGGTCTATGACATCATGTGGATAAGAACAGAATAACTGAATCCTTCTAAGTTCTGTTTAGAAACAAGAAGTCTCTTTTCCTTGCATGAGTCATCATTAGAACTACAAATCTAGATCACTGAAAACACTGTAGTTCTAATGATTACTCAAGCGATGTAAATGTGCTAATTGTCCCTTATTTGATCTTCTATTGCTTTTGTTGAGGTTTTCTGAAGGAACACCCAAAACCACAAGAGCCATATCAATAATATTCTCTCAGAAATTGTAACCTGTCAAACATGTTCTTTAAGCTTGTATTTGTTGGTATACTTACCTTATTTGAGAGCAATATTTCTGGCTTAGGCTGCCTTCAGACTGCGGCAGCGTCCGGTCCGGGCTGTCAGAAGTGACAGCCTGAACCGGAGTTTTCCTCCATAGAATCCTATCTGGCTGCACGGAGCTGGATCCCGGCGGGTGTTAATTAGCTGCTGTCCGGCTGCTGTGTCGCCGGATGAATCGTGCAGAAGTGGGGATTTTCTGCCGATTCCAAAACCGGTGCATGCAACGTTTTTGGAATCGGCAGAAAATCCCCACTTCTGCACGATTCATCCGGCGACACAGCAGCCGGACAGCAGCTAATTAACACCCGCCGGGATCCAGCTCCGTGCAGCCAGATAGGATTCTATGCTGCAAAACTCCGGTCCAGGCTGTCAATCATGACAGCCCCGGACCGGACGCTGCCGCAGTGTGAAGGCAGCCTTACCTTGTCTTTCTTGTTTTATAATGGTGGGTAGCCACATGAGACTGTTGCAGAATGAAATGTATAGAGATTATAATCAATGAAAAACTTTTAAAATATTTTACTGTATGGAAACTTAAAGGGAATCTGGAAGAGGGTACATGCACAAATGTGTTTTTCAGGAGGGTTTGCTCCATAACTCGCTTGAAAAAGTGCTAAATAAATGCTAAAAAGACTCAACAGATACATGGCAGTGTAAAAACGACTTGTGGGCTAATGTTCAGTGGGTTTGATCTTTTTTTTTAACAGCTTCAGGTTTCCAAAGATGCCAGGCAGTTAAAAGAAATTACTTTGCCTTTCTTCAGGTGGCTTCTGCTTGGAAGTGGTTCACTTGTTCATGTAATAAAAGTTTAAAATAAAAGTTGGCTGTCAAGGGCATCAAAAAAATTATCGAAAAGAAGCCAAAAACATTCACTTAAGGATGAGAGAAGCCAGCATGTCTTGCAGCATCTCGCACATACCCTTAGGCCTTCTGTCATGTCTGATTTGGTAATACGGAAATGTCATTTTATTCAACTGTTGCAGAAGGAATAACAGGAGAACTGCATCACGAAGTATTAACAAATAGACATATTATGAGTTGACTGAGAGTGTGCCAGTAAGGTCATCCCCACCCCCAAATTGCATATATGGACATCCATGGGAATTGTATCAACACCTTTATACATTTTATCTGTTGCTGCATTTCTAATTCTTTACCATTTTCATTCATATGCAAATGAGTCGTTAAATGCTGTGGGTGTGGTAGAGCACTTAACAAGATCCTGTTTCCCACATTTGTGTCCCTGGACTACACTAGAGTCTTTAGCTTGATAGTTAATTGTCTGATTTTTCTAGCTCTGTGACTGACATGACAAAGTAAGCTCTAAATCAAGCTGAAGAGGCATCTGCTTGGGTGGGAAACAACTTTGGAATTCAGGGCTCCTTAAGTGCTGTGTTACACCCAGAGCACTTAACGTCTAATTGGCATATAAATGTAAATAATTACTGAGGAATGTAGCAGAATATTGAAATGTAAATCCAAGAATACTTGTGTCTTCCAGGATCTGAATGCCAATAATATATGAGATTTGGGGTGTTGATCTTACTGACCGTCTATAACCATAACTAGCCTATTATCTAATGAGAAGATATTGCAAATATAGGATACTCTGGGATTGCCCTAATTATTTGGATCTGTCTCTTTAATGTTTTCTGATCTTTTTTTAATGACCCATTCATATGTTAAAAGTCAGTGTGTAACAGTTACACTGTAACTGATCTACTATATAATTGCCGTAGGCACTTCCGTGTCGGACCCCGCAAAAGACCGTGGCTTTGTCACTCTGTGACGTCGCCACGTGCGAGCAATGGCCGTGAAGCGGCCATTGAGAGTCGCTGGCCGAAAATCGAACCAGAGGCTCGGCCACAAAGTTAGCGATTTACCGCTCATGTAGCGCGAGCAATGGCCGCGAGGCCATTGCGAGTCGCTGGCCAAGTTAGCGATTTACCGCTCATGTAGCGCGAGCAATGGCCGCGAGGCCATTGCGAGTCGCTGCCTGAGCCGCCGCACCTGCCGCAAGTCCCCCTATACTTTCTATGGGGATTACCTCAACCGCGCCGCAAGGGTAACGGTTATGCAGCAAACGCGGCAGATGCGGTTACACTTGCGGCACGGTTGCGGTAATCCCCATAGAAAGTATAGGGGGACTTGCGGCAGGTGCGGCAAGTGCGGTTTTGCACTTGCGGCAAGTGCGGCCGCGAAAAAAAAACGCAGTCAGCCGCGGTTTTTTTCGCGGCCGCACCTGCCGCAAGTGCAAAACCGCATTTGCCGCACCTGCCGCAAGTCCCCCTATACTTTCTATGGGGATTACCGCAACCGCGCCGCAAGTGTAACAGTTATGCGGCAGATGCGGTTACACTTGCGGCGCGGTTGCGGTAATCCCCATAGAAAGTATAGGGGGACTTGCGGCAGGTGCGGCAAGTGCGGTTTTGCACTTGCGGCAAGTGCGGCCGCGAAAAAAACCGCAGTCAGCCGCGTTTTTTTTCGCGGCCGCACCTGCCGCAAGTGCAAAACCGCATTTGCCGCAGCTGCCGCAAGTCCCCCTATACTTTCTATGGGGATTACCGCAACCGCGCCGCAAGTGTAACGGTTATGCGGCAAACGCGGAAGATGCGGTTACACTTGCGGCGCGGTTGCGGTAATCTCCATAGAAAGTATAGGGGGACTTGCGGCAGGTGCGGCAAGTGCGGTTTTGCACTTGCGGCAAGTGCGGCCGCGAAAATCTTAAAAAAAATTTAAAAATATTCTAGACACCCGATGCATTTGCATCGGGCTCACAGCTAGTATATAATATTTTTACAAGAAAACAGCTACACTCTGGAATACTAAGACATATACCGTAATTGAATATAGAACAATATTATAGCTAAGGAGAAATGAAAAAATTAGACACTTATCTTATCAAAATTAACCCCTTTGCGCTATGACCCAGCCAATTTTGGCCTTCTTGACCTTGCCATTTTTTGCAATTCTGACCAGTGTCCCTTTATGAGTTAATAACTGGAACGCTTCAACAGATCCTAGCGATTCTGAGATAGTTTTTTTGTGACATATTGGACTTCATGTTATTGGTAAATTTTGGTTGATAATTTTTGCGTTTATTTGTTAAAAAATAAATCATTGGCAAAAAATTTCACAATTTTCAAATTTTGAATTTTTATTCTGTTAATCCAGAGAGTTATGTGACACAACATAGTTAATAAATAACATTTCCCTCATGTCTACTTTACATCAGCACAATTTTGGTAAAAAATTTACAAAACCATTTTTTAAGTGGTCTAATCACATTTAAAAAACACCCAAAAGTGACAGCATTCCAAAACCTGCACGCCTCAAGCTACTCAAAACTACTTTCAATAAAATGATTAACCCTTCAGGTGCTTCACAGGAACTAAAGCAATGTCGAAGGAAAAAAATGGACATTTTAATTTTTCCAACAAAAATGTTCTTTTAGCCTCAATTCTTTCATTTTCACATGGGCAACAGGATAAAATGGATCCTAAAAATTGTTGGCTAATTTCTCCTAAGTACACAGATACATCATATGTGGTCATAAACCACTGTTTGGGCGCACAGCAGGGCTCAGAAGAGAAGGAGCGCAATTTGACTTTTGGAGCTACTTCTCCATTCAAAAAGTCAAATTGTGCTCCTTCCCTTCTGAGCCCTGCCGGGCGCCCAAACAGTGGTTTATGACCACATATGATGTATCGGTGTACTCAGGAGAAATTAGCCAACAAATTTTAGGATGCATTTTATCCTGTTGCCCTTGTGAAAATGAAAAAATTGAGGCTAAAAGAAAAAGTATGTGAAAAAAAAGTACTTTCATTGTTATGAATTAATTTGTGAAGCGCTTGGGGGTTCAAAGTGCTCACTATGCATCTAGATAAGTTCCCTGGGGGGTCTAGTTTTCAAAATGGGGTCACTTGTGGGGGATCCCCAATGTTTAAGCACACAGGGGCTCTCCAAACGCGAAATGATGTCCGCTAACAATTTGAGCTTATTTTCCATTCCAATTGTTAGCAGACACCATGTCGCGTATGGAGAGCCCCTGTGTGCCCACACATTGAAGCTCCCCCACAAGTGACCCCATTTTGGAAACTAGACCCCATAAGGAACCTATCTAGATGCATAGGGAGCACTTTGAACCCCCAGGAGCTTCACAAATTGATCCGTAAAAATGAAAAAAGAAAAACATTTTGTGAAAAAAAAGTACTTTTCATTTTTACAGATCAATTTGTGAAGCACCTGGGGGTTCAAAGGGCTCACTATGCATCTAGATAGGTTCCTTGGGGGGGGGGTCTAGTTTCCAAAATGGGGTCACACTTGGGGGAGCTCCAAAGTTTAGGCACACAGGGGCTCTCCATACGCGATATGGTGTCCGCTAACAATTGGATCTAATTTTCCATTCAACTTGTTAACGGACACCATTTTGCATATGGAGAGCCCCTGTGTGCCACCAGCACAAGAGCAGCTGAAATAGTTTGGGTACAGCACCAGAAAATGGCGCCTCTAATGAATGCGATATGGCTGTGGGTTGCAATTTGCAGCGTGGGGGGCCCACAAAGTTTGGGTCTCTCCATGCTGAGGATTCCAGCCCCCCCGGCTGCCAAGTTGTACCTCGCTGGCAACCAAAAATACGGCAAAGCTCCTTATTATTTTATTTGTAGAAGTAATTAAAAAAAAAATTATGTGGGGCTTCGCCATATTTTTGGTCCAGCCACGTACAACTTGGCAGCTACCGACTGCCACCAGCCCCCAGCTCCCTCGTTGTACCTGGCTGGCAAACAGAAATACAGCGAAACCCATTTTTTTTATATCTAGAACTAATTTTGGAAAAAAAATGACGTGGGGCTCCGCCATATTTTTGGTCCAGCCAGGTACAACTTGGCAGCTACGGACTACCACCAACCCCCAGCTGCTTTGTGGTACCTGGCTGGCAACCAAACATACAGCGAAGCCCCCTTTTTTTTTTTATAAAATGACGTGGGGCTCCATAGTTTTAGTCCAGCCAGGTACAACTAGGCAGCTGGGGGCTGGCATCCTCAGCATGTAGGGCCCCAGCGTTCTGGGACCCCCATGCTTCCAATTGCAGCTCGCAGCCACCCCAGAAAATGGCGCATTCATTGAAGCACCATTTTCATGCGCTGTACCCAGACTTTTCCTGTTGCCCTGGTGCCAGTGGCAAACTGGGTAATAAAGGGGTTAATGCCAGCTTTTTTATTGGCAGCTGGCACTAAGCCCGAGATTTATAATGTCGGGCCAATGTTAGACCCGGCCATTAGGAATCTCTAGTAAATGGTAAAAAAAAATACACCACACAGACAAAAATATTTTTATTAGGAAAAAAAACAAACACAAATTGAAACTCCATCTTTATTAACATCGGACGTAGTCCAAAACGAAGGTCCCACGACGCTCGATCGCCTCTGCTACATCCAGAGACTGCAGCAAGGGATCAAGTGTCTTGTTGCAGTCTCTAGTGTCATAGTGATGGTGCACTGTATGGCAATTATCTGCCGTACCGTGCACCATGACTCTGACCCGAGAGACCACAACAAGGGATCAAGTGTACACTTGTTGCAAGTCACTGGGGACAGTCATGGTGCACTGTATGGCAATGATCTGTTATACAGTGCACTATCACCGTAACCCCAGAGACTACAACATAGGCTCAAGTGTCCTCTTGTTGAAGTCTCTGCTGTCATAGTGATGGTGCACTGTATGGCAGATCATTGCCATACAGTGCTCCATGGCTGACCCCAGTGACTGCAACAAGTGGACCCTTAATCACTTGTTATAGTCTCTGGGGTCAGAGTCATGGTGCATGGTACAGCAGATCATTACCATACAGTGCACCATGACTCTGACTCCAGAGACTACAACAAGGGATCAAGTGTCCACTTGTAGTCTCTGGGGTCAGAGTCGTGGTGCATGGTATAGCAATCATTGCCATACAGTGCACAATGACTGACCACAGTGACTGCAACAAGTGGATCCCTTGTTGTAGTCTCTGGGGTCACAGTTATAGTGCACTGTCTGGCAATGATATGCCGTACCGTGCAGCATGGCTCTGACTCCATCCATGCATCCCATCCACCCAATCCATCCCATCCACCCATCCCATCCATTCATCCATCCATCCATCCAAACGCACCTCACCGATTCTCCTGGCAGGCCCGTGATCGGTGTTCTGCAGCTCCTCAGCTGTCAGCAGCTGGAGGAACTGCAGAACAGATTGCAGCGGGGAGCGGAGGTATGTGGGGGCAGCGGGGGAGCACCAGGCAAAAGGGGGGGCAGGAGGAGGGTGGAGATAGGAGCGAAGCAGGAGGGGAGAGCCCAGGGCACGGTGGAGGGGAGGCGATCAGGAGCAGAGCGGGAGGGGGGAGCACAGGGCATGGTGGAGGGGGAGGTGATCAGGAGCAGAACGGGAGGGGGAGGAGATCAGAAGTGGAGCGGGAGGCGGGGAGCACGGCATGGAGGGGGGCAGGATAAGGAGGAAAAAGAGGGCGGGAGGAGGAAAGAGTAGGAGGCGACCGTGAAGGAGTAGGAGGTACTGGTGGTGGGTGCACGGCAGCTGTGGAGTTGTTCTGATGGGGGTGATCATCCCAGATCGCTTCCATCAGAGCTGGAGGGGGTGATGCCATCCCCCTCCAGCTCTGATAGAAGCGATCTAATGGGATGATGGGATGAAGGGCTCCCATCAGAGCTGCTCCACAGCCCCTTCCATTGGTGGCAGAGGATCACGGTGATTGACTATTAAAACAGCCAATCACCATGATCCTTGGGGCGGGGTGGGGAGTCCACCTCCCCCCTGACCTCAAGCCCCAGTGTTCAGTGATGAGGATCACTGAACACTGGGGCCCAATGGCAGTTACCGCGGCAATGGTGCTGCGGTAACCGCCATGACGTTGTACAACGTCATGGATTGTGAAGGCACGGAAACCCATAACGTTGTACGTCGTCAAAGGTTGGGAATGGGTTAAAAGGAACCTGTCACCAGAAAAATGCAGTGCAATCTGCAGGCACCATGTTTAGAGCAAGGTGAACTGAGTAGACTGATATATAGTTTTGTGAGAACAGATTCAGTATAACCTGTGATTTCATCATTTAAACCCCTTCTCTTTCTGGGATTTTGGGTCTAGAGGGCGGTCATAGATGGGCTCTCTGCATCCTGTGTGTGCATTTAATATTAGGCTGCATTCAGACAAAACGTTTTTGATCCATTTTTGATCTGTTTTGTGAGGACCTGTTGTTACAGTGGCAGTGCACTGAAATGGATCAATTTTAGAGATTCCCAGCCAAGTCAATGAGTTTTCAAGATTTGTCATTCAGACACAACTTTTTGCAGTGGTGCGTTTTTTGGGTGAAAAAGTGATCCTCAAAAAGAATGTGCGTGACCATTTGTGTGGCAGTTTTCTGATGCGATTTTGCCATTGAAAGCAATGAGCTGAAAAAAAACGGATCCTTAAACGCATTGAAAACGGATCATTTTGTTTTTTGGTGTTTTTTTCTTTTATGAAAAGCTGATCCAGTTTTGCAGCTGACAAACAGATCCACACAAAGCTAATCAAAAATGTTTGTCTGAATGGAGCCTTAGGTTTGGCTTCTTTTTTTGTGTTTTTTTTTTTTATATTCTCTATTGGTTTTCTATTAAAGGGAACCTAACCCCACAAATTGACCCCACACATCTTTAGACCTGTCCCTGCACCCCCTCTTATCATTTCTAGCCATCCCTTTTGCAGAAAAAAATCGCTTTTGTAAAGTAAGAGAAAAGGTTATATTACTTTGTCCTGTGTGAGTTCTCTGTTTCTGTGGAAGCCGCAATAGCCCCGCCTGTCTGCTGCAGTCTTGTAATTATGCACGCCCCTCTCTCCTTGCTAAGAGCCTGGTGCGTCATGAAAGGGGGCGGGGCTAACGACATGACACGATTTAGTCCCGCCCCCTTCACGACGCGGCCAGACACTTAGAAAGGCAGCAAGCAGAGAGGGTCGTGCATAATTACAAGGGAGCAGCAGACAGGCCTGCCTTTGAGACTATTATAGAAACAGAGAACTCACACAGGACGGACGTGAATATAACCTTTTCTCTACTTTACAAAATCGATTTTTTTCTGCAAAAGGGATGGCTAGAAATGATAAGAGGGGTGCAGGGACAGGTCTAAAGATGTGGGGGGGGCCAGTTTGTGGGTTTAGGTATAGAGATAGCAGTGTTTTATCAGTAATTTAGGACAGAGGTCCCCAACTCCAGGCCTCAAGGCCCACCAACAGTGCAGGTTTTCAGGATCTCCTTAGTATTGCACAGGGGTTGGAATCATTACCTGTGCAGATGATCACATTAGCACCTGTGCAATACTAAGGAAATCCTGAAAACCTGCACTGTTGGCAGGCCTTGAGGCCTGGAGTTGGGGACCTCTGATTTAGGATATTTAGTGAATAATTTAACATTTGTTTTCCTGTTTCTTACACTCCCTCTTTTTTTTCCCTAGCTTTATTCAACCTCCGAAGACCCTTTCATCTCTAAGCACTCTACGCGATGGAAACTGGAGGGATGGATGCTACTGAGTGGTTATGAATACTGATTTTATGAGTAATATGCATCCCAGCTGGCTGGGAATAAGACATAAACTACAACAATGTTCTTAAAATTTTAATATTTGTAATATATGTGTATTGTGGGCGTGCTATCAAAGACAAAGTAGCTCCTTAATGTTTGCTGTGGACTCATATACTTTTCACTTCGATAACTGTATTGTTTAACATGTATAATGTATGAAATGTATGCAAAATGCATCAGCACATAATGATTCACATCAGTTGCTTTTTTTTTTTTTTTTTTTTTTTTATCTTTTCCAATGCACCTAACCTGTTTTTGTACACTGAAGTAAGCACTGCAATACTGGTTACTACAGACTTTGGGAATTTTGTGTATTTAATGCAAAATGATATAACACATTGAATGATTACACACGTCTCAAGACGCTGCTTCACTTTTGTGCCATAAAATATTGTTAAATACATTGCTTTTTACCACATTGTATAGTATGGTTGTGATCTACTTACTAACATCCATAACACATTTTTGTTGCTAAGCACAAAGGCCAGGGAGAGGAGTCACTGTTCTACAAATTACCATAACTGTCTTGTTGCTTTTTTATGTTTCATGTTAATTTATTATTATTTAATTATTTGTATTAATATTGTAATTACTCTGCAGTTTGTACTGCAATGGGAAGTGGGATTTTCTTATGTAAACAGTTTTACTTATGGTCAAAATACTGAAAAATCAAAGGTCTCAATGAAAATAAAACTTTTTGATAGGCGTTTTACAAAATTAAATTGCACTAATGCTTTAATAAGACAGTATATGATTTCATAACAATGACATCTGTATACTGCAGTTTTGGAATGTTTCAGTAATAAAGAATATTTTTTAGCATTTGCCTTTTTATGTATATTTACAAAGACAACATTGGTCATTGATTGCTTGCTGCTATCACACCTTGAAGCATTGTGACATACATTTGTCATCTACAGTGAGGAAAATAAGTATTTGATATTTTGCAAGTGTTCCCTCCTAATATGAATGGTCAGGTCTGTAATCTTTTGTTATTATGGGTACACTTTTAACTGAGAGACCAAATGTAAAAAAAAAAAAATCCAGAAAATCACATTGTATGATTTTTACATAATTAATTTGCATTTTAGTCCATGAAATAAGTATTTGATACAACAGAGAACGAGAACTTAATATTTAGTACAGAAACCTTTGCATTTACAGAGGTGATCTGTTTCCTGTAGCTCTTGACCAAGTTTGCACACACTGCAGCAGGGATTTTAGCCTTCATACATGTAACACCCCTTTAATCCGCTGTCGTGGGCAGGGTGTTCAGTAGTTCTTACCTTGATATGGCGCAGTGCCTCCACCCAACTCTTGCTAGGAGCTCTAGAGCAGGGGTGGGGAACTCCAGGCCTCGAGGGCCGCACACAGTGCAGGTTTTCATGATTTCCTTAGTATTGCACAGAGTCTGGAATCATCACCAGTACTGGTGATTATACTATCACCTGTGCAATACTAAGGAAGTCATGAAAACCTGCACTGTGTGCGGCCCTCGAGGCCTGGAGTTCCCCACTCCTGCTCTAGAGGAATGCAAAGGGGGTTTTGTCTTCTGCTAGTGGTTGACTCTTAATACCCTTCTCCATACTCTGTTCACACTAAGAAGAGATGAGATTAGAAATCAGGTTTATTTACAGGAGGATGAGAAGTGGCAATCTCAGGGGATATAACAAGTAACAGTAAACAGGTAATGTTATGCAGTATTTTACAAAAGTACAAGAGGTGCTTTACAATAGATCTGAATGTATGTAAAAGGTGATGCTTCCCCTTTAATTTATGACACACACACACACACACACACACTCCAAACTAATTACAATGAATCCACAAATAGCTGCAGCCTTGCAAATTACACAGTCCCTAATTGGGGCCTCAGTTGCTGCGCTTGCTGTATGTTGGTGCACTTATGGTAATGAAAGCAATATTTCTTCCAAGTCTGGTCTTCTATCAGCTCCTAGTTAGTACAATCAAAAGGCCCTTTAGCACAGCCTTGTAATTCACTTCGGCATACTTCTCAAGTGGTAGACCTACAAGTCCTAGGCACACACTCCCTTATAGGTAACTTCAGTACACTTCACCAGCAAAAAACTACAACTCCTAGCAGTAGCTACTTGTTATTTGTGGGGACTTATTGCTAATGGATAAGCTTCACACAAGCTTCGTCTAAAGGTATCGTTACATGGTGCAACATTGCAACTTCACTATGCAACTGCAATAAGTTTCTGGTGCAACATCGCCAGATTGAAGTGCACGCACTTCAACTTGGCGATGTTGCTCCAGCGATAAGGCTGGATTGTGCAGTGTAACATCACAATAGCAATGTTACCGGCGATCCAGCCTATACCGCAGCATTGGTGCGGATCGCTTGCTGGGTTGTTCCCATCCCAGCGGGCGATGGCTCCACCTGCATTGACGCGGCGTCACCGGCAACATATTACCGTGTGACAGCCAGCCTGCGATTTCGGAAGCAACCGCGCTCCTGCGGAATTGCATCTGACATTTCAGGCAATGTTGTACCGTGTAACGGTATCTTAACTGTGACAGGTAACTTCAGACTGTTTTTGATCATCCTGCAACTGATCATTGGTCGAGCCTTTGTTATGCTTTGATCCTTTCGAATAGTAGTTTTCCCGTTTTCTTCCACGTCTCTTGGTTTTCCTTTCCATTTCAAGGCACTGGAGATCAATTTGGCTTAAGTGTATCATTGTCTGCACATATAATTTCACTATTATCATTTTAAAATGTTAATAATCGAAATCAGTTTTATTCAAATATCTTTATTATTATTAAATATTTAGTTAAAAAAAAAAAAATTATTAAATAAATGTATTACTAGCTTTTAAAAGAAATTTCCATTATACACCAAATTGAATTACCACTTGTACTTCATGTACATTATTCCAACAGAATCTTTGCCACTAATACATTGATTATAGATGTCAATACCCAGCCATAAGTTCAAATACTGTTTTTTAAGAAATCGATTTATATATTTCATTTTATAGTTTTTAACAATGTTTGATGACTATATTTATGCGTTGAAATATGATCTGATATAATTCAGGGAAACTATGTACTAACATATTGCGCCAAAATGAACAGATCTTCCCCTATTGACAATGGTAAATATCCACATCCCTATCTGATATTGGTATCCCGCCATGTCAGCCATAAAAACCTTGAAGTTGATTGTGGCATTCACCACTAGTGCAACAGGTGAATGGCAACTGATAGCAACACCCAACCATGGGTTCGATTACTACCTTTTATGGAAAAATGTATTTCTCTTTCCTTTTATTTGCTCGTGTTATTTATTTCTACTTTTATTTGATATATATTTATTATGCAGGTTTTTATTATATTTGAGATAAATTGTGATGCAATATAGTACAGAATACCCTTATAATAGTAAAATTGCGCCAAAACCAATGACTCCGCCCCTTCTGATGTTGATTTTGACATCATAGCCAGTAGCTCCGCCCCTTTTGATGACGATTTTTGACATCATGGTAAACACTCCCCTTTTAACAATCAAGGAACTTGTTTTGTGGGCTATAAAATCCTTGTCTCTTGCTGTACATGTATAACCCTGATGAAGGTGCCAGGATAGGTGCCAAAACGCGTTGGTGAATAAAGGAGATCGTTGCTTTGGAACCTTGCCTTCCTTGTGACTTCTTGGAGACATCCATCACTTGTGATTCCATTGAGACAGCAGCGCGGACCGTGACACACCATCTTCCCTATATATGAGCATGCTTATAAACCAGTTGTGGGTCACACAACTGGACCAGGTGAGTGTACACCTATTGATATACTCAGTGTGTCACTAGTGATAGGCACTATTGCGCCTCTTGTCTCCCCCCTTTTTGTATTTATCATTGTCTGCAGGTCTCCATAAATGTTACCCTCTTCAATCAACTTTTAATCAAAGTACACTGTTCTTTTGAACAATCTCTCGAGTGACCCATATTTCTCACACCTGTTTCTTCACAGAATGATTTACCTCACCAATTGAACTCCCCACTTCTATTAATTTGAACACACCCCCTTTTGAATTAATTATTCAAATACACCGACTCAAAAACATGCAGCTCATGTATGCGGAAAAATCTACTTCAACAACTGGTAAATTGTTTGACATGGGGTAATAGAATTTATACCAAAAACAGTACCGTAGATACTCGTGTATAAGCCGACCCGTGTATAAGCCGACCCCCCTACTTTTGCCCCCAAAACCTGGGAAAACCTATTGACTCGTGTATAAGCCGAGGGTGGACCCCAGCACAGGTATACAGCCCCCAGCAGTGTGGTATACAGCAGCCCCAGAGGTATATACAGCAGCCCCAGTGGTAGTATACAGCAGCAGCCCCAGTGGTATATACAGCAGCCCCAGAGGTGTATACAGCAGCCCCAGTGGTAGTATACAGCAGCCCCAGTGGTAGTATACAGCAGCCCCAGTGGTATATACAGCAGCCCCAGAGGTATATACAGCAGCCCCAGAGGTATATACAGCAGCCCCAGAGGTATATACAGCAGCCCTTAGGTAGTATACAGCAGCCCCAGTGGTGTATATAGCAGCAGCAGCCCCAGGGGTGTATACAGCATCAGCCCCAAAGCTGTATACAGCAGCAGCCCCAGGGCTGTATACAGCAGCAGCCCCGGAGGTATACAGGCCCCGCCCATCAAGCTCCAGGGCCCCCCCTTGCGCGGCAGCCTATAAAGTAAAATCATACTTACCAGTGTCCTGTCGCGCTGTCCCGCCGCTTGCCGACACACGATCCCGGCCTTCAATCCGCGTCTTCCGGCTTCCTGTGGTCGCGGGCAATGACGTCATTGCCCCCGCCACCACAGAAGACGCGGAATGAAGCCCGGGATCGTGTGTCGGCAAGCGGCGGGACAGCGTGACAGGACACTGGTAAGTATGATTTTACTTTACAGGCTGCCGCGCAAGGGGGGGGGGCCCTGGAGCTTGATGGGGGGGCCTGTATACCTCCGGGGCTGCTGCTGTATATATATATATATAATATATACTCGCGTATAAGCCGAGGGGGACTTTTCAGCCCAAATTTTGGGCTGAAAAACTCGGCTTATACGCGAGTATATACGGTAAATAATCTGATTAGTCATATTCGACTTTTAATATTTTGAACACTTCTGTATATACATAGCAGTGAGAAAGTATAATATATTTACAAAATCCAATCCAAAGATTTAATGGAACATATGTTGCACAGAAGTATGTAAAACAAGAAAGCATAAATTACAATGTATTACCTATTATGTCCACCTATATAAAAAGAAAAAAAAAAAGGTCCAGGCCCAGATCCCTGTCACACCTGACGCATGTTTTGCAATGGATACATCGTTGAGGCATCCTAAGGCGAGGGTCCCCAACCACTGGTTTGTGGATCTGGACCGGGCCTTTTGGTTTTATTTACTGGTCTGCAGCACCGCCACAGCCAACACTACACACTGAAAGTTTGCTCTGTGCCATCTGCAGAACAAAACATTAGCTTGACGCAAAAATTAGTCACACAGCCCCAGAGATCACAAAAAATTAGAATGCTACAGGTCTCGTAAAATGGAGACAAATGAACAATTCTTTTTTTTTTTTTTTTTTTGACAAATTTTGAATTTTTTTCACAACTTTGTAAATGCCAAACATGTATGTCTTTTATCTAACTCTTACCGACCACGGGAATCATACTGACAGGTCAGTTTTATCATATAGTAAACATGTTAAATAAAAAACCTTAAAACTATTGTGGTATTTAACTTTTTAAAATTCCCACCTGTGTGCTGTCAGTCGATGCAGAGAAGGCATTTGATAGAGTTAGTTGGCCTTTTCTTTGACGGACACACGAGCAGATACAATGAAGACCAAATTTTATTGAAAAGGGTATGGCATTGTACTCAACCCTTGGCCAGAGCACTTTGTAATGGGTTGCTCTCAGATTCCTTTGACATAAGGAACGGCACAAGGCAGGGGGTGCCCCTTATCACCATTATTGTATGCCTTGGTCATGGAAGATCTTGCAGTGGCCTTGAGGCAGAACCCAAACATTCACGGGATTCAGGGGAGCGGGAGAAATCATAAAGTGACGTTATACGCGGATAATTTACTAGTCTATATTTCCAATCTTGAGACCTCCCTCCTTTCAATCCTTAAACTATTTGAGCTGTAAGGCCAAATAAGTAATTTCAAAGTTAATCTTACAAAATCTGAAATTCTAAATATCAACATTCCGCCTGATCGGGGACGGTGTCTCCAGACCTCCTTTCTATTTAAGGCCAGCTTCACACCATGGCACAATCCGATGCGGGGCTGTCCGGTGTAAACCAGACATCCTCGGACCGGATTTTGGCCCCATAGTATCCTATGGTGCCAGATGGAGCCGGATGGCAGCTCTCTGCAATCCGGTTTCCATGTGTCCGGAAGAATCTGGGATGAATCCGATTTTTCTTCTCGGACACAAAAACGGAACATGCAGCATTTTTGTGTCTGGGGAGAAAAATCTCCCCAAATTGGATTCTCCCGGATTCTCCCGGATCCGGCGCAATCCGGCGCTCCCTAACATGGGAGTCTATGGCCCCGGTTTGCCCAGATCCGGGAACCGGACACCTGCAGCTGAAGTTCAGCATGAGCTACGCTGAACTTCAGCACCAGGGAGCTGTCCCCTGTGAAGCGGTTCAGCACCACTTCACAGGGGACAGATGAGCTCTGCAGCATCCGGCTGCACACCGGACCAGAGGGCAGATTTGCCCTCCAGTTCTGTTTGCAAATCCGGTCCGGGGCTGTCTGGTTCACCCCTGACAGCCCCGAATTGGATTGTGCCGTGGTGTGAAGCTGGCCTAGGTGGTGCCCATCCTCTTTGAGATATTTGGGGATCAGACTCTCTGACAACCTTTCCCAATTGTACGACACCTAAACTATAAACCTCTGCTTCAGTGAATTGTTGCGGACCTGGGTTTGTTTGAGAAACGTAAACTTTCTTGGTTCGAGAGGATAAACATTTTACAGATGAATATCTTTCCAAATCTCCTATATTTATTTCAAGCACTTTCGATTGCCATTCCTCGAGCCTATTTCTGTGTGATGATGAGATGTGGCGTACTTAATTCTATGTACAAAATGTGTGTAGCGGAATCTGTATGTAGGAGAGATGGGGCAAAAACTCAGAACTAGGATGAACTCTCATTGCCACACAATAAAAGAATGGATCTACCTGTGGCCAATCATTTTTGTGCCCAGGATCATACTGGACATGAAAATACTAGTTTTAAAAGGTCATTTCAAATCGCAGAGAGATAGTCTGGGAATATAAATTTTATGTATACTTTTGACACATTCAGAGTGGGAATGAATGTGTCGTGTGGATTTATGTATTTTTACATTAATTTAGAAATCTCCAAATCTTGAAGAAACAACTAATCAAAGGACATAAAACTTTCTGCTTCTTATCTCAGGACACTGATTTTCACCACACCAAATGCTCTCTTCCCCCTACCAACTCTGCCAAGTCCTGTGTTACACTTCACCAAACTTAGTTTTTTTACTGCATCATCCAACCTTGTATATTTGTATATATGTGTGTTCAAAAGTCGTGTCATTATTAAGCCTGATGAAGAGGCCATAGTTTCTTGAAAGCTTGCTTGTTCTTACCATCTTTTCAGTCAGCCATTAAAAGGCATCAACCACTGAGGACTCTCAGATTCTAATATATATTTTTCTGTCTACTGGCTAACATGGTACAAACATTTTTAAGGCCTTTTTTAATATTATAATTACTTTTTTGTAATTAAGGAGGCTCATAAAGGGGGCAATATAGTTAGTCGATGTTTCTAATTGTACATCAAAGATGCTAAAAGACCACAGCAAAATAAATCTTGCTACTGCTTCTCCCCTCAAGACTGAAATGGATAAACTTTAGGCTTATCTGCACAGCTTGGCAACAGTATTTGCTTTATTAGCTCTCACCCAGTTCACCTCCGATGTAATCCTGTAGTTACTGTAATCTGCTACTGTAAGAAACATTTATATCATATGTTTTGGCTGAGAACTCATTTAGCGCATAGGTTTATTTGGATTTAAGAATTTGCCTCTGTTTAATATTGGCCAAGAATAGGCTTTTTCTAGCAGCAGCTCAGTATATGATCCATTGTTTCATCTGCTTCCTTGCACAGTCGACATTTGTGGTCTGTAGTTGATTTTTCAATTCTGGCTTTAATCGCATTTGTGCGGATAGCGTGCTCTTGGGCTGCTAGAATTAAACTCTGTTTCCTTTTTTAATGTTCCATTAGTAAGCCACAACCAGGTCTTTTCCTTGTCGACTTTATACTTGACTTTCTCTAGGAATTGTCCATGCAGAGCTTTCTTTTGCCAGTGTTCTCTTCTGCTTTGTACTGCGTTTTTACAATATTCGTTTTTTGTCTGTTGTACTTTAAGAAGTTTTCTGTTCTTAACTTCCATCAAGGCTTGTTCTCCACTATCATTCACATAATCTTCTTCTACAGTTTGCTTCACTTGCAAAAGCCCTCTGCCTCCTGATTTTCTTGGCAGGTAAAGTCTGTCAACTTATATCTAATGACCGGAACGGCCCAGGTGTTTATGGCCTTGATGGTAATCCCACCATTCAGTTTGCTTTTCAAAATATTCCTGACTCTCAGGACATACTTCTTACTAATCACATTTTTCACATGTCCGTGCTTGATGTCATCCAGCTGTAATATGCCCAGGTATTTGTAGGCTCAGGCTGGTGGCATTTTATGGTTTTTCCATTAGGCATTTCTATGCCTTTACTGTCAATTATTTTCCCTTTCTTCAGTGCCACTCTGGCACATTTGTCCAGGCCAAACTCCATACTGATGTCATTACTAAAAATTTTAACAGTGTCGGTCAGAGACTGGATCTCAGTTTCAGACTTTCCACACAACTTTAAATCATTCATATACAACAGGTGAGACATTTTTGGTGAATTCCTGGCAGTTTGATAGCCCAAGTTTGATTTTTGCAGAATTAAAGTCATGGGAATCATTGGAATGATAAACAAGAGTGATGACAATGAATCCCCCTCGAAAATTCCTCTCCTGATGTTAACTATTCCATAGCTTTGGTTGCCCACAAACAACTCAGTTTTCCAGTAGTTCATTGAATTTTCAATGAATCTGCCAATATTTCCACAAACCCCAATAACATCCAGACACTTGATGATCCAACTGTGTGGCAGTGAGTCGAATGTTTTTTGGTAATCTATCCAAGTTGTATATAGATTTGTTTTATGACTTTTACAGTTCTCCAGTATCCTTTTGTCAATCAGGAGTTGATCTTTGGTGCCTCTGCTTTTTTTTTATTGCCTTTTTTTTTTCTACTGGCAAGATGGTATTTGTCTCCAGGTAATCCTGAATTTGGTCAGCTATTATGTCTGTCAACAGTTTGAACATTGTATGCAAACACGTTATTGGTCTGTAATTTCCTGGTTTTGTCCCTTTTACTGGATGTTTCTGTAACAAATATGTTTTCCCAGTTGTTAACCACTCACTGGTATTTCCACTCTGCAGAATATCATTAAATTGTTGGGCCATTTTTGCATGCAGACTGGTCAGATATTTAAGCCAAAATCCATTCAATTGATCACCGCCAGGTGAAGTTCAGTTCTTAATCTTCTTTATTCTTTCTCTCATCATTTCTGTTGGTATTTCTACTTGTCCCATTTTGTGGTTGGAAAATTTCTTTCAAAGTCTTTTAACCTTCCTAGCGTTATTCCCGAGCCTGACTCGGGGTTAACATTCACTACCAGAAGCGTTAACCCCGAGTCAGGCTCGGGCTTACCCGCGTTCGCGGCAGATGCGGTGAGAAAACCGCATCTGCCGCACTTGCCGCACTTGCGCCGCACTTGCGGTAATCTGCAACCACCTCGGATGACCCTCATACACTGTTAATATGTGCCCCTGCAGCCTAGTAAACCATTAGCAGCACTGTTTTTGTGTGAAAAGTGGCTGCAGTAGAAGTGAGATAATGATTTTATAAACTTACATGCCTGCGTACTTGAGGGCGTCTCCCTGTGTGTGCTGGCACTTGTGGGCTGTGCTCATCATGTCTGCTCTCCCCCTCCCTTATGCACGCCCCCTCTCAGCCTGCTATAGTGATGTGAGGCTGATTGCGTCATAAAGGGGCGGGGCTACCGGGATGCCGCGATTTAGCCCCGCCCCTTTATGACGCAATCAGCCTCACATCACTATAGCAGGCTGAGAGGGGGCGTGCATAAGGGAGGGGAGAGCAGGCATGATGAGAACAGCACACAAGTCCCAGCACACACAGGGAGATGCCCTCAAGTACGCATGCATGTAAGTTTATAAAATCATTATCCCACTTCTACTGCAGCCACTTTTCACACAAAAACAGTGCTGCTAATGGTTTACTAGGCTGCAGGGGCACATATTAACAGTGTATGAGGGTCATCCGAGGTGGTTGGTTCCCTTTACTATGCAGATTACCGCAACCGCGCCCCAAGTGCGGCGCAAGTGCGGCAGATGCGTTTTTTTTACCGCATCTGCCGCGAATGCGGGTAAGCCCGCTTTTAGCAAAAAATTCAAGACCTAAACAGACCGCCAGGGAGGCTACCCACCCAGCATTTCTGTTATTATCTTTTCTTTGTCACAGAAGCGGAAAAAAAGACAGGGTTTTTCAATGTATTTGCGATGCAAATTAGCCATATGGACTTGGAGTGCTGCCGCATTGTGTATCCTGTGATGGGCCCCTCTCTATCAGGACTGCCTGTCCCTGATGGTGAGTGGACCCCCCCAGCTGTCAAGGGCCCCAGCACTTGCCTGGCTATGTCGGGTGCTGGCCCCGGCCCTGCAAGCAGATACCCCAAACAGAATACAGTGTCTAAATAAGAGAAAAGTGTATTGGATATATAAACTAGATACCATTAATCCGAAAGACCTTAATGAGTTGGTAGATCTCTTTTGATAAGCCGTCATTTATGTTCTCTTGTCCCTAGCGGCCCGATGAATTTCTTCTTTTAGCCCAGCGGGTGAGCAAGCCCACATGGCTGTCTGGTGGTTTTTTCCCTGACAGTCTCACTGCCTCCATCGGAGATCCAGCGGTGGACCACATCACTCTCTGAGCTTGTGAGTTGAATGATATTGGCAGGTAGTGTGAATTTCACCAATTGAAAAATCAGTTCATTCCAAATAACGCAACCATTCCTAACAAGTGGAGAGATAGCGTAATGGTAATGGGAAGCCTTCAGTGTTCTGGCATGCCTAAAACCTGTACATTCGATTCCAGTTAACTCTATTTTCATAAAATTTTAATATATAGTGATTATAGGTTTTACACACTTTTTCAAATTAAAGATTCATTGTTTAGATGTTTAATGTGTTTTATTAGAGGTTCTATTTGGATAGAAAGTTATTGTGACTGGCATATAACATTTTGACATTGGAGGGGGCGTTTCCACAGGAAGTGATATTTGTTTGTAATTGTGATGTCATGAAGGTCTTGTATAAAACCACTGCTGTAAACAGATACGGTAATTCTTTGACCCTGAGGAAGTGGCAGATTTGCCACGAAAGGCGTCGGCACAATATAGCTTTCAAAAATATTTCTGTCCTTGTGTGGTCAGCACAGATACATTGAAAACCTTTTTCTTATTCCTGTGATATTGGCATCTATGGGAGTCTGCAGTGATAACTGGTTACTTTCACATTCTACAAGGGGTTGTGACTGTTCACAACCTGTAAAGATGAGTGCACCAACCATGTATTGTCACCTAAAATATCACTTTTATCGCCCTATGTGCGCTCTCCTTCCTTATTATCTTTTCTTGTTTCACACAAATCTTTCCAGAATGAAGTTGTAGCCTTTTTTCTGGTTTTTCACTTGTTGCATCTGCCGTCTGATTCAGACTCTGATAGAAGCACCTTTGATCAGACTGAAATAGTTGTTTTTGTTTGTACGGAATGACTCTTGATTCATAGCTTTCAATTTTTCTGGCTATTGCTGTGATCTGTCGCTTAACGATTTTAAGTGCTTCATCAATTTTTCTTGTGTTTAGCCAGTATTTTTTTTCATCAGATATTTCTGGATTTTGCCATTTTTCAGGTTTCGTTCTTTCATTTTTTTTAAATTGCTTCCATCTGGTCGTAGGCCTTTAAACTTTAAGGCCTTTAATTTTAACTCCAACCTGATCTTCCATTTTGGTTTTCCAGTCCTTTTTCTAAAGGGCTTTAATTGTTGTATCCCCAATTCTTCTGTTAGGCGGCCGTCAAACGCTGAGATATCTCTAGCGATATTGTAAGCGATCACGTGCACGCGCAATCGCTTACAATATCGCTCACATCGCTGGTGAGATGTCACACAGACAGACTCACCAGCGATGTGGATCCGCGATCTCGCTGGTAACTATGGTACACATCGGGTTACTAGGCGCCGCGCGTCGCTTAGTTACCCGACGTGTACCATAGTTACCATCTCCCAGCATAGGATCTGCGCTGGGAGATCGTTCATCGTGGTGTTATACACCACGATGAAGCAGATCGTGGCATCGTTCATCGCTAGATCTGAGCTCCGGAGCTCAGATCAGCGATGTCACGATCAAGCGATTTCACATCGTAAATCGCTTGATTACATGCAACGATTTTAAGCCCGATATCGCTTAAGCGATCAAAAAGGAGATCGCTTAAACGATATCGGGCAAGAAATCTTTGCGTGTGACGGCCGCTTTACAGTCACTGCTGTGCTGTACACAAGCTGATTTATTTCTTCCATTGATGTTATCTGGACAGTTGCAAGTGCTGCATTTATATCCTTCATTAATGGTGCCTGATGTTTTCTGGGCACAGTTTTTAAGGTTGGCAATCTTAGGCTTTCTTCCTTTAAGGTAGCATGGGTCAAAAGTTCTTGTTGCCTTGTGGTCAATTTACCAAATGTTTCAACAATGGCCAGTTTCCTCAAGCAAACTTTCTGCAATTTCTTCAGATTCTGTTTGCTCAGTTGGCTCAGTTGTTTCCAGGTATTCTAGATATTATATTATTATTTTTTATTCCAGGTCAGTTTGATTGCAATTATACCAAGCATATTTGTAAGACAAAAAAAATGTTTGCTTATTTTGACATTTTCTGAGGCACGTAACTTTTTACATTTTTAGCCAATGGGGTTGTGTGAGGGCCTGCATTTTTGCACCATGCGACAATATTTTTTTATACCATTTTGTGGCAAATATGATGTTTTGATTGCCTTTTATTGCATTTGTTGCAGTGTTGTGGTGGTCAAAAAACTTAATTCTGGCATTTTATTTTTTTGTTTCAGTATGATTAATTTTATATTTTAATAGATCAAACATTTATGGATGTAGTAATAAGAATTTTTTTTTTTTTGCTCTTTATTTTTTAAAGGGGGAAAATGGGATATTTTAATCTTTTATATTAATTTTTGTTTTTTTTTTCACTTTTGCTGTAGGTCTATTTATTTAGGGATTTGAACCTGCAATCATCACATCATTTGTGCTATATACAGCAATATTAGTGTATTGTGGTATATCGCAAAAATCACGGTCAGCTATTAATTCCATGCATCAACATCTGAGGGTCACCATATGACCTAACGGTACATCAGAGGACATGAAGGGGTTAAGAACTATCTTTAGCATAAGGAGGCACAGAGTCCTGATCTCAATATCACTGAGTGCTTCCAAGATTGCATGAAGAGACAGTGCTTTTTGCAGAAGTCTACATCCACAGAAGATCTGTGGTCAGTTCTGCAAGATGTTTGACATAAACTCTCTGCTGAGTCTTTTTAAAAATTGTGAACAAGTACCTAGAAGAATTGATACTTTGATGCTGTTTTAAAGGGTAAATATTGATTTGGTTTAGATTTTGATGAATAAAATACTCTACTAAAAATTCTATTTTTTAAAGTGTTCTTACTTTTGCACATTTTTTTAAATTACCGTATATACTCGTGTATAAGCCGACCCGTGTATAAGCCGACCCCCCTACTTTTGCCCCCAAAATCTGGGAAAACCTATTGACTCGTGTATAAGCAGAGGGTGGACCCCAGCACAGGTGTACAGCCCCCAGAGTGTGGTATAGAGCAGCCTCCCCAGTGGTATATACAGCCCCAGTGGTAGTATCCAGCAGCCCCAGAGGTATATACAGCCCCAGTGGTAGTATACAGATACCCCAGAGGTATATACAGCCCCAGTGGTAGTATCCAGCATCCCAGAAGTATATACAGCCCCAGTGGTAGTATCCAGCAGCCCCAGAAGTATATACAGCCCCATGTGGTAGTATACAGCAGCCCCGAAGTATATACAGCCCCAGTGGTAGTATACAGCAGCCCCAGTGGTATATACAGCCCCAGTGGTAGTATCCAGCAGCCCCAGAGGTATATACAGCCCCAGTGGTAGTATCCAGCAGCCCCAGAGGTATATACAGCCCCAGTGGTAGTATACAGTAGCCCCAGAGGTATATACAGCAGCCCCAGTGGTATGGCTTATATTGGCAGCCAGCCTACTTATACATACCCATACTACCACATATCAACACACACTACACACACACACACACACACACATATATACACATACACACACACATACACACAGCTTCCTACCTTGTCCTCCCGTTCTGCAGTGCCTTCCGGTGTCCTCCGTGCTCCGTTCCCGGTCTGCTGTGCCTTGTGGTTCCTGCTGCTTTGGTTCCATCATCGGTGCTGGGGGCTGCCATCTTCCTTCTTCCCTCCGCCCCCGGCCAGTGATGTCAGAGCAGCCGCGCTGTGATTGGCTAGCACGTGATCACATGTCACGGTGCTAGCCAATCACAGCGCGGCCTGGTCTGACATCACTGGCGGGCAGAGGAAAAGGAAGTGGCAGCCCACACCGATGATGGAACCGAGCAGAGAACACAAGCACAGCAACCGGGAAGAGCACGGAGGACACCGAGGCACTGCAGAACGGGCAAGGTAAGAAATACTGCGCAGCCCCCCCCACCCCACGCCCCTCCCAACATAGATTACCGTATTGGCCTGTTATAAGCGAGGGGGACTTTTCAGCCCAATTTGGCTGAAAAACTCGCTTATACATGAGTATATACGGTATAGCAACTCAGATAAAGGAGTCTTGAAAACTGTTCTTTATAGCGCATACATAGTATCCTAACAAACACAATATGTTCGTCAACATTTGAAAATTAAAGGTATTTCTAAATTTAAGTTTCAAATAGCCAAAGGTACTAACTTGCTGATGATGGTATCTTATGCTTGGACCCACAATTCTGAAGGAGCTCTGAAATACTTCATCAGAATGAAGCAGGACCTCACATGTGCACTACAGTCTTATGTATCTTATGGACAGCAGAGTACAGCATTTGAACCCCTCCAATCCACAAGTTCTCTCTACCAATTAATTTCTTCTGGTGTTGAGTTAATGGGGTATTCCCATCTCCAAGATCCTATCCAATGTGTAGTATTTGTAATAATAATCATAATATTACAAAATACCTCCAAATAGAAATGTAGTATAGTTCTCCTGGATATATGTTGCTTTGCTCATGTGTGGGACTTTACAGTCGCTTAGGTGTCCATGGTAATGACCACAAGCAACTAACTCACTATATGAGTGTTTGAAACCATGGATACCTAAGCTGTAATTCCCTGTACATGATGAAAGCTACGTATCTAATCAGGAACTATACTACACTTCTAATTGGAGGCATTTGCTAATATTATCATTATTACACCTACTACATATTGATTTTAAAGTAATCTAGAAATAATATTTGGCTTGGTGCTTAGGTTTGTCACAGGTCTCTCACAACGAGAAGTGGTTACAGATGATTGAGATTTTATCAAATTAATGTTTAGTTAATTCAATGAATAATTTGATCTATTTGATACATTCATTATTACCAGGCCATTGTTCTAAATACCATTTCTTCTGTTATTTAGAGGACGCTCTTCTATCGCAGTTCTCCCCTTACCGCTCTGACTGTTCCAGCAATGTTGCATACATAGTAACATAGTATTAAGGTTGAAGGAAGACTTTTTAGTCCATCTAGTTCAACCATAGCCTAACATATTGATCCAGAGGAAGGCAAAAAAAACCATGTGGCAACACTAAGCTCCAATTGGGGAAAAATCCTTCCGCTCCACATACAGCAATCAGACTAGTTCCCGATCAACGCCCTATCAAAGATCTAGTAATAAAACGTAATATTATATTTTGCAAGAAGGCATCCAGGCCCTTCTTAAATGTTAGTAGTGGCTCCTCATTACAACATCATGTGGCAGAGAGTTCCATAGTCTCACTGCTCTTACAGTAAAGAATCCACGTCTGTGACTATGATTAAACCTTCTTTTCTCCGGGCGTAGAGGATGCCCCCTTGTCCCCGTCTTAGGCCTAAGAGTGAAAAGATAATTAAAAAGGTCTCTGTACTGTCCCCTCATATATTTATACATTATTATAAGATCTAGTAATTATATTTTACACACTGAAGCTAGACAATTTAAGGGGAGACTTTGCCCTCTCTCTGAGATTAGGCTCAGTCAATTGTGATACTCATTATAGCTGCTAGTAAGCCTTCAGGGGACTACCGTGCATTGTCCCCCCTGAAAATGTCTCAATAGTATGTTTGATGTGGGCCCAGCGCTAACAGATACCCTTAACCAATGGCTGTCCAATAAACATAAGTTATGCTGATTAACCGTTATTCCAGATATTTATTCAATTGTTATTTCCATATAAAATCTCATAAAATTATATATAAAATTCACTTTAATATAAAATTACTAAAATTAAAAACGTAGATTTGGATGCTGGTTAAATTCACATCCCGCGATTATTTTAGTTCTAAATATCCAATCACAAGAACTAAAATAATACTATTATTAATAGTAATACCATACTATTATTATAAGATCACCCCTAAGCCTTCGTTATTCAAAACTAAATAACCCCAAGTTTAATAACCTGTCTTGGTATTGCATACCCCTCAGTCCTCTAATAACCTTGGTCGCTCTACTTTACACCCGCTCTATTTCAGCTATGTCTTTCTTATACACCGGAGACCAGAACTGTACACAGTATTCTAAGTATTACTTATGTGCATTCTGCATACTGTACCTTTTTCATTTCCTTGAGTTTCCCCTATGTTTAATTAACCATTATTTTCTCTTTAGACCACCCCATTTGGAAACATGATCCATTTGCAGGTTTTGTTTCCAGTCTGCTCTCTATGCACAAAGCAGAAAACATTTCAGTGATATAATTCTTGCTCTTCAAATCCTTCTGCTACTTAAACTAATTGTTATTTTATTTACAAATTTATTTTCTGTTTATTCCTAATGATTGCTTTGGGTTCAATGAGCCTGTGGCTTAGCCTTAAGCTTGCTGAGTTTGGACTGCTCATTAGACTGAGAAAGCCCAAGGCTATGTCTTGGACTTGCAGCCAAAGCAATACTTTCACAAAGAATGCTCCACAGCACACATTGATAAGAGCAAGAAAAGGCAGCGATGGAAAGAAATGAAAATATATATGAGACCGGCCTGCAATGAGGAATTGCTTTGTTTTATTCCTAAGACAGTATTCTGAGCTGTGAAAGTATGTTTTTAATGTTCTTGGTTTTGAAGCTTACCATGTGTTTGAAAGCCCCAAATACCAACTTACAGATTTTCAAAAAAAGTCAGGGCACCCGGGAGACACGGCTTCACTGCTCGGCAGATATGATGTTTAAACCATCACTTTCTGAAAGCAAATGAGATAAAAAGAGACAAACATCCAAAGTTGATTCAATATGTGGAGCATGAAGGGCAAAGCTGTGATGATATCTAGACTTTAGAAAGTGTTCATGTTGTGATACACAACTATACATCTCTAGGAACCTTCTTTTGTACAAAGTTTGCAAAAGACACATAAAGCATTTTCTAATAAAAGTTCAACTTTATTTAATCATTGATGCCATCTATATTCCTGATTATTATGGTTATATTACTAGAAAGCCAATTCAAATTCATAAAGGCTTTCTCATTTCAACATCTCATTTTTTTCTAATATAGCTGAGTCTAAGAATGGCTACGGTAATTCCCGCAGTTACAGATTTAAAAAATCATTTGCTGCAGAAATAAAATATTACACATAAGCCATTCAAATGGAATACATGAACAAGGCAGACTGAGAGGAGCTTTTTGCTTCGAGTTCTCTGCTAGGGCCCTAAAAGAGTTGAGCTTTGTCCATCACACATGATCCATCATTGGAAAATGGAAAGGGATTATTTTTTTTGACAATAAATTTTTATTGAGATTTATTCAAACAAAGTATAACTTGTACCACGTATACAACAAGGAACAAAGATACCTGAGCATCAGGTAAACATTTGCAGCAACAAGCCGTATGCAAAAAGTCGAAGTCAGGTACCTGTGCCAGTACATTAAAATGACACATAACCTACTGGGGATGGAAGGGGGATATGGGAAGGGGTTGGGGAAGAAAAGGGAAGGGGGGGGGGGGGGGTAAATAGGGAAGGGTCAAAAGGCCTCAGAGAAATATCACACAAACAACGTTCGCCATTCCAAAGCATCATAGGTGAAATGATTCAGCAATTATGCAGTGAAGTGCTAAAATTAAACAGTGGTAGAAAGAGACTAAGCCCAACTACAGTTGCCAGGGGAGAGTGTTGAATGGCGTAGAGATCCACGGATCCCACCACATGGCCAGCCTCCTTCTTCCCCTTACGTCATGAGCCAAAGTTGCTTCATACAGAAGGTGTAAGTTGACACGCGCAACTAGATCATCTTTGTCAGGTTTGGAAGAAGATTTCCAATATTTTGTGATGCACTGCCTAGCGGCTACCAGAGTATTAGTCAATATCGGTCGGAGGGGAGAGGGCCAGTCTGCCAGATCAATGCCTAAAAGAGCTAATTGGGGTGAGAGGGTACAGTCAACTCCCGTTACAGATGTGATCAGAGACGCCACAGAAGCCCAAAAGCTCTGAAAGGCGAGGGCAGTGCCACCATACATGTTGGATAGTCCCGGGTTGTCCACAGCCCTTCCAACAAAGGGAAGAACCCGCAGACAAGCCAGGAGCAAACTTTGCAATCCTGATAGGTGAAAGATACCAGTCCAACTGAAGCTTTTTTGCTTGCTCCAGATGGTTGATACAGGTTGAGTACTTGGCCACATGTACCGCAGCCAATTGCCATTGATCCAGAGAGGACGAAAAGTCCAAACGCTCTTCCCACTTAAGCATGTAGGGAAGTTTGGAAAGGGATTATTGAGAGGAGTCAAACTCTTTAGATTTATACATCTACAGAAATGCTCAACATGTATGCGGGACCTCGTATTTTGTATAATTTCCCCCCCTTTTTTTAGTTAAGTAAATATTCATACAAATTTACATATATTAAATTGTGAGGCACATAATTGCAAAACGAGTGGAAGATGAATGTCTAAAATATATTATTGTCAAAATTGTCTTCTAGAAGAATCCATAATGTAAGGTGGAATTGAAAATCTGGTTCAGGAAATACATTCTAGATAAAACGATGGGCTTGTCAAAGGGGGTGTCTATTGGCGAGTTTTACTGTACATACATATTCCACCTTGAGGACCGGATAGGCAAGTAGGAGGCTTTTCAATTCGATTGAGGAGACCGATGGCCAGTCCAGACACCATGGCTTGAGGGGACCCATGGCCAGTCCAAACACCATGGCTCATACTTAGATTGTGAATGTTGATGTGTGAAACTGACAAAAACAAGACAAATTTACATTAAATACAGAAAATTAATTACAGTCTGGGATAATTTAGTGAATCCTACTTTGAGCAGGGGGTTGGACAAGATGACCCAGGACGTCCCTTCAAACTCTACCACTCTATGATTCTAAGATCCTAGTGTTCTTTGCTATATTTTATGTTGTTGGAATGCCTCCATTATGGACATACTGTATTACTGTATACATATTCTCCGGTATATCTATTGTGTAAAGTACGTTGGTAACATTAATTCCGAATAAGCATGGTATGACGTACTCACATGGAATCCGATAGTCCAAAACGTCAGTGTACCTTAGTGTGAAGAAGTGCTGACACAACCCATACACTGTACAATTCTGTACAATTTAGAACTTTTGCAAAATTTTAACATGACCAGATTAATTCGCTCTTAGGCATAGTTTTTCTTATTTGGGTGCTGTGTGTGTTTTCTACCACATGGACAGAATGGCACCACATATGAAATAGTAACCCCCCCTTTTTTTCGGTTGGCACTATACACGTCAGCATTTTTGTGGGCTGATGATCTGCATAAAAGAGATGGATACATGTCCTAATAAAGTACGAAAAGCAGAAAAAAGATCCAATCACTGAATTGGCTAGCAAGCAAACAAAACACACCACCATATGCGTGCTATCGCTACGTTATCAATGTTTGCACAAACATGAAAACTGTATGGATATGAAAATAAAGCCTTTCTGGAACAGTTCCAGTTCTGGTACATAAGTGACTAAAAAGAAGCAAAATCACATAAAAATAATCTTACTGAGTTGCTAGTGCCAGTAGTGTGCAGTAGAGGGCAGCAATGGGGTGTGTAATATATTTTTCCAGTATTTGCTCTAGTCTAGTGTATGGCTCAGTTATGTTACGAGGAGCTATGGTTTTCAGACGCTTGTAAAAGTCATTTCGACCTTACACATCATTTCATGGTCTTATTTTATTAAGTGATACTTTAATAAATGAATGTTACATTGATGTAATACTGAGCTCTCAGTAATACAACATAGCGTCTTGGATTTAAAACATTTATATGTTCATGTTTGCATATTAAACTGTACAAGAGGGCTGTATTTTTTCTATATGCATCTATGGTCTAATGACTGCTGTGGCCAAGGAGGGAATATGATGCAGCAGCACTTTCCTTTTGTATTACCTCATTTCTTCAGACAAATAAAGTCATGGCCAAAAGTGTTGGCACCCTTTGAAATTGTTCCAGAATATGAAGTGTTTCTGCTAGAAATGATTGCAATTACATGTTTATTTCATTTGGATGTATTGAAACAACACAAAAAAAACAAAGAAAAAAAATGCAAATTTGACATCATTTCACACGAGACTCCCAAAATGGGCCTGCCAAAATTGTTAGCACGCTCAACTTAATATTTGGTTGCAGACCCTTAGGTATAAATAACTGCAATCTATACCCATCATGAAACTTCTTACATCTCTCAATTGGAGTTAATCACTCTTGTTTTTCTTTCTTTCAAATCATATTTTATTCGTTTTATCTCACACATATGACAACAGTACAATGAACTGTAAGGCATGGTTCTTGTATGCAAATATATTAACAAAAGTTTCAAATGAACAAACCAACTAGTTTTCCTTTTCTTGCATTATATATATCACATCTAGGTAGCATATCTGTTCGTATATTCTGGTAAATCTATTAAGTATTGTGAACAAATGTCCATGTTGTATTACTACCTATATTATCAAAAATCTGAAAGTCATATTCAAAGTTTCCAAACATCTCTAGGAAAAAAAGCAAGGGAACCAGCTTAAATTAACAAAAAGGGGGTGATAAACAGGAAAAGGAGAAAAAGAAAGAAAGGGAGGAAGTTAAAGAAGTGATGGGAAAAAGGGGAAGGGGTATGAATACCGAGTAACTCATATCCAGAGGGGATGAAGTTGTAATCTTATGGCCACATAAATCTTCCAAATTGGACTTGTACGGTCTCACTCCACAGAAGAAACCCAAGATTGAAGATCATCAGAGTCCCTGTATAGAAACCAAGAGGTCCATCTCTCACGATGTCCCTCTAAACTACCGGGGGTCCGTGAAGCACATGCTGCCAATTCCTCCATCCTGCACACCTCATTAAGTTCTGCTACCAACTCCCATCGGGAAGGACATCTAGTTTTTTTCCACCATCGAGGTATGAGACGTCTAGCTGATGTCAAAAAGAACCTCAGCAAACCTTTCTTAAAACCCTTGTTAGACAGAGGGTGTAGATTCAGTAGGGCCAGTTCCATTGTAAATTGTACCTTTAGAGCTGTCACACGTGTATAAAGGTCATTTACATCCCTCCAAAAAGAGGATATCAATGAGCATCCCCACCACACATGGATGTACGTGCCCACTCCCTCTAGACATCGCCAGCATCGGTCCGAGACTTCCGGAAATACCCGGTGTACGTCAGCAGGACACCTATACCATCTCGCCACCACCTTATAGTTTCTCTCCTGAGACATAGCCGAGAGGGATGCACTATACGTGGAAGTAAAGATTTTCTCCCAGTCCAACACAGATAGGGTTCTATTCAAATCTTCCTCCCATCTCCTCACGTACCCAGGTCTGTCCCCCAAGTCCATGTTTCTATGTGTGTGGAATAAATCGTAAATCACTGAGATAGCGTGTGGTATATACGTCCGTTTAGCACATAATTGTTCAAAGTCTGTCAGGGGTCTCCTAAGGGATGAGAAAGGTAAGGATCTCACAAAGCTATCTAATCTAGTATATTGGAACCATGTCCCTTGATGTTGGATATGTATATTAGGGAAGTCGTCTAGTGGTTTAATTCCAGAGTGAGAAATACAGTCCCTGAGAGATGGGCGGGACGCTCTAGTGAGACCTAGAAACGAGGTGCAGCCTGAATCTATTGGGAACGATGGGTTATCGAATAACATGGTTAGAGGGCCTGGATTGGAGGTAAAATGAAACAGACGGACCTGTCTTTTGAAGGAGTCATGTAGCTGTAGAGCTAGAAACTAACGGGTTTCTCGTCCACTCGAATCCATTGCCCAAATCCATGTTAGAGGGTCATAATGAAGTCCCTCCCGTTCCACCTCCGCCCATCCCTCCCCCTCCTCCCTGAAGAGATCCAGGAGGCACTTGTCCATAGCTGCGTAGTGATACAGTAAGGGGTCTGGGAGGCCCATTCCTCCATGTGCAATTTTCTTACTAAGGGTCTTGAAGGAAATCCTCGGGCGGCCATGAGACCACAAAAAGCGGGTCCATCCCTGCTTCAATCTGGAGAAGAAGGAGGCCGGTAAATGAATAGGTAATGTTTGATAATGATAGAGAAGACGCGGGAGGATGTCCATTCTCAAGGCGTGTAGTCTGCCTAGCCAAGTCAGTGAAAGTTTGTTCCATTTGACTAGGTCCGATTCTAATGATGACAGCAGGGGCATATAATTGTGTATAAAGAGGAGCGAAGGGTCCCTTGTTAACCTAATCCCCAAATAACCCAAAGACTCCTCCCGCCATTTAAAAGGATAATCCCCCACCAAGAGTGAAACCACCAAACGTGGCAAGGTAATGTTAAGCATTTCGGATTTGGAAGGATTTATCCTAAAGTTGCTCAATCTACCAAATACCTTCATGTTTTCCAGAATATGGGGAAGGGATATCAGGGGGTTTGTGATGTAAGCTAGCAGATCGTCTGCGAATAAAGCAATCTTGTGTTCTCTCCTTCCCACTTCCAGACCCTGTACTGAGGTGTCAGCTCGTAAGGCGCACGCCAGGACCTCCATACAAAGAATATACAGTAACGGGGATAATGGGCAACCCTGGCGCGTGCCGTTACGGATTGAGAAGGACTCCGATAGCACGCCATTTATTCGCAGACGAGCAGCTGGTTGTGCATACAGAGCTTTTATGCGATGAAGCATGATGTCTCCTACCCCTAAATGGCGTAATACCGCAAACATAAATCCCCAGTGCACCCTGTCAAACGCCTTTTCCGCGTCTACTGACAGGATGCACATGGGTACCGACCGTCTGCGAGCTGCGTCTATAAGGGCCACAGACCTGATCGTGTTGTCCCTAGCTTCTCTGCCAGGAACAAACCCCACTTGATCTCCATGGATTATCCCGGGGAGGAGGTGTTTAAGCCTATTTGCCACCAGTTTAGAATAAAGTTTAATGTCTAGGTTGATTAAAGAGATGGGTCTATAGTTACCACATAGCGACCCATCTTTCCCGGATTTGTGTAAGACCACCACGTGGGCCATAAGCGCTTGGGCTGGGAAGGACCCTCCCGAGGATATGTCATTACATACCGACAAGAATAGCGGGCCCAGAAGATCCCCATATTTTTTATAAAACCCTGCAGAGTAACCGTCCGGGCCCGGACTCTTACCATGTTTCATGTCTTTAATTCCGGCCTCTATTTCCCCCAAAGTAAAATCAGCAGCCAGCTGGTTCATATCCTCCGAGGACAACCTGGGTAGGCCTGTCTTTCCAATATACTCCAAGAAGTCCTCCTCAGATTCTCGAGGAGCTTCTAAGTTGTATAGAGAGGAATAGAAGTCTCTAAAGCTATGGAGAATATCACTTGTTTTATGAAGCAAAGTGCCCCCTGGATCCCGGATATGTGTTATATACGTTCTGGGGGGTCTGGGATGGAGAACTCTAGCTAAAAGTTTCCCGCTTTTGTTGCCCGATGTATAAAATCGAGATTTAGTCCAATCTCTGTTCACCCTGTCTTTTTGGTCTAGAATGGACAGCAACTTGTGCCTTGTGGAGGACAGGAGGGAAAGGCCCTGCGGAGTCGGAGTCTCCTTGTGTCTCGTTTCCATGTCAGCTATCTGGCCAACAGGTCATCTATATCGCGTGATCTTTTTTTCTTGAGGCGTGTACCATGGGATATGAGCAGCCCCCTTAAAACGCTCTTTAGAGCCTCCCATTTTACCGGGCTAGGCGTCGTATCCAAGGAGTGGTCTAGCATAAAATTTTTAATTGTAGTCTCGATATCTAGATGACACTCCTGATCAGACAATAGATTTTCATTTAGTCTCCACGTAAAACCACTTCCTTTGGATGCAGACACAGTCAATTTGAGGTATATTGGGGCATGGTCTGACCATAGTATTGAACCTATGTCCGTCGTTACCCCCCGGTCCAACATTGAGTGTGACATATAGAACCTGTCTATCCTGCTGTATGTTGAATGGACATGTGAGAAAAATGTGTAATCTTTTACATTAGGATTAAATATTCTCCACGTGTCCACCATGTGCATCCCCTCCCACTGTCTATTCAGGTAGTGGAGAGATGGCGCAGGCTGAGAAGACTTACCCGCCGACGTATCGATCACCGGATCAACAGGATAATTGAAGTCTCCTCCCATGATGATCGGGACCGAGCCAGCGAATGTCTCCAGGCGTTTCCGTAAATGTGCTCCAAATCTCAATTGTTTCCTGTTGGGAAAGTACACGTTAACGATGATGAATGTAAGAGAGAGAATTTTCACCTTTAGAAACATGAAACGACCCCCTGGATCAACCTCCTGGTCCAAAATTTGTGGGGTGCAGGACCGATGGAACGCCACGGAAACCCCCCTAGCTTTAGAATCAGGGAATGTGCTGTGAAACCACAGGGGTACTCTCTGGTTTCACATCTTGGGACTCTATCTGAACGAAAGTGGGTCTCCTGGAGCATCAAAATATGAATTTTGGCTTTATGAAATGAATGACAGATCTGTCTTCTTCTTTCTGGTTTGTTGAGACCATTTACATTGAACGAGCAACAATTAAGCGTCGTCATAGCCATTTAATCAAATATATGTTACCGTATCCCTCTCTGTCTGAGCACTCGGCATGGGATTGGGGAAGAGGGTAGGTAGGGAAACAAAATTAGCAACATCAAAAATAAAGTAATAACAGATATATGTATAAGTAAATGTTTTAACCAAAAGAAAGCACCTATCGGTGCCGATGTGCGTGCGTTTATGGGTGACTAACGTCATCCAGCACTGGGGGTCGGGTGTTTTGCCCAATGCATTCTACCCTCCGCAACGCCACCTCTATCTCTTTATATCTTTCATTGAGTATCATCCAACCTAACTTTGTTGAGTTCTAGTACTATAAACCCAATTATGTAATATAGAAGGAGAAAAATCAGGCATGTCTCGAGTCTAAAATCCCAAGCGTGCCCCCCCCCCCCCCCCCCTCCGTGAGATCCCCAACAGAATGAAATGAACATATTGGTAGATAGAGAGGGTATGGGGTGGGCACCACGAGTGTTGTAAAGAAACCCAGCCTAATAGGTATTAGAGAGAGAGTTTTAACAAAAGAGCATATTATGGGGGTCAGAGAATCTAATGGGCTGATACAATGGAGTCAGGGGTGGGAAGAGGGCCCGGTTAATAACCAGGAGAGAGGAAACAAAGGAAAAAAAGAGGGGTAAATGAATCCAAGGGAAACAGGTCAAATATGTGGGATAAGGCGACGGGCAGGGATTTAGGGGAGGTCAGAAAGCCATTGTATCTAATAATAATATGAACATGTGGGTTGGTGTGTGACCCGATAGTCAGATTAAGGCATTAATATGAAAAAGAAAAAAAGACAGACAAGACAATAACAGAAACTACAACCCATCTGCAAGGGCTCAAGACTATCCGAATCCCCTCCATCCTGTCCCAGAACCGCAGGACATCGGTCATGGACTCTTGTTGCCTTCATTACACAGCTCGGCGTAAGAGGTCATCATGTAACAAGGAAGTTCAGAAAGTCCTCTAGTTGTCTTCCTCCTCTTCAGGCCGGTGGATTTCTGGGTGATCGGTGACGCCTCACTCTTTGCCATCTCACAGGGGCTGGAGGTAGGCCAGGCATCGCAGGCCAGTCGGGCAGGTCCATTTCTGGAATGTCCAAAGTTTTGCAAAATAGAGGGAGATCCGCCAGTCTCCTAAGGGACGCCGAGCGACCCCCGTATGAGGCAGAAAGCTGGAAGGGGAATCCCTATCTGTATTTTATCTCCCGTTCTCTCAACACCTCCAGGAGCGGACGGAGCCCCCGTCGTTGCTGAAGCGTGCGGCGGGACAAATCCTGCAAGAATAGTATGGGAGCATCTTGGTACATGATTTTTTCTTTTTGCCTGGCCGCAAATACAATTGCCTCCTTTATGGCGTAAAAGTGCACCCTGCAGAGCACATCCCGGGGTCTGGTATCTTGTGGGGTTCTTGGAGCCAGGGCTCGGTGTACACGATCCAGTTCAATGTGGGGGCCCTGGTCGTTACCTAGGACCTGCTTCAGCAACCCCTGCACCTTGCCAGCAAGCTCCAGGGCTGGAATGGACTCCGGGAGACCCCTAATCCGTATGTTATTGCGGCGGTTGCGATTTTCTAGGTCCTCCTGAGAATATGCCATTTCTTCCAGGAGTGCTGCATGTGATGAAAGCATGTCTCTATGTGCTTGGAGCTCGTCCAGCACTGTCTCCTGTGCCTTCTCCACCTCCTCCACTCTAGATGTGACCTCCTGCCTTAGGGCCGCCATCTCCTCTCTGTAGGTGTTTTCAATGCGGCGGACAAATCTTTCTAAATCGCCTTTTGTGGGGAGATTTTTAAGGTAATCTCCCAACTCACCCCCAGGAAGTGCGTCCGGGGAATCCGGGCAGTCTGAGTCCTCTTCCCGTGTGTCCCCCAAGGCGGCAAAGCGATTTGTGCCTCTCTTCCCCCTCTCCTCCCACCCCCCCGCCGCTTGCTGTGGGCGGGAAGGCGCCATCTTGGGCAGCGCGCGGTCCGGAACAGGGGTCGCCCCGGACCGCAAATACCTGTCCATGCTGCCCTGAGACCCTCCATCATCCGCTCCCGGGCCTCCAGAGAGCTTCCTTGTTTTGCCCATGCTCGTCGGGCGGTGGGTTTTGCAAATAAAGGCTGAATTTGATGGCGGCGCTGCGGAGCTCTTGCCCGGCACGTCTCACTCCTCCATGCGCTAGGCTCCGCCCCCCAATCACTCTTGTTTTTCATACTGCTCCAGGTCTCTCAAATGAAAGGCGCCTTCTCCCAACAGCAATTTTAGTACATCTCCACAGGTGTTCAATGGGTTTTAGATCCGGACTCATTGTTGGCTACTTCAGAACTCTCCAGCTCTTTGTTTCCATCCATTTCTGAGTGCTCCTTGAAGTATATTTGGTGTCATTATCCTGATACTCATGATCTAGGACACAAAGCCAGCTTTCTGACACTGGGCCCTACATTGTGACCCAAAATCCTTTGGTAATCTTCATATTTCATGATGCCTTATACCCAGTGCCAACAGCAGCAAAACAACCCGAAAGCATCTTTGAACCTTCATTATGTTTGACTGTAGGTCCTGTGTTCTTTTCACACACGTCAACGTCCGAATGATCCGATCAACGATCCGACTTGACCTATATCGCTTAAACGATGTTCAATGATCACTAGTGAAGTGCCACATGTACAGATATCTTTAATGACTCAGCAACGATTCCATAACAAGCAAATGATACTTGCGGTCATTTGATCGCCTACATCCTTCCGTTCTGAATAGGCGAAGTCGTTAACAACATCGTTATCAAGGTGTCACACACACTGATGCTGCAGGTTGGACGGACGATCGTCGTTTGGTTTAAGGTCCGGTTCACAAACCTCCTATCAACGATCTGCCCGATTATCATAGATCGTTTGTACTTGTCACACTCAAAGACGCCGTTGCTCCACCCAAAAAGCTGTGACGCACTAATTATATCATTAATGATATCGTAGTGTGTGACAGGGCCTTTACTCTCATTCCATTTTCAATTTACAGCAGAATGATGTGCTTTACATAAAAACTCTATCTTGGCCTCATCTGTCCACAAGACAAAGTCTCTTCAGTGACCACTGACACCTCTTATCTAAGCAATGGGAAAGTCTTCACTCAATTCACATTTTACCCTGGAATTGGGAATTTTGATAATGACTGATCATTTCTGGCAGAGAAAGAATCAAATTTGTCTGATAAGATGTATTACAAAGTTGCTTATTTTCATGTGAACTATTGTTTTCTGAAATAAAAAGTAAAACAATGGTTAGGCTACATTGACACATGGCATTTTTGATGCGTTTTTTGATTATCCATTTTGTGCCGTGAAATCCAATGATCCGGTGCATTCCAGCAAAGTCAATGGGTTTTCAAGATTTGTCATTCAGACACAATGTTTTGTGAGGATCCTTTTTTTGGCTCCATAAAACGCAACTGTCAAAAAGGCAGCAAAAAAACTATCAAAAACGGATCACCATTTAGGTGATGTGTTTTTTTACAATCAGTTCTGCAGCTGAAAAGCGGATTCTCAAAAAATGCATCAAAAACACTGTGTGTGAATGTAGGCTTACACTCTAAATATAGGTGCTGTCAATAGGTGCTTAGTTAAACACAATATTATAGTTTGACTCAAGCATGGTTTGGTGTTTTTCTTAATAGTTTTTCATTGTTTTTACGCTTTTATCTGTACTGTTTATCCTAATTTTGTATGTGCTCCATGGAAAATGCTACCAGGTGTGTATCCTGTGAGATTTATATTTGCCTTGAATAGCCAGTAAATATATCTGCCCTCTTTGTCATCATTTTGCATATTTAGAAGTACAGGAGCTAAATATGCAGCTTGCAACAATCAGGTGCATTGCAAACCTGGAGAGCAGTTTAGAGCTCTCTGATCATGCTGTGGGCAGAAGTTGGTAGCTCGATAACCGTTAGAAGAAGGGGTAGGGGGAAAAGTGCAAGAGAACCTAGTCCTGTTTTGCTGATATTAGGGATTCAGAATTTTATAACGTTAAGCCGTGAAAACGAAAAAAAATGCATTATTAAACCACAAAAGTATTGCTTTAACCCCAATTTTTTTAAATTCACTAGCGTAACAGGAGATAATTGATCGTGTGCAATTTCTCTTGAGTATGCCAAACTACATTTGAGGCACAGAACAAAGCGAAGAATTTGAGTTCACATTTGTTTGAAATGATTAGGGCTTGCCATGTCACATTAGCAGAGCCCCTGAGGTGCCATAACAGCAGAAACCCCACAACTAACCTTGTTTTACAAACTGCACCCCTCAATAAATTCATCCAGGGGTTCAGTGAGCATTTTGACACTACAGGTGTATCATAAAATTTGATACTATTGGGTGATGAACAAAAAATAATTACATTTTTACCATGAAAATGTTGTTTTATCCTGAGATTTCCATTTTTTGCAAGAGGAATATGTAAAAAAAAGCCCCATAATGTGATACACAATTTCTCCTGAACGTTGCAATACCCCACATGTACAGTACTTTTTGGCCACACTGGAGGGATCAGGAGGGAAGGATCACCATTTGATTTTTGTAGCACAGATTTCCCTAAGTGCCAGAGCAGAATAAATACCCTCAAGTGACCAAATTTAGTAAATCACACCCCTCTGGGAGTTGATCTATGGGTGTAGTGATGATTCAGTCTATGGAAAACAGCCATGGTGTCAAATGTAGTGAATGTTGCTGAATTAAAATTTGAAAATAAGTTCATGTTGTGCCCAGTATATTATAGTGCACGAACAGTGTGCCCAGCCCGTGCTTCTGGATACCTTCCCTCTAGTAAATTAAATTGGCTCTCCTCACTACAGAAATACCAAACATATAGACATTAACTGTGGTTTAGACACATTGTGGGGCTCCGAAGAGAGGCGGATATTTGGATTTTGGAGCTCAGATTTTGCTGTGTTTCTCCCCTGGCGGGGGGGGGTATCCATAGCGTTTTTCCAGAGTGCTTTCAGTAACCTAAGTCACCAATACTTCTGTTGAGTATGGGAATTCATGAGCTTCACTGAACAGTACCAGAGCTACTTGCAGAAAAGACATTAGTATTCAGACATTTATCCTCAGAGGATTTCAGCAGCTGAGAAATTGGTTTAAAGTGATGTGGAGCGATGTGGACAGACCCTTGTAAAATAATCTGCTTGGTCACATTTCAGCAGTTGAGAAACGGGTTTAGACCGATGTGGACATACTCTAGTAAAATAATCTGCTTGACCACATTATAAACAAGACCTCCCATCCTGATGAACCGCAGTAGGACTTTTACAAGAAGTTATATTCCCCAACTGCTTAGATACATCAAATCCCACGTGTGAAACTGTGGTGCCCTGCTCACACAGGTAGCCACAGACTTCTCTAATGCACAGCTGGGTTTCCACAGCAGGTACCTACTACATGCAACACCTTCCACCCCGGCACAGAAGGGGGAGCCCAACTTGCTGACCTTAGGCAAGATCCCCTATAAATACTGCTGCTGGGGGAGGAGTTAGTCAGAGTGTGCAGACGCTAGGAAAGCTGCGAAGACGTCCTGGTGGCCAGTGCCGTGGTTAGGCCCGAGCCAGTGACCCGGAGTGGCCCTTCTGCGTCCCGCAAGCCTAAGTGGGGACAGAAGGCAAGGAGCAGATAGCCAAGAGGGAGTGAGGAACTTAAGGAGGTTCGCCCAAAGAAGTACCGGATATTGGGGATCTGCACCTATGGGATACTTCAGGACCACAAAAAACCCCGTCACACCGAGGAGGCTTTGGCAACCCGGTTATCCCCTGTGGGTCAAGAAAGGGAGCCAGACACAGCCATGCAGCATCGCAGTGATCAGAGAGGGTAACCCGGAGACCGCACAGGAGGAGAGACAGTCACGAGAATCAGGAAGAGAAAGGAGGCAAGTCTGGCTGCAATCAGGCTGTACTTCAGCCATTACACAGGAAGAGAGGAGGCCTTATACCCACTTGCTGTGGGAACCCACTGTGCAACCTGGTCACCTGTTAGTGCCCTGGACGTCTTTACCTGCGTACCATCAGTGAAAGGTTAAAGAGACTTTGCAGTGTGCGTGTATCATTCCTCTCCATTCCCGGTCCCCCTCATAGACTGCTCCAATACTCCCTACAGCATCCCAGCTCTACTACAAGCTGCCCCTTCTCACTACGCTGCCCCGGAAGTCCAGTTCTACCTGTGGAGGACTTTACTACCATAGCCGCACTACCATCTACCTCTGGCAGACTGTGGCAGCGCTGGTGGAATCTCACTAGATACTACAGGTGGTGTCACGACGAACTTTGTAACTAATCCCCTGTAAATTTTAACCCCCTTTTTGAAAGATAGGCCCAGGACACGGGGTCTGGCGTGGCCGCCATTCCCCGTGACAATGCTTAAGCTCTCAGAGCCTGACACCCGAGTACCCCATAGCCTGGGCGCAACATATCTTTTTCTGGTGGTCACGAACAGGATCCCGTGCCTGGTATTACCAGGTACTGTGTGCCGTGTTATTGACTATATTGAGTGACTGTTTAAACTACACCGGCATTACTGCGCCTGAAGAGAGGGAAGAAAGGGGGCGTGCCAGTCTGTAGAGCGCGAAACTGAAACCTGCCCCTAGCTCAGCCGAGCATTCCAGAGCGCCGCGGCCTAGTTCGGAAACTCCCGAACTGTTTAACTCTTCGAGGACAGGCGGTAATTCACTAGGGGGGCCTCCAACATGTCGGCCTCCTGCAGTGATGACGACGGTGCATACGCTGATCCCAGGAATTACATCGCAAGACCTATGGCTGCATCGGGTGCAATCGCCCAAATAATGCCGATGTCACTCGCATACATCCCGGGGGCCAAGTGGTTTCCCCAGTATGACGGGCGCCCGGATACGCTGGATGAGTTAAAACGAAAAATCAATAGCGTCCTGGACATGTATGCGATGACTGGCCAACAGCACGCTGCTGTGGTACTCGGACAGTTAACTGGTGCAGCAGAGAAAGAAAGTGCATCCTGGTCTGTCACTGAACGCAAATCCGCCTTTGCTATATTCAATAAACTGAGAGCTACCTTCGAGGAGTGCAATGAGGGTGATATACGCATACGCTACCATCACTGCTACCAGAGGCCAGGGGATGACATAAGAGCTTATGCCTGGCATCTAGAAGAAGCATTGCGTGCCCTTATATATGTCAGCCCCACCAGTGTACCCGACCAAAACAAGCTTCTCATTGAACAATTCACTCGGGGACTGCTATCCCCCGAGGACAGTAAGACTGTACATTGGTGGTCACTAAGCAATCCGGAAGCTGACTTTAACACCCTGAAAGAGATGGCCATCAAAGAGTTAAAGCCAGTAGAGACCCATGAAGCTGCAATTAAACGGTGGTGCAGTGGTGAGGTCCAGGCTACTCCAAAACCATTACCCGTGTCTACAGCCACGCACAATGTACAATCTGCTCAGACAAATATGATTCCCTGTAGGCTGAGATGCGTGCTGAGATGCGCCAAATGAATAAAAACATCGCTAAACTAATGGACGCTCTGCAGTTACAGCAAAGCCAACAGCCAGTGCCAAGACCCCAACCCAAACCTCAGCCGCTGATTCAACTTGCCGATAGTCCGAAGGATGTACCCTGGATGCAAGGAAAGCAAGCCACAGTGTACAGGGGGAGAACCACCGACCGCTACAGCTCCACTGGGGAGCTCATCTGCAGCCGCTGTAACCGCACCAGTCACCTCGCCAGGAGCTGTCCTTTAAACGGGCAGTCCCTGGGGGCCGGGGCCAAACCTCAGGATTTGATCATCAGGGCCCAGCACCTAGTACAAGACCTTCATCGGACAGAGACCGTTTCTGTCCATTGTACTGGATGGCATCCCGACACCTGCTCTGCTGGACACCGGGTCACAGGTGACCACCATCCCCTATATCCTTTATAAGAAGTATTGGGCTGATGCAGAACTGAAACAGCCTGAAATAGACCTTACCTTAACGCATCCAATGGTGAACCAATCACTGTGATGGGGGTTAGAGAAGTGCCCATAAAGGTGGGGACAGTGGAATTGCAGAACCAAGGGGTCCTTGTAGTAGCAGAAGCCAGTAATGCTAATGATCCCTATATTATACTAGGCACTAGACACTGCCAGACCTGGTCAAAGGAAGGTCCTCCAGCGTGAGATCAGAGCCATCCTGCGCCATCAACAGGTAACAATTACAGGTGGCGAAATTGGTACTGCCGGGTGACAGATCCGTTGCCTATTGTGATTCCTCCAATGAGTGAAATGATGATTTGGTGTCGAGCAGCTATAGGTCTGAGAGGGCAGGAATATCAAGCATTAGTGGAGCCCGTCAGCACATAGCACAGACCTACACTGTTGACAACCAGGGGGGTGGTGGACGTACACAATGGGAGAGTACCTGTTCGCATCTTAAATTGTGGCAGTGAGGAGGTTAAATTACCCAGGTATACAACAGTTGCTAAATTGTACACAGTCAGCAACAACGAGATCCAAGCAGGGCAACCCAGACCCTATACAAAAGGGGCAAAACTTGATCAAACCAATGGGCCACTGGTGGACTGGTGCCAGCAGCTCCATGTCGGAACTGACACCACTCCTGTGTATGAAAAGCAAGGTGTGTACCGGTTAGTTCAAAAATTCGAACAAGTCTTCAGTAAGCATCCATTTGACTTTGGTAGGATAAAAGGGGTACAACATCACATCCCCACAGGTACACATCCACCAATCAAGGATCGGTACAGGCCTACTCCACCTGCACATTATCAAAAAGCCAAAGAAATACTACAGGACATGAAGGACGCAGGGGTTATACGAGATAGCTGTAGTCCCTGGGCAGCTCCATTAGTCCTAGTCAGGAAAAAGGATGGCAGTATGAGAATGTGTGTAGACTATTGGCAAATAAACCGCATAACACACAAAGATGCTTACCTCATATAGAGGAATCCTTAGCTGCGTTGAAGTTTGCCAACTACTTCTCTACCTTAGATCTCACTAATAGGTATTGGCAGGTGTCCCTAGCCGAGGAAGACAGAGAGAAGATGGCATTCGCAACACCTATGGGCCTATGTGAATTCAACAGCATGCCCTTTGGACTATGTAATGCACCTGGAACCTTCCAGCGATTAATGGAGAGTTGTCTGGGACATAAGAACTTTGAGACGGTGCTGCTCTACCTGGATGACGTGATTGTGTACTCCAAGACCTACGAGGAACATGTCACTCATCTAGGGGGGGGGGTGTTTGAAGCTCTGGCCAAATACGGGATGAAGCTAAAACCATCAAAATGCCACCTGTTAAAGCCAAGAGTACAGTACCTGGGACACATAGTCAGTGCCGAAGGCGTGGCCCCCGATCCAGACAAGGTGACAGCCATCAAGTGTAGTGGCCAGAACCCAAGACCTTAAAAGAAGTCCGTCAATTCCTGGGTTTGGTGGGCTACTATCGGAGGTTCATCAAGGAGTACACCAAGAAGGCTGCTCCCCTGCAAGACCTCCTAGTAGGCCATCCCACGAAGGGCAAGTCTAAAGATTCTCCGTGGAGATGGGGTAAGGAACAAGAGGAAGCATTCCAGATGATGAAAGAAGCCCTGACAGGAGAAGAAATCCTTGCTTACCAGGACTACAACCTGCCATTCCTACTGTACACAGACGCCAGCAATGTGGGACTCTAAGCCGTCCTTTCCCAAAAACAAGGCGGCAAGGACAGGGTAATCGCCTACGCCAGCAGAAAGCTGAGCCCCACAGAGAGGAACCCAGAGAATTACAGTTCCTTCAAGCTGGAATTCCTGGCCTTAGTCTGGGCCATCACAGAGAGGTTCAAATACTATCTAGCTTCCAGCAAATTTACAGCTTACATGGATAACAATCCGCTGACCCACCTGGAAACTGCAAAGTTGGGAGCTATGGAACAAAGATGGATGGCCAGATTGTCCAACTCCCAGTTCACCATCAAGTACCGGGCTGGGCACCAGAATGGAAACGCGGACGCCTTATCCAGAATGCCTCACCTATCAGAAGAATGTGTAGATGAAGACGAGCTAGAGGAAGTGGACTTACCTGCCTTCCATCAACTAAAAGTAAGAGTAACCCAATGTCAGCAAACCCATCAAGATCCTTTTACAAGAACAGTAAACCCATTGCCCCACTTCGGTTGGAGAGAGGTGCAAGACAATGACCCGGCTGTCAGTCAAATAAAACAACTGAATTCCAAGAGTCAGAGAAGAGCCTGAAAATCCCCAATGTGAAGCCAAACATCTGTAGAACGAACAAAGTAAGCTGTTCATATACCAGGATAAGCTTTGTCGGAGGTACATCAACCTAAGAACACACGAGATGGCCTGGCAGATCATCGTGCCAAAATCAGAAATCCATGTGGTCTTAAACGCCTGGTCACTTCGGATGGAAGAAACTAGAGATGCTACTGAAAGATAGGTTCTTTTGGGTCAGCATGCGGACATCTATTGAAAAATGGTGTAAGAATTGTAAATCATGCAGCCTGAGAAGAAAGGACTTACAGAGCCAGAAAGCCCAGCTTCATCCCATCGTAACCAAGCAGCCTCTGGAAATAGTCGCCTTGGACCATGTAAAACTGACTCCAAGTAGATCCGGCTACACCTACGCGTTGACCATGGTAGACCATTACTCGATATTCTTAATGGTTGCCCCTGTAAATGACTTAACAGCTGCAAAAGCTGCTAGAACTTTGTCTTCTGCAGACCATTGGGATACCCAGAACAGGTCTTAACAGATCAAGGATCAGCATTTGAAGTGGAGATCTTCCAAGAGTTTTGCCAGATGTATGGGTGCAAAAAGATCAGAACAACCCCGTATCATCCCCAAACCAATGGACCCTGTGAGAAAATGAATCACCTCATCATTGACATGCTGAAAATCCTACCGAGAGGAACAAATGGCCAGAGAAACTACCTGATTTGGTTGACGTGTACAACCACATTCCAGTAAGTTCTATAAACTGTACACCAGCTTACCTGATGAGAGCCCATACAGGAAAGTTACCCGTAGACTTGGAACTTGGAGTAGTTGATCTTGAAGCAGATCATACCATCTCATACTGGAAAACCCATCGCCTAGAACAATACAAATACCGCTACCTACTCGTTGCGAGTATAGCGAGCACGATTATTAAGGTTCTCGCTCATCCCTAGTTGCTGATAATGTCACAGGTTGGTAAAAGGAGTCAGGTATCAGAATAGTAGGTTAGGCAAAAGGCGAACAGGGGAACTAGTCTGCCCCTTAGACTCGGGTTCCCTAGCTCTTCCTGTTCCTGGAATTACCTCTGAAGGTTAGGATATCTGGGCCACTACCCTTGCCCTCTGCTCCTGACTAAATCCCCCTCACCTCCACTTATGGATCAGGATGCACAGCAACTCCCACAAAATAAGGAAAACTCCGGGCAGGAACAGCAGGAAGGCATCAGCACACACTGCAATACATCCTTACAGCACACCGTCTTGGCAGAGACTAAAACTCTATTGCATCTGTGTTTCTTTTGTGCATATACTCTTTCCATCATTTTGGGAAAGATTTTAATTGTTTTAAATTTTTTATTTCAGTCACCTTCTTTTTTGCCTGATTTATGGACGTTGAATACTCTCATCCACATTGGCACCAATTTTGATACAAAAGGAACCATACTGGACCTTGGATTATCTTCAAGTCATGGGATCTGGTTTTTTGTCCTTAATTAGGGACTTTCTAGATTTGTGTGACCCTTAGAACTGATGCCACAAAATCACTCATCTTCCCTCGGGAAGACTATATATTTAGAGGATTGAGGACTATTCATTTTCTCCATTATAGTTAATTAAGGTGTAAATTGTTTGTTTTTAATTCTCTTTTCCATTGATGTGTTGCTCCGTGTCTCCTCTATGATCCCCCATACCTAATTAACAGGTACCATCGGGCTCTTAAGCTCCTCGTCCACCCCGCTCTCCTCACACCAGCGCGCGGGGTGACGCTTTCCAGGACGGCCGAGCCTGACGCGCATGCGTGGGTGCCATGGTGACGCGTCCCATGGCGCCGCGTGCGCGTCACGGCCGGCCGTCACGTTAACTGGAGCGTCACTTCCGGCGCACGGCGACTGAGGATGACGCGCACACACAGGTGCTGTACGAGCCTCGCTCGTTATGATCATATATAGGGGGACGAATGAGGGCTGACATAGAGCACATAACACTCCCCCTTGAGGAAGCTGCAGCTACCAGGCTTATGCAGCGAAACGCCGCGTCGAGGTTCTAGCCCAGCAGGTCCCTTGTGGAGGGCAATATACTTGGATCTAACATGGGTATGCATAGGTCTTTATTGTTGGGACCCCTCTTTGTACTTTGATCCAGACAAAAGCGCTTGAGCATGTTCATTCTAAGGATTTATGTATAGCCTATATACTTGTTGCACATGCACTTTATTTGGATGCAATCATGTTCACTGCAACTACGCTTTTGTCATTTGTATGGTAATGAACCTTTCGGGGTTTTTTTACCTTTGTACTTGTGGGATTTTCTATCATTGTGAGAATATGTCTACCCGTTGATGTATTACGATATCTTACTGCCCTTGCTGTAACCTGATGGGCTTGTTGTATATGCCTTTCATGTCACCTTACTATTTTTAATGATGTTTTCCAATAAAATTTGACTTTTTGCATAGTACTTTTTGTTCTTTTGTGTTGATAAAACTCTATCAGCGACATCTGATGGTGAAAGAGAGAACTATTTAAAGGCATGGGGCATGGTCACATAACACACCCACAACATCCCACCTCAGATAAAGACAACAACACCACAGCAGCATCGACATTAACTTCGAATGTGCCAGGGGAAATTTACTCCCATTAAACTACAGCAGAGTATTTGAAATGGACTGCAGAGCAGTCAACACGTGACAGCAGCACAGATAGAGAGGACAGCAACGAGCTGCCCTCCAGCTGCCTAGCTTTACCTTGGCTGGCAATCAAAAATACAGGGGAGCCCATTATTTTTAAATTATTTAAATACAAAATGTAACAAAAATGTGTAGGTTTTTCCCTATTATTATTATTAATTGCCAGCTAAGGTAAAACCCAAGCAACTGGGGGCTGGTATTCTCATCATGCTGAGGCCCACAGTTATTGGGCATGCCCAGGCTTCAGAATAGAAGCCTGCTGTCACCCCAGAAATTGTCGCGTTCATTAGAAGTGCCAATTCCTGGCGCTTTACGTTGCTCTTCCCAATGCCCTGGTGCGGTGGCATTGGGATAATAGAAGAGGTTAATGACAATTGAGTATTGACAGCTTGTCATTAAGCCCAGACTGATAACATGCGTCTCTATGAGACCTCCATGTTATCGATCCTGTGAGTAAATATTTAAAAAACACAACACACAGAGAAAAATCCTTTATTTGAAATAAATCACAGAGACAACCCTCATTTTCTCTCTTATTAACCCCAAACATACCATACCACTATAATCCACAATGATGGTGCCCGAAGCACACAATCCTAGCTCTCCTTCATCCAGAAGTTGCAGCGAAGAAACAAGTGTCCTGTCACTGCATTCTCTGTGATCACACTGACTCCTTCGAGGAGTGGTGACATCACTCACTGTGTCACTGAGGCCTCCCTGCGACAGTGAACTTAGGTTATCCAGCTGCTGGATTGTCGGACTGCTGTGCTGCCATGTCTCGCAATCCAGCAGCAGGGTAATTTTAGTTCACTGACTGCCATTGGGAGCCTTCAGTGACTCAGTAAGTGACATCACTTCTCCTTGCAGTAATCAGTGTGATTGCAGAGACTGCAGAAAGAGTGCAATTGCCTGGGTGAAGCACCAGGAATTTCTGGGCAGCTGTGGGCTGCTATTTTGTAGCCTGGGGAGCCCAATAACTATGGCCTTCTCTATGATGAGAGTACCAGCTCCTAGCTGCCTGGGCTTACCTTGGCTAACAATCAAAATAGGGTGAAGCACATGCATTTTAATACTTACAATTGAATTGTGGGTTAGTGATTACATAATAAATAAACAGCCCATGTTGGACCAATGTAAGAGCTCTGGGAGTTACACTGTGTCTGTTTGTTTTCCTGGTGAGTATTTTATTCCAGTGTTTTGGCCAAATGAACACATTGCACTGTTATTGTGGTTAAAATAATGGTAATAAATTCATTCTATTTTCATTAACACAAGTGATTTGAATTTTCAAGAATGCAGTGTACTAATTTAATTTTATGACCAATAAATAAATCAAAATGTAGATTAAAAAAGAGTTTAAAATTGGTTGCACCAAAATTATTCATTCTTGGTTGGAACGATGCAAGGTTCTAGAAGAGCTGACACCACTCCTGAAATGTCTGTTTTACTAAATACTTGTATTTTTCTTGTATTAAGTAAAAACTCTGAATTGTGCCATCACTCTTTAATTTCTTCTGAACATTAGGAATACCTTGAAAAATGGGTGAAACCTTTTTCCTTCTCAAAAGGTTGTGTATACTGATAAGCGAGCAGTCAGATATTCAGGTTTGCATAGCTCTAAGGCCAGGTTCACATTTACATTTGTGAACTCAGCGTTCCGAACGCAGTCAAACGCAAGTGCACTGCATTCCTATGTTTAACATGGGAACTCATGGTACCTGCATTTGGCTGCATTCGGTTGCAGTTGCGTTTGGATGTGCATAATATGTGCGCCCTCCGAAGGCAACATGTTGCATTTTTTGTGCGTTCGCGGGCGCTTGCTTTATCAGCAAGTGCCCACAAGCGCACAAACAATACATCGATCTCAATGGATCCACAGTGTCCTCCGCATGACAGCGCAGGATAACCGCTGATTGGCTTGCCGGGCTGCATACCCATGTGAACGCATACGGAGATTATCCGCTGCGTTCATATCAGTATGGCAGCGTTTTGCAATGCCTTTGTGTGGAGCCCACTCGGACGGGGTACTCGGTACCGGACTGGGGTACTGCTGGGGATGTCACGGAGGTCCTGGTCCAGACCGTGTCCCAGGTTCTCATAAGTAAAAGGGGATATTTACAAGGGATAAAGTTTGTTGTGACGCCACCCACGGGTTGTGGTCAGTAATGGGACCACCGCTGCAGCACTGCTCTGCCAGGAGGATGGATGGATGATGGGGCTGCAGCCAGATGGATGAGCCCGCCGCGGGTCGGGCTGCTCCTGACAGGATAAAAGGTATGATGCACAGTTCAATATACCTGGAATCAAACACAGACACTCAGGCAGGGTTCACCAGGTTTACTTGTCAGCTCTTCAGACAATTTACAGCAGTTCTCAGTAGAGTTCTCAACACAAGTTACAGTCAGTTAACTCCGGTAACACTGAACCCTCTGCAGCCAGGCTGTCACTCTGAGACCCCTCACTCCTTTTTAAGTCCTTCCAGGATGTTGTTTCTCTCTGTGTTCTGTCTCTGGGTAGTATAGCGGCAGCTCGGACCCTTGTGGGTCCTCGTGGTTGCTGCTGTGCTTCTAACCCTTTTGTTGGGAACTCCAACCTGGAGTTAAAGCTCTCCATCGGTTAATCTGGGAAGCTGGTAGGTAATCTCTGTTCCCCTCAGAGCCGACACTCTGGTATATGCCTAGTCTGCAGTAACCCTTTCCGGCAAGGCGTTACCAGACTCCATCTAGTCCGTGTGATCCCAGTCCAAACTAGGGAAAACTACTCCACCGGTAGTTGGTCGGTGCTGCCGTGTTCCTCGGATCCAGTGCTGCTGGTCCGGTCTCTTTCCTCACACTTCCCTGGGATGCTGGCTATGGACGAGCTTTCTCTCCATGGTTTCTATGACTCTGTGGATTCTGCGTCTCCAGGAAGCCCAATCCCACCGGGACGTGTCTCTGTCTTTCTGATGTCTGTGCTGCTCGGCTCACTCTGCCCTACTAACTCCTTCCTCCTCTTTCTCCTCTATTTGAGCTCTCTGTCACCTGATCTACATTCTTTCCCACCCACTTTCTCTAAACCCACCACCCCTTGCCTGCCTAGAGTCCGGGTTGGGTGCCGCCTCTAGTGGTGTGTGTGTCCGTGAGGGTGTTTGTTGTACAAACTGTCTATCTTTCTGCCTGGCTGCAGTTCCCTATGTGGCCACCCTGGTCTCAGGGGTGCCACCATTTGCGTCTGCATGACCTCCGCATGCAGACACAAACGCAAATGTGAAACCTGCCTAACCGAATAGTTTGAATGAGTAACGAGTAACAAATCCAATACAAGTCAATGGGGTACACACTCAGATCTGTATACTGAAACAGTTTCAAAGTATTCAGTTAGAGCTTTCTGAACCCGAATATCTTACTACTCGCTTCATCACTAGTTGTGTTTCTACACTACACTGTCAGCAATGAGCGGACATTATCAGTCAGTGTAGTAACAGAGCGCCAACTGGTAACACGCATGTATTGCAATATCTATGCTGACTTTAGTTCAAGTTCAGTAATGCATTATGCTGGGACTTGAGGTTCCACAAGTTCAGGTAATGCATTACATGTACTACACTGCAGGTGATTGAAAAGCAAGGGGAGTTTTTGGCAAACCTGAATCCTCCCACAGGTCTGCTCATGTGGACCAGGTGGGATATCAGCTGACTAGTGCTGTGTGAGGTAGTCTTTCACAAGCCTGCAAAGGTGCAGGACATGTGATATGAGTATGATAGTCCGGATGAGAAAATTGCAGAGCAGGCAGTGTGAAAGGTACTGTTTGAGCCTCTCTGTTTGAGGTTGCTGTGAGTGCGGGAAGAGTTCAGTGTGAACGTGGCCCAAGTCACAATGAGTAATGAGACAACCTGTGAACCGTGTATTCACTGACTGAAGGCGGTAAATAGACACTGTGAGTAATTCCACTGATGTACTGGTGTATACTCCATATAAGTCCACTGAGACATGTGTGGGAATACTGCACTGATATACTTAAGCTCCTGTCACACACAACGACGCAATAGTGATCCCAAAAACGATAACGATGCTGTAGGGATCGTTGATGTGTCGTTACCTGGTTGCTGGGGAGCTGTCAGATCAAAACAGGCAGATCTCCTCAGCGACCAGGGAGCCACCTCCACATCGCTGGAAGTGGGAGGACACTGGTAACTATGATAAACAGCGGGTATCTAAGCAGCGCGCGCTGCCTAGATACCCGGTGGTTATCATAGTTACCAGCATCCACCCTGCTTACAGGCTGCGCTAAGTAGGGAGGACGCTGGTAACTATGATAAACAGCGGGTATCTAGGCAGCACGTGCTGCGTATGGTTACCAGCCTGTGAGGTCACTGATCACTGGTCTCTTGCTGTCACACGCAGCAATGCGTGCTGTACAACGGGAGTGCAACGATCAAAAAATGACCCAGAGCACTTGTATCGATCAGCAATCTTAAAGCAGGGGCCTGATCGCTGCTAAGTGTCACAATTAGCGTCACAAAACCTGTGACGTTACAATGATCTCACTAACTGTCTCGTTATGTGTGACAGGGGCTTAAAGAAGAAGTGTACCTCAACCTGTACAGGAATATATCCATTGTGAAAGATAAATGGACCATGCATTATATGGACATTTATATTGAAGTTAAAGAAAAGTCTCGTGTCTTGTTATGGAGCATAGTTTATGAAGTCTGGAATAAACCTGATGAACTTTTGTGTGGAATACAGTACTGTATGCTTCAATTCCGCTGTCAAGTGAGTATCATGTAAAACCCTCAGCGATCGATACCTCACAATTGGTGGAGAATGTGGGCAGTGCAGCCTGGTTGCTAGTGACAATGTAAGAGGTGCACACGTGTGTGGATTCAGCAGCTGTGCAGGTTGGTTGCTAGGGGTAATGCCACAGGAGCACAAACATGGATATAAGCATCTGGCTGTGGCTCACTGAGGCCACGAAGATAACGAATTGGCCTGTAACTCGGTGGGGTTACTAAGTCGTCATACTCAAACTAGGTTTGCTGTACGGGGTTTCGAAGTTGTCTTCACACTCACACCAGGTTCGCTGTAACTTGGTGGGATTACGAAAATTGTTGTAGCACTCAAACCCAGTTTGCTGTGGCTCAGTCGGGCCATTAAATTATCCACAGAGAGCTGTGCGGATTGCCGGGTGTGAACAGCAAACACTGACGGCCATGTAATGACCGAAACGCCAGTCGTTTGTGTGTGAGGAATATGGTGCTGCTATGAATGACTCTGTGGGAAATTAACTTTCTTTAGCAGTGCCAAAAATATAACAGATTCAAACTTTTCAACAAAGATATGGCCCAACAGCCCCAACACAATGTTCAAATTATGCGGCCCGAGGGAACTCATGTGCCAGTTTTGCAGGGAGGGAACTCAACTACCCCTGACTATACTACCCCCACCCTTACTCTGTACAGGGCCTACCCAGGCTCTTACTGCAGCTGCGGCACGTGTTCCCCTCAGGATATAATCCTACACCCACCTCCCACGCTATTTACAAAATACTTCGGGATCCCTGATTCTCTTTTATAAATCTATCCCATAACCTATTTAAAGCAAATACAGTTTTCCCTCCTGCAGGGGTGAAGGTCTTACTGAGTGTTCAGAATCTTGTATAGACCAAGCCTGGTCGGTCTCTCCTCAGGAGTACACACAGAATAGTCCTTTGTAGTTTCTGGCTAACTCACCCTGTCTGACTATCCATATATTGACCGGTCAATCTTATGTACTCACAGAACACGGCTTATCTTTCAGCCCATGGTGTAGATTGAGCCCTTGAATAATTCTAACAAGGTTCTAGGCAGGTGCGTCCTTAAATAGGTCCACGAGCCCCTCAGAACAGCCGACACGTCTTTTTTTGTGTAGGATCTCCTCAGGCATCTGTCTCTGTCAATTTACCTCAGGAGACTCACTAAAAATTACTTCCTGGTTCCAGATCTTTCAACTAGTGTACACTGGTGACCTCCAGTGGCCGAACTAAGTTACTGCAGGAGATTTACATTATCAGCATTCTTACAGCCATGAGTGGAGCAGTTCCCTGAGACGGGATGGAGAAGTAGTTAGATAACCAGCTGCAAACGCTCTTTAGCAAAATGTAGTGTCCGGAAGAAATGCAGGAGCTTACAATAAAGGGAGGAGCAAATTAAACTGCAGCTAGTGAGCTGTTAAAGTGCCTGCTACAATCGCAGCAGCAGGTATTTGAGAATCAGCAGCAGGCATTTGAGAAGCAACAACAGAAGCAGCAATGGGCCTTTGAGGAGCGGCAACAGGGTTGCTGCAGGAACACCAGTACCTGGTGCAGGAACGGCAGCAGCTGTTGGCACGCTATAGTATGGCGTTACTATTCCGTGAGTTCTCTGTGGGGCCGGTACCATACCAGGGTGCCCAGGAAAATAGCAAGACGTGCTGTGAACTGGGTCATAAGACAAATGCAGAGGCAGACATTTTGATACAAACCGCAATGTGACATTGCTGCGATGATGTAGGGACTGTTAACACTTGTAAAAGAAAAACAGCCGAGCTACATACATATATGGGAATTTGTTCCGTGAGGTCCCACAACTCATGAAAAGGGACCTGGGGAACATCTGGGCACTGGACAGATGGACAGGTCCGCTGGCACGGGCAGTGGGAGAGCAGAGTGCAAAGGCCGAATATGTGAATTTTTGGAGAGGCCATAAGAAGGGATTATGTGTTCTGGTATAGGTTGTTCAGTTGAGAACACCTAGCAATATCAGAGGAAGGAGTACCATACTTGCTGGAGAAATTGGTTGGTTTCCTGACGTATGGGAGCAGTTCTCATATTGAAGGAGATGGTGATACCTTGAATTTAGCCTGTAAAGTACATGATGTTATCCAGACTCTGGAAGAGTAGGGAAAAAACCTAGAGGAAAAGATGCTAATGCCGAGCGGCCAGGAGGAGACAATCATCAAAGGCTGAAGTATTGTAGATGGTGATTTAATTTTTCAACTCGTTTTAGAGTGATACTAACTCCTCCTTCGGGATTTATTCCTGAAGAAAGAGCCAGTATCGCTCTGAAATGCATTGAGAAATTAAATTACTATCTACAATAATTCAGCCTTTGATGATTGTCTCTTCCTGGTAGCTCTGCATTAGCACCTTTTCCTCTGGCATTTTTATTCTACATTTTATCCTATGGTGGCTGCTGCAGCCAGGATTACATGTGCATACAGTGATTGGGCTGGCACAACCCCACAAGATGAGCCCCGACTGTTTTTTCACTTCTTACTTACCCACATGGATTAAACACTATTGTGTGCTCTTTTACCTTTTGCAGCGTTGTATCGGACTCTGTAAAGGTACCGTCACACGTGGCAATATGGCTTCCATTTCGCCGTAAATGTGTGTATTTCGGCGATGTAGAAACCACATCGCCTGTGCGTAGTGGCGTGAGACAGGGAGATTTTACGGCGTGAAATCGCTAGTGGAGCATCGCCTGATCGCTCTGCTGAGAAATCAGGCGATTTACACCAGGCGATTTCTGCGCAGTATGGTTTGTGACAGGGTGATAGCGATGTTGAAAGCGAGCTCAGACAATCTCGAAGAAATTCCAGAGGCGTGCCTGAGCATTCTGTTAGGCGTGCCCCGTCTGCCGCGATTGGTGACAGCTCCTGCATTCCCATTGGCTGCCCATGGCTATGGCGCTATATTTGATGATCTTTGCATTCTTCACCAGATGCATCTTCTTCATCTTCTTCACAAGTGTGTGAAAAGGCAAAGTGCCAGTGTAATTGTGTACCACATCAGACTGATACTGCGTGTACGATGTCAGTACGTTATGATTAATTTTGTAATATGGGCAAAATGTACATTGGTGTATGCAAACATAGAGTAAAAAATATGTTTAATAATACAAGTGTCATATTTTGGTGAAATGTGAAAAACAACATGTGCACTATACCCAAATCAGAAACCATATGTCACCCCCACATAAAAATAGTAACGCATGTACATTCTACATGTGCCACACACATCTGTCATCCTCCGGTTCGTTCTTGAGGTGACGTTACAGCATCTCTCCAAGGCAAATGACGCTGTTGCGCCAAAAGTCCCTTCCCCTGCAGAGATAGCCATGGCGTCAGGACACAGATCTGCAGCATGGGGTCAGCCAGAACTGTTGATTCTCATAGACATCCTGGACAGCTGTGACTATTGGTGTCAGCAGCGCCACAAGCACCCACGTATCCACAAGCAGGCCATCCTGCGTAAAGTAAAGAGGGCCCTGCTGAGCAGACTGGGTGTGGAGTGCACCACCCAGCAGATACAGAAGAAGGTGGTGGACTTGAGATACAAGTGTCCAGGGCGCATTGAAACCATCAGTGCACGGATTAGGAGGCTGCATGGTGAGCAATTGTGATACACACATACCTCATCACAGCAACAAACAAACGTGTACCACCACATGGAAGTGTAGCCTGTCACATAGGTATCATTAACCCCATGATTTTGTGCCTTCATCCCTCTGCATCTGTCGGTTATGGTACCTTTACACGCCGCCACAACAGGATGGATACAACCCGCTACAGGCTACAAATGTAGCTTGTCGCGCCAATATCGCCCGTAGTAGCGCCGTCTGAAGACGGGACGACACAGCCGGCTACAGATACATCTGTATCCGTGCACTGCCCATAAACATATGGCTACATCGCCGATTGTAGCGAGCTGTATCGGCGTGTAAAGAAGCTACAGAAGGGAACTCGGGACATCCGGCGATGTAGCTGCAATGTGGCTAAGGCGTCACCCAGGCTCCGTGTTACCCCGCCCCATCTGCGATCAATGGTGGAAGCTCCTGCATGACGATTGGTAGTCGCTGCATAGGGCGGCATATTTAAGGAGCTGACCAGTCACACTACACAATTGCTCGAGCGTGCTGTATTAACCAGCCTCCTGCAATGCCTGCCCAATCATGATGTTCTGGCTTTGTCCTATCGCCGTACGGACGTCTTGTAATCCACAATTGTGGCACGCCTATGTGCTGTCCCTGCTGCACCAGGTCCGCCCATATTAGCTTGTTGTAGCGTTGTGTAAATGAGGTACGCTGAGCTACAGATGGCTACTTGAGACACCCGGCGATGTAGCTAGCTGTAAATGTAGCGTAGCGTAGCGCACCATGTGGCGGCGTGTAAAGAGGGTGCGGTTCCCGTTGGTAACCGTTCGGCCGTGCTCGTGCACGTGAAGTTGCCGTTGGTATCCATCCTGTTGTGGCGGCGTGTAAAGGTACCATCAGTGACAAACCAACAGGAAAGGGTAGACTACAGTACTATGTGTTGCCATTTCTGATGTGAACATACTCATCATATCACTATATCAACACACATAGCTGGATAGTAAGGCTGAAGTCAACATGTACATCTTGTCTTCACCACTATGACACATACAGTCAATATTACCACACTGTGTGACATATAGCCTGTCACACAAATTTGTTGAGAATGGCAATATATCCATTAGCCACATTTTCAGGACATCTTGCCACATGACTAATAAACCACCTTAGCCCTGTGTGGTCATGTGCATCTGTACATTACTCTTCATGGATATGGATGTGTCACTATACTTGTTTTCATTTGTCTCAAAGATTTGTGCGGGACAATATTCCATCCTGTAGGCCCATCATCCACAACATAGCTCTGCACACGCAACATGAATGGGCCAATTGTGTGTGTGTGAAAGTCTCTGTCCTGGTCATCATGACATTTCTGATCTGCATGTGCCCTAAACTGGGTTATTGGCCATGGCCCTGTAGAGATGGCCACAGTCAGATCACATCACATCACTATGGGCAAAGCAACAAGCCTTTACATGTTGACTACATGCATTACTGACACACACACAAATGACATGTTTTTGGTAGTACGTGTTGTGGGTGGACTACATGTGTACATAATTGCAATGTGTAATCTTACAGAGGATTCGGGCAGTTCTGAAGGGCACCCATCACCAGCTGCAAGCTTATCACCCGCCAGACCTCCTTCACTGCCACAGCCACCATCTGGCAGCCCACCACCACCTTACCCAGGAAGGCCAGGGTCCTCAGCTGCAGGCAGCTCGGCCTCTGTAGGCCCTCCGAGTCTCCCCTCTGCATCTGGGACCACAGCGTCAGGCCCGCACAGCCCACTGGCCACACCACCTGGAAGGGAGTCAAGAGGGGCTACACCTGACCCCGGCCTGACACAGCATTGCCTCAAGACACCAGACCCTCTAGCTAGCCCTCCACACGATGTAGGCAGCCCAGGTGGCAGATGGTACGTGTTCACCATATTACATTTCCTTGTGTTTCTAAATGTGGCCTGTGTGATCCAGTGTTAATGTGTTCCTGTTTTTGGGGTATCCCTTTGCTTCATGCAGATGGCACACCAGCAGAGCCAATGTTGGCCGGGATGTCCTCGCTCCCAGCAGCAAGGGAACTGGCTGATGGTGACTTAATCGTTAGTTCATTAACACAGTCACATAACATTGGTCTGCACAGAACTACATTGTAGTAATTCATTTTTATGTTCAAGTATTTTTATTGAAAACAAATCAAATCAGGTAAACAGAGGTACAATAGACAATATAAAATTGCTGGGAAGGCAATATACATTATATGAAAAACATCTTAGAACATTAAAGTCAAGAAAAAACATTGATGTAAAATTACATGTACCTACAAAATAGAGAAATATTTCAATAAATAAAATAGATTCAGTAGCAAAAAGAATAAATGTAATTGTGAATACAATTATAAACAAAATGTAAGGAAACAAATTGAGTCAAATATAATGCATTTAAGAAAAAAAAACACAAGAAGTAGAGGGGGAGGGGAAAAGGAAGGGTGAATGTAGATAAGAACAAGGTAATCAGAATTAACCCACTATGTACAATTGATATTAAAGCGATTTGAAGAAAGAGACAGCACTCACCGGTATGTGCAGGGTGGTCTTTTAATCCAGATTTTCAAGGATAGACAGGGTGCAGGGAGGTGACCACGGAGGGCCGGTGGACAACGACGCCGTTTCGCAAATGATGTTGCTTCTACGGGTCCAGATATCACCGTAGATGCAACATCGTTTGCGAAACGGCGTCGTTGTCCACCGGCCCTCCGTGGTCACCTACCTGCACCCTGTCTATCCTTGAAAATCTGGATTAAAAGACCACCCTGCACATACCGGTGAGTGCTGTCTCTTTCTTCAAATCGCTGTATAACGTCCTGGTGCTTTGGATGTGCACCGCCGGAGGGGAACCCGCCAGGGATGATATCCCGGAACATGATTGTTGATACCGCTTAGTGCCCTGAATTTTCTTTTTTCACAATTGATATTAAATATATCAAATTGTACTAATCAAAGTAAATAACATTTCAGAAGATATTACATAACTTTAACTTTTATCCTGAACAACGCAAAGATTCCCCTATAAAGGTTCAGGATTCATAATAATGTTCCAAACTTCCCACTTCCTGGAATATTTTTTTTGCAAATTATTTCTAAGTGCATATCTAATATATAAAAGCCGAAGGCCACTTCCAGAAAACCCGAAGGGTACTTCCGTGATGGCCTCCGGACCCATACTGCTGACGTCACCAGTGCGGGGTCGCCCGGCTACAGGGAGTGGCGGAGGAACGTTCCGCTCTCGGAAGTTCCGTCTGCCCTCCAGCCTCTCCCCTCCAGCCTCTGCCCTCCAGCCAGTACCGTAGCTAGCGGGGGGTCAGGGGGGCCCAGCGCCTCCCGGCATGAGGGGCCCATTGCCCCCACCCCCTGGGGGGCCCCGTGCTGCCAGCCGCCCTCCGCGCGCCCGGAGAGGAGGGAGGACGGGACTTCCTGTCCTGCAGCTCTGACCGCCCCTCCTCTCCTCCTACACCACACGCATGGCGCCCGTGGTAAGTGTGCACCCCAAACACCCCCCTCACATCTCTCTGCCAGGCACCCCCCATTCGCCACCCACGGGGGCCCCGCACCCCCTGGGGGGCCCCGCGCTGCCAGCCGCCCGCCGCGCGCCCGGAGAGGAGGGAGGACGGGACTTCCTGTCCTGCAGCTCTGCCCGCCCCTCCTCTCCTCCTACAGCACACGCACGGCGCCCACGGTAAGTGTGCACCCCAAACCCTCCCCCCCTCACATCTCTGCCAGGCACCCCCTGTTCCTCACATGCGGGGTCTGGGTGCTGATCTAGCCCCAGGCCCCGAAGCAGCCCAGCTACGCCACTGCCTCCAGCCTCTGCCCTCCAGCCTCTGCCCTCCAGCCTCTCCCTCCAGCCTCTCCTCCAGCCTCCGCTCTCCCCACCCCTCCTCCAGCCTCTGCCCTCCTGCCTCTGCCCTCCTGCCTCTGCCCTCCTGCCTCTGCCCTCCATCCTCTCCCCTCCAGCCTCTGCCCTCCAGCCTCTGCCTTCCAGCTGCCTCTCCCCTCCAGCCTCCGCTCTCCCCACCCTCCTCCAGCCTCTGCCCTCCTGCCTCTGCCCTCCTGCCTCCGCTCTCCCCACCCCTCTCCTCCAGCCTCTGCCCTCCAGCCTCTGCCCTCCAGCCTCCGCTCTCCCCACCCCTCCTCTCCCTCCAGCCTCTCCCCTCCAGCCTCTGCCCTCCAGCCTCTGCTCTCCCCACCCCTCCCCACCCCTCCAGCCTCCCTGTCCTCTGCCCTCCAGCCTCCCCTGTCCTCTGCCCTCCAGCCTCCCCTGTTCTCTGCCCTCCAGCCTCCCCTGTCCCTGCCCTCCAGCCTCCCCTGTCCTCTGCCCTCCAGCCTCCCCTGTCCTCTGCCCTCCAGCCTCCCCTGTCCTCTGCCCTCCAGCCTTCCCTGTCCTCTGCCCTCCAGCCTCCCCTGTCCTCTGCCCTCCAGCCTCCCCTGTCTTCTGCCCTCCATCCTCCCCTGTCCTCACCCCTCCTCTGCCCTCCAGCCTCCCCTGTCCTCTGCCCTCCTCTGCCCTCCAGCCTCCCCTGTCCTCACCCCTCCAGCCTCCCCTGTCCTCACCCCTCCTCACCCCTCCAGCCTCCCCTCTCCTCACCCCTCCATATGCAATGTACACAATCTGTATATATGTGTGTATGTAGTCACTTCCCTCACTTTGTCCCCACTTCCCTCACTTTGTCCGCACACACACACACACACACACACACACACACTCCGCTATACTTACCACCGCCCCTGCGCCCCCCGCCTGGATCCTCAGTCGACATGTCACCGGCCCCGAACTACTGGATCCAGTATAGCGTCCAAGAAGTCTCCCCAAACTTCCCGGACGCCATATTGGATCCAGTCGTCCAGGGGCAGCGACATGTCCACACAGGATCCAGCCGGCGGGCAAGACGCAGGGTCGGTGGTAACTATAGCGGAGTGTGTGTATGTGTGTGTGTATGTATGTGTGTGCTGACCACTCTGCCCATGGCGCTGCGCTGACCACTCTGCCCACGAAGGCCACTTCCGGAAAACCCAAAGGTTACTTTCGTGATGGCCTCCGGACCATGGGGGTGACGTCACCAGTGCACCGTAGCCACCCCCGCCCAGCTACAAGGAGCCGCAGAGGAACCTTCCGCTCTCAGAAGTTCCGTCTGCCCTCCAGCCTCTCCCCTCCAGCCCCTGCCCTCCAGCCAGTAGCGTAGCTAGGGAGGGGGCAGGGGGGGCCCATTGCACGCCACCCGCGGGGGCTCCGCACCCCCTGGGGGGCCCCGTGCTGCCAGCCGCCCGCCGCGCGCCTGGAGAGGAGGGAGGACGGGACTTCCTGTCCTGCAGCTCTGCCCGCCCCTCCTCTCCTCCTACAGCACACGCACGGCGCCCACTGGTAAGTGTGCACCCCAAACCCTCCCCCCCCTCACATCTCTGCCAGGCACCCCCTGCCAGGCCATGGAAAACCCGTGCGGATACTGTGATGCTGTGCCACCTGAGAAGCGTTTGGCTGTAACTTTGAGGTTAATGGCAACAGGTCGATCGATGACGGACCTGCAATACTCTGCAGCAGTCTCGCAGCCACTGCTGAGCTGCCTCATACCCGAGATGTGTGAAGCCATCCTGAGGTGCCTGGTGCCAGCCTTTTTGCATTTACCAACCACCCCCGCAGAATGGATGGTCGTTGCCAGTGGTATTGAAGATCGCTGGAAATTTCCAAACTGTAGTGGGGCACTGGATGGTAAGCCATGAGGATCACTCAACCCCCCAACAGCGGATCTTTTTTTTTTTAACAATAAAGGTTATTTTAATGTGATCCTCATGGCCATTGTGGATGCTCACTATGAGTTCCTCTACGTGGATGTTGGCATGAACGGCTGTATCTCAGATGGGGGGGTGTTTGGGCACAGCTCCTTTGGCCAAGAGCTGAGGAGAGGTGATCTAAACTTACCCTCAAATGATGAGACAACCGGTCATCTCAACTTTGCATTTGTGGGGGATGAAGCCATCCCACTTCATGCTCACCTACTTTGGCCATATCCCCAGAGGACTGTTACTTCTGAGCAGCGCATTTTCAATGGCCAGCTATCCCGAGCACGCCGTGTGGTTGAAAATGCGTTTGGGATCCTGGCCAATAGATTCCGCTTGTTTCATACACCTTTGAATATGAAACTGGAATCTATAGATATAGTAGTGCTGGTATGCTGTGTGCTACATAACTTCCTGCGTCATAGGGATACTGCATCATACACGCCGGTAAGTTATGTGGATTCAATGGACTCCACAACAGGGGAAGTCCGTCTCGGGGCGTAGCGTGCAACCGACCCTGGTCAGGCGCCATTCCAGCCGCTGAGCCAGGGTCGAAGTCTACAGGATGCCAGGAGCAGCAGGGACAGCTACTGCTCCTACTTCAATGGCTCTGGGGCAGTGGCCTGGCAGCAAGAACACGTGTAAGGTGGCTGGGGTTGTCAGGCACCACCAGCAAAAGGAGGGTGTCAGCAGCTGAACTACCTGTCTGTCTTTACTTTTAAATACAGGGCAGTTGCACAAAGCATTAAGCTGTGCACAGGGGTGTCTGACAGCCCAATGGTTGTTAGGGGTTCCAGCTGCATTGTCTGCTAATGTCCAGTACACAGATCCAGGCCATTGACCAACACTCTATGCTCACACTGTGTTTTTTTCAGAATATGTTATGGATTTACACATGGTTATGTGTCAACACACATGCACATTTGGATAGTGTTTGTGGAGGGGAGGATGGAGCTCGACATCAGTAAGCGCACACACATGTCTGCATACACATAGTTCAGCCTGGACCACACACAATCCATGCACATATGTCCAGACTGTTGTTTTCAGCTTACCTACGCAAACTACAGATGCACACATAGCCATCCATGGTGTACTCCACAGTGCTACAGACGAGCCGTCCTGTGTGGCAGTTTGGCAAAGGCAAAGTGTCTTTTGGAAGCCGCAACACATGAAACGAGTGTGCAGTAGCGAGATAGTAGCAAGGCAAATGCGTCATGTAGTGGCAGACTTCCTGACAAGGCTGACCAATGGTGATGCAGTTGTGTTGCCCAATCGGAGTGGTAGGGGAGCGGTGTACAACACTCTGCCACGCCTGTCTCCTCGGCGCACTCAAACTCTACGCCCACATCGCTGATGCAGTGGAGGCGTGTGACGCGCAGATTTGGCGGCGATGTGGCTATGTGAAATTGCTTCCGGTCTGCGGCAGGGGATTTCCGGAACCAGGATCGCCGAACATTGCACGCGAGATGTCTATGTGTGACAGGGTGACGGCAATGTGGAAAAAAAAGTGCCCGGAACTTGCGCGCTCACGTCAAATTGCCAGCCATATGGCGGCGATATTGCTATGTGTGACGGTACCTTGAGAGAGGAGTAAGTGCCAACCAAAAGCCCTGGAGGCTGAGACAATGATAATGTTCGAAACCTCTTGGATCATGCTGTGAGTAACCAAGTAGGTTATGGCAGATGAGGATCTTAGACACAGGGTAGTGAGCAGACCAGGAGATCGGCAATGAGATAAATGATAGGTTATAGAGCTATCTTACCAGATAGGAGACAGAGCACTCTTCTTTTGCTGGAACTGACCAAGAGGATAAGGGTAGCAGGGAGGTCTGACTTTCCAGATAGCATATGGAGGTTGTGGACCCAGATCCAGTTGGAGGAGAAGAATCAATTACCTGATGTGTGGACATCGGAATCTTCATTGATGGTGCTATTGTACCCTGGATACAGATGCTGAAAGGAACTGTAGCTGTTGAGAAGGCCTTCATATTTGGCTACTGATGGTCTCATCTTCGGCTTGAATAGGTTAGTCTATATAACTCTCTTGTGAAAGAAGTGGTTTATAGGTGGAAAAAATACATGAAAGCTAAAGCAATGACTTGGCAGAGACTATTAGGACTATGCTGTAATCTATCATGTGGTACTGGTATAAAGTGAGACAAACTCACTAGATATAGTTAAGAGAATTTGGACCACCTCTGTAAAAAAATATGTAACCTTTGGAAGCTGAATCACTGGATATAGGATATAGGTATGGATCAGTGTTACAAACAACTATGAGGTGCGCACTTGAAATACGGTCTGAATCACTAGAGAATGATCAGAGTTTTAAACTACAGCAGTGAGTATCTTTGTGCGATGTGGACTGAGCACGCAGGGGGATCTCTTACACTGGAAAGTGGACAGTGCCTCTGCACCATAGCTATGATAGGCCTTGTGGACCAAGGTAATCAAAGTTTCTAATTCACTAAGAAGTGGGGAGGACACTAGACCTCTGCTGCGGTCAGCTAGTAGCATTATGGAAGCTGTAGAATCAGGTATGGTCAGTGGTGGCCAAAGCTGTAGACCACTGTTGTGGACAGCTATATGGTATGTGGTAGCAGAGAGTTTTGGCTCAGTAGAGAGTGGACAGAGCATAAAATCATTTGTGTGGGCAGAGGTATCTGCTGCAGGTAGAAATACCATACTTTATAGATAAGGGTTCAGATTCGCTGGGTAGATGCTTGAACAAATGGCCATTGCTGCGTACATGGGACATGGTTGTGGGCAGCTAACTGGTATATGATAGGTGATGGTTCTGGCTCACTAAGACGTGGACACAGCACATGGCCAGTGCTGCTAGTAATGATGTGGTATGTGTTAGCTGAGGTCCTGTCTCACTGGTGGACAAGTGGACAGGGCCCGTTAACCACAGTTGCAGGTAGCTGTATGGAACATAGTAGTTGATAGTTCTGGCTCATTGAATAGTAGGCAGAGCCCAATAACCACAAATGACGGGAAGTATCTGGTATGAAGTAGCTGATTGTTATGGATCACTGAAAAGTGTTAGAGTATGGCCACTGCTCCAAGTAAAAATGTGGTACATCGTGGCTGTAGGAATGGGGCTGAGAGCAGCCCTGTGTCCGCATCCTATGGACACTAAGCTTAAAGGGATCCAGTCACCTCCAAAAAGCCACCTAAGCTTCAAAAACATGTCCCTGCAGCATCCTATGAGCTTTATCATACTCCTTTTGTCACCAAAATGCTTCCTGTAAAAGTTTATAAAAACATTTTAATACTCACTCATTATCCATGTGTGCCGCCCAGCTTAGGGGACCGGGATACCCGGCGCAGGGTCCCTTTCCTTGGGGGAGTCACTGGTGGCTGGACCCAGGCCGTGGCCCCAGGCTGGCACACTCCTAAAAGGGGGTATTTACAGGGGATTTAGAAGTTTATATAATTTATAAAGTTTGTAGATGTTATTGTCGTGACGCCACCCAGAATAATGTGGCTATATATGGCCACCGCTGCCTTGTACTGGCCAGGGGATGATGGTGAGAGGCAGCTGAGATGGTATAGCCCTTTTCCGGGTAGGGCTGTAGGGTCCCCTGGACAGGTGATGTTAAAGTTAATGATGGATGAAGATGGAAGTATGGTGAGGAGATGTTAAGGACACAGACACTTACTTGATTCACAGCAAATTCTCTCAGCGGTGATGGTCCCAATCCTGGATAGATGGTAGCTGTTAAATCAGAGGCTGAGGCACAGATGAGGTTTAACTGGTTTACTTTCAACCAAACTATAATACAACAAGTCCCGTCTCCGGAGTCTGCAATAGGGGTTCAGTTGCTCAGGCCCCACCAGGTCCTTTACCTCCTGCTTGCGCTGTCTATGTGGCCCTGCTGCTGTGTGTGAACTCGCTGCCGGCCCAAATCTGTCCTCTCTGGGTCCCACTCAACAGGCAACTTGAGTCCTTTGTCTCTCTCTGCTTACCCCCTCCGGGAGTACTGCTGAACTCTTAGTATGTTGCTGTGTCTGGCCCTGTGAAGCTTGTTGTTACCTCACGTTTTTCCGGTTGCTGTATTGTATATAACTAATGCAGCCACGGATCCGGTATCCGTATCTGCGCTTTTTATCTAGGGTAGATAATGATGCTACCCGATTCTGAAAGTGTTCCTCTATTCAGTTTTCTCCTCCTCAGACCGATGGCTTGGCCCTGGAAATTGTCAGTCAGTCCTCAGGAACTCAATGCAGCTCCTGTCACTCTGAGCTCGTGGCTCCAACTGTCTGAAAATTTACCTCAAACCAGTGTTTTATCTCTAGGGAAGTCTCTGGTGTCTCTGGAGCTCCCCCTACTGGCCAAAGGTGGTAGTGCAGTGGCTTGGCTTTCTAAGTGAGTGCAACTATTATGATCTTATACTGTGGCTAATACCCGCAGGGCGCCACACATGATAATTAGTAGGGGCTATATTCTTTAGTCCTCAGGGGGTGTTGGTTTGGTGCCTTGTTCGTCATAAGATCACGGCCTAATGGGTGTGATCTTTTATTCATGTTCTATGCAGGCCCTCCCTGCTTTCCATGGCGTTGGCTGTGCATGTAATGAAGCGAATCGCATCATTTACGGGTAGGGTGACGTCAGTACACCCACGCTGCTCGTTCGGCTTCTAGCACTGCATTGCGCATGTGTGCTTGAGGCAGGACAGAGCGGCGTGGGTGTACTGATGTCACCCTACCTGTAAATGACGTAAAACGTTTTTTGGACTTTTACAGGAAGCATTTTGGTGACAAAAGGAGTGTGAGAATGCTCATAAGATGCTGCAAGGACATGTTTTTGAAGTTTAGGTGGCTTTTAGGAGGTGACAGGATCCCTTTAAACTGAACAACTTTCCTCTGGTCAGTGGGTGTATACTACTTAGGAGGAGCTAACTTTTTTGCCTAGCATAGTGTCAGCCTCCTAGTGGCAGCAGCATAAAGCTATGGTTTCCTGTGTTCCCCAAAAGAAGCGATAGAGAAACACAAACAACATAACTCCACAGCTTCTCGACAAAGAACTTCACAACCTCACCAGAAAGGTCAGCACAGAAGACCTATAAACTGCATTGGACTCTGAGGTGAGTGGAGCTTCAAGCCCAGATCACAGACATCCCAGCGGGGAGGTGCAGATTCCAAGTCTGCTCTCCTAACAAAGTGCTATGAGACACAGTGGCATATAGGGCTCAGAGCTTACCTACCCACACATAGGGGGAAGCCAAACAAGAGCCTGAGCGACCTGTCATATGGCACACAGGAAGAATTAGAGGAAGAAGGGCTTGAAAGGAGTCAGAACGAGGGGATAAGACTGGTAGGAAGGCTTGACTGCAGGAGGGGTACCGGCAAAGAGTAAACTGTGTGTGAACTGTGAACTGTACTGTGAAGAACTTGAGTAAAACCCGATGAACCCTGCCAGAGTCTCCAGTGTTTGTGTGCTTGCATGCTATACTGTTATATACCCTGTCAGGGAACAGCCCGACCCACGGCGGGCTCATCCATCCGCCTGCAGCACCATCTATCCTCCTGGCAGAAGCAAGCAGCAGCAGTGGTCCCCATTGACCACAACCCATGGGTGGCATCACAACAATCCCTGTAAATAACCCCTTTACTTGTGGGCTCGGGACACGGTCCAGACCAAGAACGCCGTGATAACCCCCGTGATACCCTGGTCCGGTACCAAGTACCCCGTCCCTGTGGGCTCCACAGATGCAAAGTCCTAGTAGGCTTTATGTGGCCATGTCTGCTCATCTAACATCACACAGAGCTCCTGAAATTCCTGGCTGTTAGTTCCTATAGTGCAGGACCTGTGCAGTGCTCAGTGTTGGCTCCGCCACCCACTTCATTTTGCTGTGCCTTTCAGTGCTTCTCTCCTGCTGGCAGGTCCTGGCTCTGGAATTGATGGTAAACTGCAAACAGCATCTAATAGATCATGTACTGTGAAGGGAGGGGGCATGTGTTTGTTACCCTGTGGGGTCTGCAGGGCATGTTACCCTATGGGGTCTGCAGGGGATGTTACCCTTCGGGGTCTACAGGGGATGTTGCCCTGGGGTCTGCAGGGATGTTGCCCAGGGGTCTGTAGGGGATGTTGCTCTGGGGGCTGCAGGGGGTGTTACCTTGGGGTCTGCAGGGGATGTTTCCCTGGGGGGTTGCAAGGGGTGTTACCATGGGGCCGTGTTACCAAGGGCATTTTACCTGGGGCTACAGGGGATGTTACCCTGGAGACTGCAGAGGATGTTACGCCTGGGGTTTGTAGGGGATGCTACTCTGGGGGCCTGCAGTGGATTCTACCCTTGGAATGCAGTGGATGTTATGTGAGAGGCCTGCAGGGGATATTACCTTGGGGAGCCTGCAGGTCTTGTTACCCTGGGGGCATTTTTGAGGCAGTTACCCTGGTGGCACTGCAGTGTATGATACCCTGGGAGGCCAACAAGGGGTATTACCCCTGGGGGCTGCAGTGGATGTTGCACTGGGGGCAGCATGGGATTTTGCCCTGAGGGCAGCAAGGGATGTTTTTTGCATATTATTAGACCCTACTTCTATCATCTTTTTATCCCTATATAGCCCCAAATATAGGTACCTTTGATGCCCATCCCTTGGATGACTGTCTCTGTATGACACTATTCTCATACCCTGGGTAAGATTAACTCTTTATATAGAACATCAGCAGGCCTTTATGTAATTACCATACATTTAACATCCTTCTATTTATAATTAATACGTATTCCCTCTGATCCCTTAGAAGACGTTTATGATTATTCCATTTACATTGACCAACTTCTGCCCCATGGTCTCACTAGCCTACTGAAACACCATTTTCCTTGACTTGTAGAGTAATGAGGTATGTTTTCATTTATATAAAATTGTATTACAAAGAGCATTTACATTTGACCAACTCAATCACTGATGATGTTTTTCTTTGTACTTATAGTATGTGTGTTTTAGGGGGAGAAGACTTGATATCTCTTACTAAATGAGATTATTTTGTACATGGCCATCTGTTTTATTTGTAAACTAATACTTTGCCAATTTCTTTGTTTTTAGACTAAACAATACATATATACCCCAAGAGACTTCTGATGAGCCTTCTAACACTTGAGAAGGCGAAACGCGTCAAGCGTTGGGTGTTCCATTGTTTATGCCTTGGAATCCAGAAAACCAAAGGAAGGTCACCAACCCACGGTGTTTCAGAACATTGTTTGATTATCACATCAGACTTACTTTGTATTATATATTTTTTTTTCCCATACATGATTATTTCTCTGGTGAAACATTTCTTTTTATGACACCAGAACATTTATATAGGATATATCTTGAGGTGTTTTTTCCAACGAAGTATACCTCTAATCTTTGTGGGAAAAAGAATTTGACCTTCCTATTTAGTATTTCACTTGCATGTATGTACATCAATACGTGTCTGGTTTCCCATTTTTTTGTAAATGTGTGCAATGTTTGTCTATCTTTGTAGGTTTTCCATTTTAACTTTTTGATAACAATAAAAAGATTTTTTTAAATTAATAAGTTGGTATCTGATAAGCAAGGGATGTTACCCTGGGGACAGCAGGGGATGTTGCCCTGGGGGCAGCAGGGGATGTTGCCCTGGGGGCAGCAGAGGATACTGCCCTGGGGGGCTGCAGGGGATATTGTCCTGAGGGCTGCAGGGGATGTTGCCTTGGGGGCTGCAGGGGATGTTGCTCTGGGGGCAGCAGGGGATGTTGCCTTGGGGGCTGCAGGGGATGTTGCCCTGGGGCTGCAAGGGATGTTGCCCTGAGGGCTGCAGGGGATATTGCCCTGGGGGCTGCAGGGGTTGTTATCCCTAGCTGTTGCATGGGATGTTACCACTAGTGGCTGTAGGTTGTTACCCCGGGGGCTGCAGAGGAAGTTTTCCTGGGGGCGACATGGGATGCTGCCCTGGGGGTTGCAGGGGATGTCACTCTTGGGGGCTGCAAAGAGATGTTACCCTGGAGGGCTGTAGGGGATTTTACCCTGGATGGCTGCAGGGGATGTTACCCTGGAGGGATGCAGGGGATGTTACCCTGGAAGATGCAGGGGATGTTACCCTGGGTGCAGCTCGGGATGTTACCCTGGGGGCAGCAGGACATGTTTCCCTGGGGACACTAGGGCATGTTTCCCTGGGGAATGCAGAACATGTTACCCTAGGGCTGCAGGAGATAATACCTGGGGCTGCCAGGGATGTTATCCCTGGGGGCTGTAGTGGATGCTACACTGGGGGGCTGCAGTGGATGTTACCCTGGAGATCCTGTAGGGGATTTTTCCCTGGGGGGGGGCTGCAAGAGGTGTTACCCTGAGGCTGCAAGGGATGTTACCCCTGGGGGCTGTAAGAGATGCTACTGAGTTGGTCGAAAGGGTAGGGGGTACTCGTACACCGGGACACGAGGTTACTTCGGTGGGGATCACGGCTGGTCAGTTCCCGGTTCCGTGCCCTGGACCCTCAGTGGCGGTGTGGCGGTGATGACGGGGAGGCTGCAGTGGATTCCACTTTGGGGGAGATGCAGTGGACGTTACATGAGCGGCCTGAAGAGAATGTTTCCCTGGGGTGCCTGCAGGGGATGTTTCCCTGGGGTGCCTGCAGGGAAAGTTTCCCTGGGGGGTCTGCAGGAGATGTTTCCCTGGGGGCTGCAAGGCTTGTTTCCCTGGGGGCTGCAGGGCATGCTTCCCTGGGGGCTGCAGTGCATGCTTCCTTGGGGGCTGCAGGGCGTATTTTTATAAGAAAAAAACGGAATTATGAACTCACTACCATCCAATTACACAACTCAAGATGAAGATAAATGATTGTGAATTTATTTTCTACGCATTTCAGAGTGCTCTGGCCCCTTCCACAGGAAGAAATCACAGATATCCAAAAAAAAAACATGTGAGCAGCCTCATAGGGTAAAATAGGTATGTGTAAGATTAGTGAAAAAAACACATTTTGATATCACTAACAGCTCGATAATGTATATAGCATTGCACATGTGTGCACATTCCCAATATGAAAACAGCAGCCACCGTTTCTTTGAGGCCTTGTTACTTGTGCTGATTTTATGCAGCAATCTGAGGTAAACAGGTTAAAATGGACCAAACCATACAGTGAGAGTTGTCTCCGCAGGTTCCAGTCTTCCTTCACAAGACTATAAACCTCTTTTTGAAAGCTCATCAACGCACATCTGTGTATTTCCTTCCAGAGTTCTTTTTAAGACTCTAATAAAAGAAAATGTTCTCCTCTTCATGAAATGATCTCTTCTCTGTAAGCGTCCTTTTAAGATAAACCTTGACAAAAGCCATTTGTAGGCAAAAACGTTGGTCTATTTTTCCTGTGTATGAATTGGACATCTATTAATGTGGACATTTGTTCTAATACTTCACTATTCTTCTTCATGTGCCAATGTTTACACCTTTTAGGTTACAGTTGGCCACCAAAACTCATGGGCCACTGCTGTGTGGTGTTAATCACACACAGCTCTTCAATGAGATCAGTAGTAGAGAGCGGCCATTACATATTACATTAATAATGCTCCTTCTATTTATAATAAGCTCTGGAATTCCTGCAGATCAGTGCCCGGCCCATAGCCTGGAACAGCTCATTTACATATAAGGAACACATGGATTTCTCTGGAATAAGACATCAGATTGCAGATATCAAGTTGTCATTTTATTTAGCTTCTTATGACCTACGTGCCCATATAGACAACGTAGGACAGGTGATCCTACTGACAGAATCCCTTTAGAGTAACTACCACAGCTATTCGGTTTCTTGCACTACTATATGTTGGCATGAGAAAAGTAAAGATGGATTGTTTAAACAGAATTTTACCTGTCATTCTCTTCTTTTAAATTGCAACAACTCAAAAATGCTACATACCTGTTTGTTTTTTGTGAGACTCTACCCTTAATTTACTGTTCCAAGGTCATGGCATTGAATCCTGTATGTGTTTGTGTTACTGTTTTGTGTCATCATCTGTAATTTTGTCATCTGGAACCAAACAATTAATCCTTCTTAGTCCTCTCTGATTAAAAGTCATTTCACACATAGAGATGTCACTAATGGTATATTTTGCCCACCAATCTGTGTAGTTAATAGTCTCTGGTCCATAGTGAATGTCCCAGAAAATTAGTATTTTAGAGCTACTAAAGCCAAACTAGCTTCTGCCATGGTCAAAGTCAAGCATGATACTGGCTGATTAGAAAAATATATATTACAAAAACAAGGGTTAACTGGGCACTAAAGAGGTTTTTATCAGGGTCTGCCCACTTCAAGTGACCTTTTTAAACGCAGTCTCCCAAGGTGTTGCTCGCTAGTAAAGCAGATAAATGTCCACAATGAGAAGGAAAGATGCGGCACTCATCGGAGATGATCTTTATACTTTTATTCACACGTCCATTTACAATTCAGTGCGATAATGAGCAGGGAGGGGGAGACGGTCTGCCGTCTCCTCTCCCCCTCCCCTGCTCATTATCTCACTGAATTGTAAATGGACGTGTGAATAAAAGTATAAAGATCATCTCTGGTTAGTGCCGCATCTTTCCTTCTCATTGAGAAAAATATATATTAGAATCTGAGAGTCCTCAGTGGTTGATACCTTTTAATGGCTAACTGAAAAGATGGAAAGAAAAAGCAAGCTTTCCAGACTCTATGCTCTCTTCATCAGGCTTACAAATGACACAAAGTCTGAACACACATATATACATATACAGTTAGGGCCAGAAATATTTGGACAGTGACACAATTTTCGCGAGCTGGGCTCTGCATGCCACCACATTGGATTTGAAATGAAACCTCTACAACAGAATTCAAGTGCAGATTGTAACGTTTAATTTGAAGGGTTGAACAAAAATATCTGATAGAAAATGTAGGAATTGTACACATTTCTTTACAAACACTCCACATTTTAGGAGGTCAAAAGTAATTGGACAAATAAACATAACCCAAACAAAATATTTTTATTTTGAATATTTTGTTGCGAATCCTTTGGAGGCAATCACTGCCTTAAGTCTGGAACCCATGGACATCACCAAACGCTGGGTTTCCTCCTTCTTAATGCTTTGCCAGGCCTTTACAGCTGCAGCCTTCAGGACTTGCTTGTTTGTGGGTCTTTCCGTCTTAAGTCTGGATTTGAGCAAGTGAAATGCATGCTCAATTGGGTTAAGATCTGGTGATTGACTTGGCCATTGCAGAATGTTCCACTTTTTTGCACTCATGAACTCCTGGGTAGCTTTGGCTGTATGCTTGGGGTCATTGTCCATCTGTACTATGAAGCGCCGTCCAATCAACTTTGCAGCATTTGGCTGAATCTGGGCTGAAAGTATATCCCGGTACACTTCAGAATTCATCTGGCTACTCTTGTCTGCTGTTATGTCATCAATAAACACAAGTGACCCAGTGCCATTGAAAGCCATGCATGCCCATGCCATCACGTTGCCTCTACCATGTTTTACAGAGGATGTGGTGTGCCTTGAATCATGTGCCGTTCCCTTTCTTCTCCAAACTTTTTTCTTCCCATCATTCTGGTACAGGTTGATCTTTGTCTCATCTGTCCATAGAATACTTTTCCAGAACTGAGCTGGCTTCTTGAGGTGTTTTTCAGCAAATTTAACTCTGGCCTGTCTATTTTTGGAATTGATGAATGGTTTGCATCTAGATGTGAACCCTTTGTATTTACTGTCATGGAGTCTTCTCTTTACTGTTGACTTAGAGACAGATACACCTACTTCACTGAGAGTGTTCTGGACTTCAGTTGATGTTGTGAACGGGTTCTTCTTCACCAAATAAAGTATGCGGCGATCATCCACCACTGTTGTCATCCGTGGACGCCCAGGCCTTTTACAGTTCCCAAGCTCACCAGTCAATTCCTTTTTTCTCAGAATGTACCCAACTGTTGATTTTGCTACTCCAAGCATGTCTGCTATCTCTCTGATGGATTTTTTCTTTTTTTTCAGCCTCAGGATGTTCTGCTTCACCTCAATTGAGAGTTCCTTTGACCGCATGTTGTCTGGTCACAGCAACAGCTTCCAAATGCAAAACCACACACCTGGAATCCACCCCTGACCTTTTAACTACTTCATTGATTACAGGTTAACGAGGGAGACGCCTTCAGAGTTAATTGCAGCCCTTAGAGTCCATTGTCCAATTACTTTTGGTCCCTTGAAAAAGAGGAGGCTATGCATTACAGAGCTATGGTTCCTAAACCCTTTCTCCGATTTGGATGTGGAAACTCTCATATTGCAGCTGGGAGTGTGCACTTTCAGCCCATATTATATATATATAATTGTATTTCTGAACATGTTTTTGTAAACAGCTAAAATACCAAAACTTGTGTCACTGTCCAAATATTTCTGGCCCTAACTGTATACACATATACAGGGTTGGATAATGCATAAATAAACCAAGTGAGGTGAAACATTGGTCAGAGTTGGGAAGGGGAAGAGAGCAGTAAACATCAGTTTTCTAGAGATAAGAAGCAGATAGTTTTATGATCTGAGAGTCCTCAGTGGTTGATATATCGACCACCAGGCTCAACCACTGCATTCTTTGACCAATTCTCCATCTGGCGTCTTCATTTTCTCTCTGTTGACATTCCTACCATCATCATATGTGACGTCAACATCCCCTTGATACCAACCAGTCATCAGCCTCCAAACTCCTGTTACTGGCTTCATCCTTTTGGCCTCTCTCAATGGTCCTCCATAGCCACAAACACAGACGGACATACACTAGACCTCATCTTTACCTGCCTCTGATCCCTAACTAACCCCACATCCTCCCCTCTCCCCCTATCTGACCACCATCTGCTTACCTTCTCATCCTTGTCCTCGTTACCTGCCACCCATGTTTACTATCTCGAACATCCTTGCAGAAACCTCACACACGTTGACACTCGCATACTCTCTGACTCTATTCTGCCACTATCCTCCATATCCTCACTCCACGGCACAGATAACGCCACCGCTTTCTACAATTCTACATTCACAGCAGCAATTAATGCAGTTATCCCTCTCGTTCACGGTAGAACACGACAAAACAACAGACAACCCTGGTACACAGACACCACTAAAAAGCTGCAGCGGGAGTCTAGGGTTGATGAGCGGTGCTGGAAGAAAACACATTCACAAGAAGACTACACAGCATTCAAACAAGCACTTCTCAAATTCAAGTCAGCACTCACCACCAGTAAACAGAATTACTTAATTACCCTCCTATCCTCTTTGTCCCACAACCCCAGGTAGTTATTCAACACATTTAACTCCCTCCTTCCCCCCTACTTCTCGTATCTCTGCAGAAGACTTTGCAACACACTTCACCAACAAGATCGATCAGATCAGACAAGTCTTTGCTACCCAACCACCACAACCCCTATGTATTGCCCCCAGCTACCTAAAACAATCACCACAGAGGGGCCAGAAAATTAATCAAACAAAAAATAATACAGATACAAAATGAATAAAAATCCCAATAATAAAAAAACTGGTGTAATGCGATGCAATTCAAAAAAGTGCTGTTGCTGTGGGATCATAGATCTCAATGCAACTGAAATTCACTTTAACAGCATGGGAGAATCTTTCCCAATTACACAGAAATTATCCTGTGACAGCCAATTTGTGGTGTATGTCATCACATGTGCCTGTGGCATTCAATACGTGGGACGTACTATCCAGTCCCTGAGTGAATGGCCACAGGCACAATGCGAAAAATGGCATCATGAAACAAAGTTTGTCCTGACACTTATGTTTGAAGCATCTATTATATAATTGCCGTAGCGACTTCCGTCGTGTCCGGCGCTACTTCCGTGGCTTTGTTCGCGTGGCTCAGCACTTTCTCCAGGACTCTGTTCGCGGGCTTCACGGGCTGCGATGTCTCTCTCTCATGATACATTGTAATCAGACTCCTGCACCCTGAGCCCCAAAGTGATCATCAGCCCCAGACTCCTGCACCCTGAGCCCCACAGTGATCATCAGCCCCAGACTCCCTGCACCCTGAGCCCCACAGTGATCATCAGCCCCAGACTTCCTGCACCCTGAGCCCCACAGGGATCATCAGCCCCAGACTCCCTGCACCCTAAGCCCCACAGGGATCATCAGTCCCAGACTCCCTGCACCCTGAGCCCCACAGGGATCATCAGCCCCAGGCTCCCTGCATCCTGAGCCCCACAGGGATCATCAGCCCCAGGCTCCCTGCACCCTGAGCCCCACAGGGATCATCAGCCCCAGGCTCCTGCACCCTGAGCCCCACAGGGATCATCAGCCCCAGGCACCTGCACCCTGAGCCCCACAGGGATCATCAGCCCCAGACTCCCTGCACCCTGAGCCCCACAGGGATCATCAGCCCCAGACTCCCTGCAACCTGAGCGAACAGGGATCATCAGCCCCAGACTCCCTGCACCCTGAGCCCCAAAGTGATCATCAGCCCCAGACTCCCTGCACCCTGAGCCCCACAGGGATCATCAGCCCCAGACTCCCTGCACCCTGAGCCCCACAGTGATCATCAGCCCCAGACTCCCTGCACCCTGAGCCCCACAGGGATCATCATCCCCAGACTCCCTGCACCCTGAGCCCCACAGGGATCATCAGCCCCAGACTCCCTGCACCCTGAGCCCCACAGGGATCATCAGCCCCAGGCTCCCTGCACCCTGAGCCCCACAGTGATCATCAGCCCCAGGCTCCCTGCACCCTGAGCCCCACAGGGATCATCAGCCCCAGACTCCCTGCACCCTGAGCCCCACAGGGATCATCAGCCCCAGGCTCCCTGCACCCTGAGCCCCACAGGGATCATCAGTCCTAGGCACCTGCACCACCATCCCTGACCATGATACAAAGTATTGCACACATGATACATTGTAATCAGACTCCTGCACCCTGAGCCCCACAGTGATCATCAGCCCCAGGCTCCTGCACCCTGAGCCCCACAGTGATCATCAGCCCCAGGCACCTGCACCCTGAGCCCCACAGTGATCATCAGCCCCACAGTGATCAGGCTCCTGCACCACCATCCCTGACCATGATACTAAGTATTGCACACATGATACATTGTAATCAGCTGTATCTCCGCCCTGCTGGATCTGAGATCTGCAGCTGTCAGCTTATTGCTCTGTCACATCCATCTCTTCTTCTGCAATCAGTAATGGGGGAAGCAGAGGCTGCAGAATCAGGTCAGTGCAGGCAGGATCGCTGGGCACAGACCAGATCACAGGGATCCACTCTCCCCAGATACAGCTCTCCTGGTCTCAGCCTGATGACACACTGCTGCCTGCTGCCTCCAGCTCTGCTGGGTCCTACAGTCCACCCCACATCACACCGGCTGCTGCTGAATCACACAGACCCCCAGCAGCAGCTGCAGCACCGGGAGGAGGGCGGGATCCTGCACTAAGGTACAGATCCTGCTGCCAGGCTCTACTGAAACAGAGGTAGGGAAGATGGATTTGTCAGATGTAGCAGATTTGGGGTTGCCAGGTGGAGCAGAATTGGGGTTGTCAGATGTAACAGAATTGGGGTTGTCAGGTGTAGGAGAATTGGGGTTGTCAGGTGTAGCATAATTGGGGTTGTCAGATGTAGGAGAATTGGGGTTGTCAGGTGTAGCATAATTGGGGTTGTCAGATGTAGGAGAATTGGGGTTGTCAGGTGTAGCATAATTGGGGTTGTCAGATGGAGCAGAATTGGGGTTGTCAGATGGAACAGAATTGGGGTTGTCAGGTGTAGGAGAATTGGGGTTGTCAGATGTAGCAGAATTGGGGTTGTCAGGTGTAGCAGAATTGGGGTTGTCAGGTGTAGCAGAATTGGGGTTGTCAGGTGTAGGAGAATTGGGGTTGTCAGATGTAGCAGAATTGGGGTTGTCAGGTGTAGGAGAATTGGGGTTGTCAGATGTAGCAGAATTGAGGTTGTCAGATGTAACAGAATTGGGGTTGTCAGGTGTAGGAGAATTGGGGTTGTCAGATGTAACAGAATTGGGGTTGTCAGATGTAACAGAATGGTGTAGCAGAATTGGGGTTGTCTGGTGTAGCAGAATTGGGGTTGTCAGATGTAACAGAATTGGGGTTGTCAGATGGAGCAGAATTGGGGTTGTCAGACGTAACAGAATTGGGGTTGTCAGACGGAGCAGAATTGGGGTTGTCAGACGCCAGAAGCCCAACGTACACCCCGATGAGCTATGCCCGCGAAGCGGCCATTACTCGACCCTGCACCCCGCACCGCGAGCAATGCTTCGCCCAGCTATAGACATCGGCACAGACAAAGCGGTGGACCCACGTTGATATCCACCATACAAACATATGTAGTTAATGGAAAGATATCATGGAACAATTGGATTTTTATTTTAAACTCTTAATAAATAAACTATACACAGATTCTAGAATCCCGATGCAATCGCATCGGGCTCACAGCTAGTAATAAATAATTCAACATAAAAGTTACACCAATTGAGCAAATTCCGGAGAACTGCCCAAGCCGCACTGAAAAATTGAATCGCAAAGAATCTTATTGGATTTTTAAAAAGGGGACTTTACATCTGGATGGATTACCGTATATACTCGTGTATAAGCCGACCCGTGTATAAGCCGACCCCCCTACTTTTGCCCCCAAAACCTGGGAAAACCTATTGACTCGTGTATAAGCCGAGGGTGGACCCCAGCACAGGTATACAGCCCCCAGCAGTGTGGTATACAGCAGCCCCAGAGGTATATACAGCAGCCCCAGTGGTAGTATATAGCAGCAGCCCCAGTGGTATATACAGCAGCAGCCCCAGTGGTTAGTATGCAGCAGCCCCAGAGGTATATACAGCAGCCCCAGAGGTAGTATACAGCAGCCCCAGAGGTATATACAGCAGCCCCAGTGGTAGTATACAGCAGCAGCCCCAGTGGTAGTATACAGCAGCAGCCCCAGTGGTTAGTATACAGCAGCAGCCCCAGTGGTATATACAGCAGCAGCCCCAGTGGTTAGTATACAGCAGCCCCAGAGGTATACAGCAGCCCCAGTGGTAGTATACAGCAGCCCCAGTGGTAGTATACAGCAGCCCCAGTGGTAGTATACAGCAGCCCCAGAGGTATATACAGCAGCCCCAGTGGTAGTATACAGCAGCAGCCCCAGTGGTATATACAGCAGCAGCCCCAGTGGTTAGTATACAGCAGCAGCCCCAGTGGTATATACAGCAGCAGCCCCAGTGGTTAGTATAGAGCAGCCCCAGAGGTATACAGCAGCCCCAGTGGTAGTATACAGCAGCCCCAGTGGTAGTATACAGCAGCCCCAGAGGTAGTATACAGCAGCCCCAGAGGTATATACAGCCCCAGAGGTATATACAGCAGCCCTAGTGGTGTATACAGCAGCCCAAGAGGTATATACAGCAGCCCTTAGGTAGTATACAGCAGCCCCAGTGGTGTATACAGCAGCAGCAGCAGCCCCAGGGCTGTATACAGCAGCAGCCCCAGGGCTGTATACAGCAGCAGCCCCAAAGCTGTATACAGCAGCAGCCCCAGGGCTGTATACAGCAGCAGCCCCAGGGCTGTATACAGCAGCAGACCCAGAGGTATACAGGCCCCCCATCAAGCTCCAGGGCCCCCCCCTTGCGCGGCAGCCTGTAAAGGAAAATCATACTTATCACTGTCCCGCGCTGTCCCGCTGCTGCCGACACACGATTCCGGGCTTCAATCCGCGGCTTCCGGCTTCCGTGTGGCCACAGGAACACGGAAGACGCGGATTGAAGCCCGGGATCGTGTGTCGGCAGCAGCGGGACAGTGATAAGTATGATTTTCCTTTACAGGCTGCCGCGCAAGGGGGGTGGGGGGGCCCTGGAGCTTGATGGGGGGGCCTGTATACCTCCGGGTCTGCTGCTGACTCCTGGGGAATACCGTATATACTCGCGTATAAGCCGAGGGGGAACTTTTCAGCCCAAATTTTGGGCTGAAATACTCGGCTTATACGCGAGTATATACGGTAAATGAAGATATTAAGGGAGTATAAAATTAATTTGTTTTAAGATACTTGTGTTTTTTCCATAATTTTAATGCACCTTATTACACTGAATGTATTTTTACGTGTGTTTTAAAGGGATTTTGTCCTCTGACTGGACACCTGACCCTGGCCGCAACACCAGTTTGGACCAATATATTGAGTCATTCAGACATTTGGTACAATACACAATATTAGATAAAAAAACAACAGAAATATCTAATATTACTGTGCAACAGAGAAGGGCAATTTACAGCCTGAAGAACAACAGGGAGATCACTATTAAGCCTGCAGACAAAGTTGGGGCTATTGTTCTCCTGGATACAAAGGACTACGTCAAAGAAGCACACAGACAGCTGATGGATTTACAATACTACACCAAACTGGACGAGGACCCAACTCCAAAATATATGAGGGAGTTGAGAAAACTCATCAAATGTTTAGGTACAGATTCCACAAATCTTCTGGACTTAATTCCTGAGGATCCAAGGATGGGAGTTTTCTATATGCTTCCCAAGATTCATAAACCAGGTAACCCAGGGAGACCCATCATCTCAGGGGTGGGAACACTCACTGAAAGAATGTCTGGGTGGGTGGAAAATGTCCTTAAACCGCTGGTATGGAGGACAGACAGCTATATACAGGACACAACGGACCTTCTAAATAAGCTCTCTACAATAGGTCCCCTCCCCGAGAGTACCATCTTAGCCACCATGGATGTGGAGTCCTTATATACTAACATCCCACACGAAGATGGACTTACTGCCTGCCGACTGTTTCTTGAAGCCAATGGGATCCCTTCTGAGTCAGTTCTAAAGCTCACCAGATTTATCCTCACCCACAACATTTTCTCTTTTGGTGAAGAGCTGTATTTACAACGCACCGGAACTGCCATGGGAAGCAAAATGGCCCCCCAGTATGCCAACCTCTTCATGACTAAACTGGAAAATGACTTTTTAGCCTCCTGCCCCATCAAACCCTTGGCGTACTTCCGTTTCATTGATGACATCTTATGAATCTGGACTGAGACTGAACATGAACTTCTAAAATTCCATGACAAGTTCAACCAATTTCATCCCAGCATAAACCTGACACTGGACCACTCAAAAACAGAAATCAACTTTCTGGATACCACCTTAAAAATTCTAAATGGTTCATTCCAAACAACAGTATATCGGAAACCGATTGACCGTCCCACATACCTCAGATGGGACAGTTTCCACCCGAAACACATCAAAAAATCCATTGTCTACAGCCAAGCCCTGAGATATAACCGTATTTGCTCCAACCCAGTGGAAAGGGATGAACACTTAAACCAGCTAAAAAAGACATTTTTAAAAAAGGGCTACCACCCCACCTCCATTGATGATCAGATCATTAAAGCCACAAGGTTCCCTAGAAGTCAAGCACTCCAATACAGAGAAAAAGAAGAGAACCAACGTGTTCCCCTGGTGGTGACCTACAACCCACAGCTTGAGGTACTAAGGAATACTGCCAGGAAACTTCATCACATCCTACACAAGGATGACCGACTTAAAATATTATTCAAAGACCCTCCCTTGCTGTGCTACAGGCAGCCTCCCAATTTAAGGAACATCATGGTCCGAAGTTTGATGCCCTCTGATACACCAAAAGGAACTTATCCATGCAATGTGAAGAGCTGCAAGACCTGTGCTCACATAGAGACCAGAGACAGGATACAGATCCCCAACACACAGCAGGATTATAAGATTCCTGGGACTTTCACATGCTCCTCTTCCAATGTGGTATATTTAATTATGTGCACCATTTGCCCAGTAGGTTCTTTCTATGTTGGGGAGACTGGACAGCATCTAAGAGCAAGGATGAGGTCTCATCGTCACACAATTACACACAAAAAATCCATTTTCCAGTAGCGGAGCATTTTTCTGGCCAGGGACATAACATTGACAATATGAAGGTTTTAATTTTGAGAGGTAATTTCAAATCCCAAAAACACAGAAGAGTGTGTGAATCCAAGCTACCGTAATTAGAAGCTTCAATTGTATACAGAACGGGCTGAACATTGCTGATGGTTTTATGGCTCATTACCACGTCTAAACAATGTTGTTCAAAGACATGGAAATCTTAGACACCAGGTTTTCTTATAATTTAGTGTCCTAAAGACTTTATTACCTCTGGGCCTGCCTGTTTGAAGATCATCTCCGGGGCTGTTTGTTTATTTTGCCAAATGTCCAGTCCCTGTAATGTTTATTGAGTCAAATATACAATCATTTTTAGTTGTGCATGCATATATTTTGAGTTTCATTCAATATCTTCTCATACCATGCCTGATGAAGAGACCTGAGTCGTCTCGAAAGCTCACCTTATAACATCATTTATTTTATTTTTGTTAGCCATTAAAAGGTATCACAACTACAAGATTTGTATCTTGTTTCTCACACTGAGCGCAATCAACATTTTCTCAACTGGCTAACACGGTACCAAACCTTTTTCTTCTAAAGGGATTGTAGTCACATACAACAATTATGCTGAAAATACAAAAAAAAACCATCACTCAACAATAACTGTATGGGGAATTTTATATTTATGTACAAATTATTTTTCATATTTTATATTGCATAATCAAATTTTATTATATTTTTGTATATATATGTAATGTATTTGTTTTTACTATTTATTATGTGCTTCTGAATTTTCCAAACAAGTACAGCAGCGATATAGTAAGTGTATCAGTATTTAGTATAATACTATTTCCTATAAAGCTATCCACAATCTTGGAACATTTCTAACAATATACCTGAGGAAGACATTTTTACTGTCGAAACGCGTTGTATGTGATTTTTTTGAGAAAAAATAAAAACCTTTTTAGGACAATAAGAAGTTTTGGATCATAAACCTCCGGGAGCGTAAATAGTCTGGTAACAATTCCAATGAACCCCTATGTATAGCAGACCACTCCCCTCACACACTAACCCTCCTCCCCTCCATCACTGAAGGAGAGCTTGCACACATCTTCTCCAAATCGCACATTAGCACTTGTGCATCGGATCCCATCCCTTCCCATTTCCTCCCAACCTCACCACCATGCTTATCCCACCTCTAACCCACCTCTTCAATCTATCACTAACCTCCGGTACCTTTTCTTTTACTGCAACAATTACACTTGTCTTGAAGAAGCCATCTCTCGACCCAATCTCCACATCCAACTATCGCCCCATATCGCTGCTCCCATTCACCTCTAAACTTCTTGAAAAGCATGTCCACACTGTACTTTCCTCCCACCTCTCATCCAACTCTGTCTTAGACAACCTTCAATCTGGCTTCCGCCCCCACCACTCCACCGAAATCGCCTGAACCAAAATTACTAATGACCCAATTACCACCAAAGCCAACAGACAGTTCTCCATCCTCTTCCTTCTTGACCTGTCCTCTGCATTCGACACAGTCGATCACTGCCTCCTATTAAAGATCCTCTCTTCCATTGGTATCACTGACCTTGCCCTCTCCTGGATCTTCTCCTACCTTTCCAAATGCATATTTAGTGTCTCCCACTCCAACACGACCTCCTCACCCCATCCCCTCTCTGTTGGGTTCCCTCAAGGCTCTGTCCTGGGACACCTTCTTTTTTCCATTTATACTCTTGGTCTAGAACAATTCATAAAGTCTCATGGATTCCAGTACCACCTGTACGCTGATGACACTCAGATCTACCTTTCTGGCATAGACGTCACCTCTCTGCTGTCCAGAATCCCTGTCTATCAGCCATATCAGCCTTACTGGCCCAGACGTCACCTCTCTGCTGTCCAGAATCCCTGTCTATCAGCCATATCAGTGTCTATCAGCCATATCATCTTTCTTCTCCTCTCGCTACCTTAAACTAAATGTAGACAAAACTCATCTCATCATCCTTTCCCATGTTGCGTACCTCCCTTACCTGATCCATCTATTATAATAAATGATATCACACTTTGCCTGTACCTGAAGTCTGCTGCCTCGGAGTAATCCTTAACTCTGCCTTATCCTTGAAACAACACATTCAAGCTCTCGCCACCACCTGTCGCTTCCAACTCAAAAATATTTCCAGAATCCGTCCCTTCCTCAACCCTCAATCTACTATACTACTAGTGCACACCCTCATCATCTCCCGTCTTGACTACTGCAACCTCCTCCTCTGTGGTCTCCTTGCTAACACTCTTGCACCTCTCCAAGCTGTTTTTAACCCTGCTGCCTGACTAATCCACCTCTCTCCTCGTTGCTCCTCCACTTCTCCCCTCTGCAAATCCCTCCACTGGCTGCCAATTCCCCAGTGTATTCAATTCAAACTACTAACATTGACTTACAAAGCCATCCACAATCTGTCCCCCCCCATATATCTCTGAACTAATCTCCCAATATCATCCAACTAGTAATCATCAATCCTTTGAAGACCACCTCCTTTCCTCCACACTTGCACATTCCTCATCTAACCGCCTGCAAGACTTCTCCGAGCATCCCCCATCCTCTGGAATTCTGCACCTCAAAAAATCTGACTATCCCCTACACTTGGAACCTTCAAGCGGTACCTGAAAACCCATCTCTTCAGAATGGCCTACAGCCTGCAATGACCATGGTGCCACCTCACCACTCCACCCGTTGCTCCACCACCACTGGACCTTGAGCTTCACCACCACTGGACCCGTGCTTCACCACCACCCGAGCAGACCAAACCTACTGTTTCCCTGCTCATTTCCCTGTAGAATGTAAGCCCGCAAGGGCAGGATCCTCTCTCCTCTCTGTACCAGTCTGTCACTGTTAGTTTGTTCATAGTATTATTATTATTATTATTATTTATTTATATAGCGCCATTATATTCCATGGCGCTTTACATGCTAAAAGGCAGACTAGGACAAGTAACATAGTAACGATACAGGTAACAATAAATGTTGACAATTCGGTTGTACAGATACAAGAGGGGAGAAATCCTGTCCACGAAGGCTCACAGTCTATGAGGGGCTGGTGGGGATACAGTGGGAGGGGGAATTCCAGTCATGAGGCGGTGTGGTGGACCGGGTCTTATTGCAGGTGGTAGGCTTGGCGGAAGAGGTGGGTCTTCAGGCTTCTTTTGAAGGTTCCCAGGGTAGGAGAATGTCTGATGTGTTGTGGCAGAGAGTTCCAGAGTATAGGTGAAGCACGGGAGAAATCCTGTATGCGGTTGTGCGAAGAGGAGATGAGGGGGGAGTAGAGGAGAAGCTCTTGGGAGGATCGCAGGTTGCGTGAGGGTAGGTATCGGGAGACCATGTCAGAGATGTATGGAGGGGACAGGTTGTGAATGGCTTTGTATGTCTTGGTTAATGTTTTAAACCGGGATCTCTGGGAAGTAGGGAGCCAGTAAAGGGCTTGGCAGAGGGGGGAAACAGGGGAGTAGCGGGGAGACAGATGGATTAGGCGGGCAGCGGAGTTCAAGATAGATTGGAGAGGTGCAAGGGAGGTATTGGGAGGCCGGTGAGCAGGAGGTTGCAGTAATCAAGGCGGGAGATGATGAGAGCGTGAATAAGGGTATTAGCAGTGTTGTGGTCAAGGAAAGTGCGAATCCTATAGATGTTTTTGAGCTGGAGTCGGCAGGAGGTGGCGAGGGCCTGGATGTGGGGCTTGAAGGAGAGGGATGAGTCAAGGATAACCCCGAGGCACTTGGCATGGGAGACTGGAGAGAGAGAGCAGTCGTTGATGACGATGGATAGGTCAGGTAGTGAGGGGAAGCGTCTTGGGGGAAGACTATGAACTCGGTTTTATCCATGTTCAGTTTAAGGAAGCGGGCAGAGAAGAAGGAGGAGATGGCGGACAGGCAGTGTGGAATTTTGGATAGAAGGGAGGCGATGTCAGGACCAGACTGGTAGATTTGGGTGTCGTCGGCGTAGAGGTGATATTGGAGGCCATGGGACTCAATGAGTTGCCCTAGGCCGAGAGTGTAGATTGAGAATAGTAATGGTCCAAGAACCGAGCCCTGGGGACCCCGACAGATAGGGGGTAGGGCGAGGAGGATGTGTGGGAGTGAGTGATGCTGAAGGTGCGGTCCGGTAAGTATGAGGAGATTCAAGAGAGGGCAAGGTCCGTGATGCCAAGAGATTCCAGGATCTGTAGTAGAAGGGAGTGGTCAACAGTGTCGAAGGCGGCGGACAGGTTGAGAGAGGAGAACAGAGTAGTGGCGCTTGCTTTTGGCAGTCAGTAGGTCATTTGTGACTTTGGTCAGGGCTGTTTCAGTGGAGTGGAGGGGTCGGAAGCCAGATTGCAGGCGGTCAAAGAGGGAGTAGGAGGAGAGGTGAGAGGACAGCTCAGAGTGGACATGCTGTTCAAGTAGTTTAGAGGCGAAAGGGAGAAGAGATATAGGGCGGTAGTTGGAGACAGTTGTGGGATCGAGGGAGGGTTTTTTGAGGATGGGGATGGGTGTGATCAAGGCGTGTTTGAAGGCTGAGGGGAAGGTGCCAGTGGTAAGTGATAGGTTGAAAAGATGAGTTAGGGCTGGGATGATAACGGAGGTGAGGTTGGGAATGAGGTGGGATGGGAGCGGGTCGTGGGCGCTGGTGGTGAGGTGTGATTTTGACAGAGGGAGGAGAGCTGGTCTTCAGTTATGAGGGGGAAGCAGTTGATGGAAGTAGAGGGCAGTATAGGTGAGAGGGGAGGCTGTGGGGACAGTGGATCAAAGCTGTCTCTGATTCTGTCAATCTTTTCCTTGAAGAAGTAGGCAAAGTCTTCTGCAGAGATAAGGGGAGAGGGAGGGGGACAGGCAGGCAGAGTAAGGAATTGAAGGTTTTGAAAAGTTGCTTGGGATTGTTGGACAAGGAGGTTATTAGGGATAAGAAGAAGGTTTGTTTGGCAGTGGCAAGTGCAGTCTTGAAGGCGATGAGGGACTGTTTGAACAGCGCAAAATGCTCAGTGGAACGTGATTTTTTCCATCGCCTCTCGGCGACCCTGGATGCCCGTCTCAGGTCTTTAGTGAGGGTGGTGTGCCAGGGTTGCCTATTAGTGCGTGGAGCGTGATATGTGAGGGGGGCTGCTAGGTCGAGAGCCTTGGTTAATGTGGTGTTGTAGAGGGTGGTGGCAGTGTCTGTGTCACGTACAGATGTTATGTTGGCGAGAGGGAGGAGGGATTCTGAGAGTGAGTGTAGATAGTATTTTTAACTTGTTTGTATGTATCCCTTTCTCATGTACAGCACCATGGAATCAATGGTGCTTTATAAATAATGATAATAATAATAACAATAAACAACAAGAAAAAACAATGGATCTACCTGTGGCCGATCATTTTTGTAGCCCTGATCATATCATAATGGATATGAAAATACTAGTTTTGAAAGGTCATTTCAAATCAGAGGAAGACAAGAGAGTCTGGGAATATAAATTGATTTATACCTTTGACACATTCTGAGCAGGAATGAAAATGTTGCGTGGATTTATGCCTTTTTACATCAATTGAGGAATCTCCAAATCTTGAATAATCAACAAATCAAAGGACCTAAAACTACGGTATCTGCTTCTTATCTCTGGACACTGCTTTTTACTGCCCCGATGCTCTCTTCCCCCTCCCAACTCTGACCAATGCTTTACTTCACTTGGTTTATTTACTGCATTATCCAACCCAGTCTGTGTATATATGTGTGTGTCCAGTTGTGTCATTGTTATTGCAGAGTGCAGTAGCGCACACCTGTAATCCTAGCTATTGTAGGAGGCTTGGGCTGTTGGATCACTTAAGCTTCTCATTTCTAGTCCATCCTGTGCTATGTGGATCAAGACTCTACTCTGTCCTCATGATTAGTATGTGGCTCTGAGCCAACTGCTCATGGACACTAATTGATGAGTGATCCTGGAAAAAAAAAATAACCAACAAAATGCTCACAATGCACTAAGAATTATTGTGTCATTATTAAGCCTGATAAAGAAACATAGAGTCTGGAAAGCTTGCTTTTTCTTACCATCTTTTCAGTTAGCCATTAAATGTATCAACCACTGAGGACTCTCAGGTAAAGACAATAACTGGCTGATTAAACATTTTCATTGATCCATACATGTACACAAACCATTCAATCACATTTCCTTATTACATAATATGATGACAACATACAGTTCTGGCCAAAAGTATTGACACCCCTGCAATTCTGTCAGATAATACTCAGTTTCTTCCTGAAAATGATTGCAATCACAAATTCTTTGGTATTATTATCTTCATTTACTTTGTCTTAAATGAAAAAAACACAAAAGAGAATGAAGTAAAAAGCAAAATATTGATCATTTCACACAAAATTCCAAAAATGGGCCGGACAAAAGTATTGGCACCCTAAGCCTAGTACTTGGTTGCACAACCTTTAGCAAAATAACTGCGATCAGCCGATTCCGGTAACCATCAATGAGTTTCTTACAATGCTCTGCTGGAATTTTAGACCATTCTTCTTTGGCAAACTACTCCAGGTCCCTGATATTTGAAGGGTGCCTTCTCCAAACTGCCATTTTTAGATCTCTCCACAGGTGTTCTATGGGATTCAGGCCTGGACTCATTGCTGGCCACCTTAAAAGTCTCCAGTGCTTTCTCTCAAACCATTTTCTAGTGCTTTTTGAAGTGTGTTTTGGGTCATTGTCCTGCTGGAAGACCCATGACCTCTGAGGGAGATCTAGCTTTCTCACACTGGGCCCTACATTATGCTGCAAAATTTGTTGGTCGTCTTCAGGCTTCATAGTGCCATGCACACGGTCAAGCAGTCCAGTGCAGGAGGCAGCAAAGCAACCCCAAAACATCAGGGAACCTCCGCCATGTTTGACTGTAGGGACCGTGTTCTTTTCTTTGAATGCCTCTTTTTTTCTCCTGTAAACTCTATGTTGATGCCTTTGCCCAAAAAGCTCTACTTTTGTCTCATCTGACCAGAGAACATTCTTCCAAAATGTTGTAGGCTTTCTCAGGTAAGTTTTGGCAGACTCCAGCCTGGCTTTTTTATGTCTCGGGGTAAGAAGTGGGGTCTTCCTGGGTCTCCTACCATACAGTCCCTTTTCATTCAGACGCCGACAGATAGTATGGGTTGACACTGTTGTTCCCTTGGACTGCAGGGCAGCTTGAACTTGTTTGGATGTTAGTCGAGGCTCTTTATCCAGCATCCGCACAATCTTGCTTTGAAATTTCTCATCAATTTTTCTTTTCCGTCCACATCTAGGGAGGTTAGCCACAGTGCCATGGGCTTTAAACTTCTTGATGACACTGCGCACGGTAGACACAGGAACATTCAGGTCTTTGGAGATGGACTTGTAGCCTTGAGATTACTCATGCTTCCTTACAATTTGGTTTCTCAAGTCCTCGACAGTTCTTTGGTCTTCTTTCTTTTCTCCATGCTCAATGTGGTACACACAAGGACACAGGACAGAGGTTGAGTCAACTTTAATCCATGTCAACTGACTGCAAGTGTGATTTAGTTATTGCCAACACCTGTTACGTGCCACAGGTAAGTTACAGGTGCTGTTAATTACACAAATTAGAAAAGCATCACATGATTTTTCTAACAGTGCCAATACTTTTGTATTGACAGAATTGCAGGGGTGTCAATACTTTTGGCCACAGCTGTAAGCAGTAGAGAGACGTGAGCATATTTGTTGTAGCCCATTAGATTAATATGTGTGAAATCTTAATATCCTGATGAACAAAAGGTGTGAAATGTTCCAGTAACAGCACATTACCTTTCATGTTAATATTGCAATGCCACAATAAAGACTTTTAATATTATTACTTGAAGTGAATATGATTTCCATATGTTAAAAATGATTGGGTAGAGGAAGTAACAAACACTCAAGAAGCATCACTAATTGCTTTATTAGTGTCCCATATGCTATTTGGTGACATTTCACTACTATTATGACTTTTAAAGGGGTTTTTCCCATGAACAAAGTTCATTTTAATCAATAGATCTCAGAATAATAATATTTTTCACAATTGGGTATGTTTAACCCCTTCCCGACCTATGATGTTATGGGACATCATAGAAGTCGGTGCCTTCCCGACCTGTGACGTCCAACAACGTCATGGCGGGATCCCCGTCTTGTAGCCCCGGTGAGCGACGTCGGCGATATCTCACCAGGGCTACAGCAAGCAGGGGACCTTAGGGTGACGTCAGGGGGGTGGCTTTGCCACCCCTCGTCTGTGATTACTGTGATTGGCTGTTGGAACTTCCAGCAGCCAATCACAGTAATTATGCCCCTTCCTCCCATCATGGCCGTTTCGGTGCCTGCTCTCATGTCTCTTCCGGTCCTCTGTTCTGTGCCCTGCTGTGCCCGCTCTCCTCCGGGAGCGGGAGGACTGAGGAGAGTGGCCACAGGTGCGGAAGACCAGAGGAGAGTGGCCACAGATGCAGGGACCGGAGGAGATCGGCCACAGATGCGGGGACTAGAGGAGACTCAGGAGCGGAGGTCCGTAAGAGACAGGAGAGCAGGCACAGGAGCGGCGATGATGGGAATGATCAATCTCATCAAATCACTCCCAGATCACTCCCATCATCACTGGACGGGGCTATACTTACCCCCCTCCAGTGATGATGGGAGTGATCTGGGAGTGATCTGATGAGATTGATCACTCCCATCATGCCTGCTCCACACTGCATCCGTTCTCAGGGTCTGCACCCCTACAGTACTGCACCCCATGTAGCCCCCGTGCCGCACCCTGCACCCTGCACCCCTGTACCCTGCGCCCCGCATTCTTGTGCACTGCAACCAGCATCCCAACATGAAGCAGCCTGCACCCTGTGCCCTGCAGCCTCCACACCCCCTATTGCCCCCTGTGCCCTGCAGCCCTGCACTCCTTTGTCCCACTGTGCCATGCAGCCCCGCACCCCTTCGCCCCCCTGTGCCCTGCAGCCCCACACCTCTTCACCCCCTGTTCCCTGCAGCCCACACCCCTGTGTCCTGTGTCCCTGGACCCCTGTGCCCTGCACCCCTTTGCCCCCCCATGCCCTGCAGCCCGGCCCCCCTTTGCCCCCCTGTGCCCTGCAGCCCTGCACCCCTTTGCCCCCCTGTTCCCTGCAGCCCACACTCCGTGTTCCTGTGTTCCTGGACCCCTGTGCCCTGCACCCCTTTGCCCCCCCTGTGCCCTGCAGCCCGGCACCCCTTTTCCCCCCTGTGCACTGCAGCCCACACCCCTGTGCCTGTGTCCCTGACCCCTGTGCCCTGCAGCCTGCACACATGTGCCCTGTGTCCCTGCACTCGCACCCCTATGTGCTGCACGCCACACCCATGTAGCCTGCAGGCCGCACTCTTGCGCCACCCTGTGCCCTGCAGCCCACACCCCTGTGCCCTGCATCCACGGACCCCTGCACCAAGCAGCCCGCACCAATGTGCCCTGCAGCCCTGCACTCCTTTGTCCCACTGTGCCATGCAGCCCCCACCCCTTTGCCCGCACCTCTTCACCCCCTGTTCTCTGCAGCCCACACCTTGTGTCCTGTGCCTGGACCACTGTGCCCTGCACCCCTCGCCCCCCTATGCCCTGCACCCCTTCACCCCTGTGTCCTGCAGCCCCACACCCCTTCGCCCCCCTGTGCCCTGCAGCCCACACCCCTGTGCCCTGTGTCCCTGGACTCCTGTGCCCCGCAGCCTGCACACATGTGCCCTGTGTCCCTGCACTCCGCACCCCTGTGCCCTGCACGCCACACCCATATAGCCTGCTGGCCGCACTCCTGCACTCCCCTGTGCCCTGCAGCCCACACCCCTGTGCCCTGCGTTCATGGACCCCTGCATCAAGCAGTCCAGACCAATGTGCCCTGCAGCCCTGCACCCCTTCGCCCCCCTGTGCCCTGCAGCCCCACCCCTGTGTCCTGTGTCCCTGGACCCCTGTGCCCTGCAGCCTGCACACATGTGCCCTGTATCCCTGCACCCAGCACCCCTACGTCCCTGCACCCCGTACATGGGTGTGGCGTGCAGGGCACAGGGGTGCAGGGATGTAGTGGAGCGGGGTGCAGGGACACAGGGCACATGTGTGCAGGCTGCAGGGCACAGGGGTCCAGGGGCACAAGGGTGTGGGCTGCCGGGCACACGGCGGTAAAGGTGTGTGGGTCTGCAGGGCACAGGGTGCACCCCTACATCCCTGCATGCCACACCCATGTAGCCTGCACCCCTGCATCCCTGCAGGCTGCACCCCTGCATCCCCCTGTGCCCTGTAGCACGCGCACCTGTACCCTGCGTCCATGAACCCCTGCAGCCCGCAATCCCTGCATCCCTGTGCCCTGCAGCCCATAGCCCTGTGTCCCTACACCCCTGTGCCCTGCAGCCTGCATCCCTGCAGCCTTGCATCCCTGTACCTCTTGCACCCCTGCGTCCCTGCGCCCTTTGCTCCTGCACTCCTGTGCCATTCGCCCTGTGTTCCTGCGTCGCAGTGCCCTGCACCCCTGCGCTTCTGTGTCCCTGTGCTTATGTGCCCTTCGCCCTGCAGCTCTGCACCTCTGCACCCCTGCACCCCTGCACCCCTGTGCCCTGCGCCCCTTGCCCTGTACTCATATACCCTTGTGTCCCTACGCCCTGCAGCCTTGTGTCCCTGTGCCCTGAACCCTGCACTCCTGCAACCTTTTGTCCCTGTGTCCCTGCGCTCCTATACCCTCTTCCTCCTCCGGTCACCCCCTCCCCTCCTGTGCCCCCCTGCCACCTGTGCCAGCATTCTCTGCAGCGTCATCTCCCTTCATGGAGATGACGCTGCAGAGGAGCGATGTTACAGCCAGGCACACCGATATGTGTTATCACTGTGCCGTGGCTCTGTGTAACCCCTTAAGTGCTGTGATCTTACCGGTCACAGCACTTAGGGTCCGTGGAGAGGGAGCAGAGTCTCGTACCTCTCCCCATGGTGAGCGGCTCATTTCAAATCTAGAGGCATAGTGAGCACTTTGATCCCCCAGGTGCTCCACAAATTGATCCGTAAAAATAAAAAATAAAAAATTGTGAAAGAAAAAAGTACTTTCAATTTTACGGATCAATTTCTGAGGCACTTGGGGTTCAAAGTGCTCACTATACATCTTGATAAATTCCTTGGGGGGGGTCTAGTTTCCAAAATGGGATCACTTGTGGGAGAGCTCCAATGTTTAGGCACATAGGGGCTCCCCCATACGCGACATGGTGTCCACTAACAATCGGAGCTAATTTTCCATTCAAATCATTAGCGGACACCATGTCGCGTATGGAGAGCCCCTGTGTGCCTAACCATTGGAACTCCCACACAAGTGACCCCATTTTGGAAACTAGACCCTCCAAGGAACTTATCTAGATGCAGAGTGAGCACTTTGAACCCCCAGGTGCTTCACAAATTGATCCATAAAAATGAAAAAACAAAATTTGTGTGGAAAAAAAAGTACTTTTTAATTATTACAGATCAATATGTGAATAACCTGAGGGTTCAAAGTGCTCACTATGCATGTAGATAAGTTTCTTGAAGGGTCTAGTTTCCAAAATAGGGTCCCTTTGGGGGAGCTCCAATGTTTAGGCACACGGGCTCTTCAAACACGACATGGTGTGTGCTACCAATTTGAAAGGAAAATCAGCTCAAATTGTTAGCGGACACCATGTCGCATTTGGAGAGTCCCTGTGTGCCTAAACTTTGGAGCTCCACAACAGTTGACCACATTTTGGAAACTAGACCCCCCCAGGGAACCTATCTAGATGCATAGTGAGCACTTTGAACCTACAGGTGTTTCACAAATTGATACGTAAAAATGAAAAAGTACTTTTTTTTCACAAAAAATTTATTTAGCCTACATTTTTTCATTTTCACATGGGCAACAGGATAAAATGCATCCTAACATTTGTTGGGCAATTTCTCCTGAGTACACCGATACCTCATATGTGGTCATAAACCACTGTTTCGGTGCACAGCAGGGCTCAGAGGGAAAGGAGCGCCATTTCACTTTTTGAATGGAAAGTTAGCTCCAAAAGTCAAATTGCTCTCCTTCCCTTCTTAGCCCTGCCGTACGCCCAAACAGTGGTTTATGACCACAAATAAGGTATCGGTGTACTCAGGAGAATTTGCCCAACAAATTTTAGGATCCATTTTATCCTGTTGCCCATGTGAAAATGAAAGAATTGAGGCTAAAAGAACATTTTTGTTGGAAAAATTAAAATGTCCATTTTTTCCTTCCATGTTGCTTTAGTTCCTGTGAAGCACCTGAAGGGTTAATAATCTTCTTGAATGTAGATTTGAGTAGCTTGAGGGGTGCAGTTTTTGGAATGGTGTCACTTTTGGGTGTTTTCTGTCATGTACATCCCTCAAAGGGACTTAAATGGGATGTGGTCACTAAAAAAAATTGTTTTGTAAATTTTGCTGGAAAAATGAGAAATTGCTGATGAACTTTGAACCCTTATAACTTCCGAACAAAAAAATGTTTTTTTCCAAAATTGTGCTGATGTAAAGTAGACATGTGGGAAATGTTATTTATTAACTATTTAGTGTCACATAACTCTCTGGTTTAACAGAATAAAAATTCAAATTTTGAAAATTGCGAAATTTTAAACATTTTCGTCAAATTTTTGATTTTTTCACAAATAAACACAAAAATTATTGACCTAAATTTATTACTATCATGAAGCCCAATATGTCACGAAAAAACATTCTCAGAATCGCTAGGATCCGTTGAAGTGTTCCAGATTTATAAACTCATAAAGGGACACTGGTCAGAATTGCCAAAAATGGCCAGGTCAGTAAGGCCAAAATAGGCTGGGTCATGAAGGGGTTAAAGTAAAAGTTCCTGCGTTGATATAATCTTATATATGTGCCGCTGCTATATAATATCTATTCACTTATATAGCGCCACTAATTCCGCAGCACTTTACATATATCATCAACACTGTCCCCATTGGGGCTCACAATCTAAATTCCCTTTCGGTATGTCTTTCGAGTGTGGGAGGAATCCTACACAAATACGGGGAGAACATACAAACTCCTTATGTGGCGCCCCTGTGACCAGGGTGGCCACAGGGTGAACTGCAGCCAGGTAAGGTAGAGACGGTTGACTTAAAACACATCCACACAGGTACACACACCGATCCAACACCTAGGACTCTAGGTTAGGCAAGGGGTAGCAGGGGTTAAGAGTAGTGTGGGTGGAGAGACTAACAATAAAAACCCGGGAACACACAGTTAGAGGCAGTTAAGAAGAAGTTAGAACAGAAGAAGAACAGACAGAAGAAGTTTAGGCACGATTTCCCAGGAGAAAGGGTTCCCTGGAGGACACAGAATCTTAGAGGCTATATTCCTAGGAGAGAAAGCTTGCTCCACAGCCGGGAGGCTCTGTAGAAGGAACTTTGGGGATACTCAAAGACCCTAATCACAGGACATACTGGCGTGGGGCAGGTGGGGAAGCAATGCAGAGGAGCTGCCTGAGCTGCATAAACCCAGCTAACCGGAGCAGTGCTAAAGTGTGAGAACTGTAACTTGAAAGAGCTGAAAGAACTGTAACTTGTAAACTTTGTGTGAACTGCTGCTAAAGAACTTTAAGTAAAGTACTGGTAAGCTCAACATTGCCTGAGACTGCTTTCTTCCAGCACCGCAGCAGAGTCCCACCTGAGGAGCCGGAGACTACTTTTCCCACACACTGGCTGGAGAAGCTGCAGCAGCAAAGTGAGGGTACCTTTACACGCCGCTACTGGCGGGTGGATACAACCAGCTACTTCACGTGCACGAGCACGCACAAACGGTTACAAACGGTAAACGCACCACCTTTACATGCCGCAACAAGGTGCGCTACGCTACGTGACATCTATCCCCGGATACACCGCCGGGTGCCACAAGTAGCCATCTGTAGCTTAGCCTACCATCTTCACACGCCGCCACCACAGGGTAATCTGGGCGGAACAAAGGCAGCAGATAAAACATATAGGCGTGCTACAGTCCATCACGCGCGCCCAAACCACAACCATTGGCCAACACAAGAGAGTTTGATTGGGCACGACGCAAAGGGCGGATGGCGGAGACGTGACGTAGTAGTGATCGGACTATGGCACGGAATAAGCGCTTGTGACATGGCGGAGTGTGGCGTATTCAGCTAACGGGATGGTTATGCGTCACGCTGGAGCGGTTTACAGTCACATACTTCGTGTGTATTAAAATAGCATTTCTGGACTATGTGTGCGTAGTAGAAGTGTTTGCCTTGTCACGCACGATAAGCGCTTTGTGACAGCGGCGTGTGGCGATTGCGCTAAGTTGCGTTTGTGCGACACACAGTAGCGGCTTACAACACACAATATGTGCGTTTTGTGTAGAAATTGTCCTATGTGTGGTATTGTCTGGATACCAATGTGTGAATACAGCCCCAATGGCGCTCGTATATGTGGTAACAGATGTCAATGTCCTTGAAGAGCTCCCAATGCCACATGTCCATGATGTGTGTGACCATGTCCTTAAACCCACCTGACAATATTATGTCCTGCATCAATGTGCTGTGTGCAGGTGACCCTCTGCCTACACCAAAACAAAAGGGTTATGTACACACATTTGTCACATACACCGTTGGACAAAAACCTTCCCAAAAATCATGGCTACCCACACAGATTGTCTGCCCATCCCAGCCAATAGCTAGCTATGACATCACTGGCCCCCACCAAAACCTTCATCACACTGCCCTCCATCCCCAAGTAATCAGGCTCACACAGAGTTTTTTTGATCCAAGGACAAAATATTTATTTTAATTCATCAATCCAGACCTTGGAGGAAAAAAAAATATCATACACAAAGGAAACACAATGGCCATTCAAACAGCATGAGACATTGTTAAAACATACATTTGGATCCCAAAATGAGCACACATGATAACAAGTGCAGCAACAAGAAAACACAAATAAAACCTAATCTAACTAACTACTAAAACCTCTGCACATAATGAAAGCACAAATAATAACCCAAAACATGGCGCGCAACCCTGCTGTCACCACCATGGCAACCTTTGACCGTTCATCCAGAACCACCCACACTAGATGTGCTGGTTCTGCCAGCTCACTGCACCAGAGCCATTGAAGTAGGAGCAGTAAGCATCTCTACTGTCCCTGGACTCCTGCTGACTGCGCCCATGGCTCTGCGGCTGGATTGGCGCAACACCATGGTCGTCATCACGCCAAGACCCTGGACGGACCTCCCCTGTTGTGGCATCTGCATTATCTACAGAACCTCCTGGGCTTTGATGCTCTATCCCTACGACGCAGGAAGTTATGCAGCACACAGCAGGCCATCACTACCGCTTCAATAGGCTCCAGTTTCATATGCAGAGGCGTATGAAAAACCCGGAATCTATTCGCCATTATCCCAAACGCATTTTCAACCACATGGCGGGCCCGGGATAGCCGGTAATTGAAAATGCGTCTTTCAGAAGTAAGGGCCCTCTGGGGATATGGCCGCAGTAGGTGCTCCTGAAGTGGGAATGCTTCATCCGCCACAAATGCAAAGTTGAGATGTTGGCTCGTCTCGTCATTTGAGGGTAAGTTCAGCCCACCTGTCCTTAGTAGTTGTGCCAAGGAGCTGCGTGTGAACACACCCCCATCTGAGTTGCGGCCGTTCATTCCAACGTCCACGTAGAGGAACTCATAGTTCGCATCCACTAGAGCCATGAGGATTATACTAAAATACCCTTTGTAATTGTAAAACAAAGAGCCCGAGTTGGCGGGTTTAGTAATCCTCACGTGCTTACCGTCCAATGCCCCGCCGCAGTTGGGGAAGTTCCACCGGGTTTCAAAGCCTCGGCCTACTTCCATCCATTCTGCGGCTGTTTCTGGCATCTTCATGTAGGATGGCTGCAGAACACTCCAGATGGCCAAACACGTTTCAGGGATCAGGCGGCTCAGCAGGGGCAGAGAGACACGTGACAAGTATGTGAGGGATGTCATTGACTGCCCTGTAGCCAGGAACCGCAAAGTTATAGCCAAACGCTCCGCAGCTGATACCGATGGTCGCATTATAGTGTCCTGACGCGCTATCAGTGGCCCAACATGCTCCAAAAGGAAGGTGAAACAGTCCTCGGACATACGGAGATAGTTTCGGTAATCATCGGGATTGTTAAGCTCCAGCTCACGCAACAGCTGCATGTGGCCCCGGGTCTCCCAGCCGGCGCAGCCAATCCCGGCTCCACAGCCGCCGCTGTCTGCGACGCATCAACCGGTCTTACCGATCCTGAAACCACATTTGCTCTTCCACCAACGCAAGAGCCACGATAACATTTCGGTCATGGATATTCTGCATCCTCGATATCAGCACCTGTACATTACAAAAGATAACATCAGTACATACAACAATATGGGGACATGTCAGCATGTAAACCAAGCCACACCTCTTTTGGATGACACACTATAGCCAAGCTGATGTGATCCCTCGTGTGGCCACAAAAGACATCCTGGAAGGCATGCAAGGACAACACCCACTAGTGGGCCCAAACCAAATGGAACATGCGCAATGATACTGGCCTCCTATCCATTAACACTTAGTTAAGGGGATGAAAGTCACACATCTGGACCTATGTGAGTAACAAAGGGACATGTGTCACCACTAATCTCGCATAAACATGTCACTGAATCTATTCAGAACAGCATATGTAGTTTCCCAATAACAGACAGTCATCCACTTCATACCAGGCCACGCCAGGCTGAGTAAGCATACATGTGACAAACAAGATTCCACATGAGTTATCATGGTGGAACGTGGTTACACATGTGTTTGCACGGGTTATCTCCACATCTGTTCTATGTCTGGTGCGACACACCTCAAAGCCATGTCTGATCCTAGCCCGGTTGGTCCCAGTGTCCATTGCCCACAACCAGCATGATGTAATCGATGCAGTCCACATGAGTAACACATTCCTGTCTACAGTCCAGCAGCCATTCTCCTGTATGGTGAATGGAAACAAAAACACCAATGTATCACTGAAAATATGTCACCCCCTATACAAAATGCCAAGTCATATTCACCACACCACGCTAATGTATCCCCCCCACAAATAAAAACCCCTGGTTAGTCCGCTAAAGCAGTCTTTCGCATCAGGCAAACAAACCATGCGACTGCCCCACCCCACCCGCCGCTAATTCCATGTCTGACCACGAATACTTACTTAATGGCTTTGGCCAGCAAGCGTAACCGTCTGCCGGGATGCGCAGATTTTCAAGGAGCGCCAACCAATCACGATTGAGCGATCCGCACCAATTAGCTGCTGCTATTCCTGCTCGCAGGTGTACGATAATGATGTGCCTAACTGTTTGTTCTCTGATTGGTTTAGCTGACTATAAAGCTTTCCGAATGCCCACCACACCTTGTCCAGACGTCCATGTGCATTGAGCTACTGGTGTCCTGTGATCCTTCTTCTGTTGCTCTGACGGTGAGTTATCCCACGTGCTTGGTCCTTGACATGCGATTGTACATAACGCAGATGCGTCTGTCACATGCCGCTTAGGCAATGTGTATATGGACATGTTGTTTAGTGCTTCTGTTTTTGGTTTTGTTTGGAAATATATATCTGCATGGCTCATTCTCTGTAGGGCAATAGGCATGTAGTCCCTATATTGCTGCATTATCTTAATATATATATTACATTGACGTTATTTAGCACTGCAAAATATCAAGGTGTGGTTGGGCCCTGTACTTGCCATCCCCATTGATCCCTGCAATGTGGCACAATTGGTGCCGGGGATGGTTGGCTCATGGCCTACAGTAGGGAGTCCATGGGTGTAGTCCGACCAAGATGATGATGTGTTTGGCCATGAGCTGTAGCATGTGCAGTCGTGTCACACAGCCAGCCCTCCTTTGACATATGGTCAACCTTTAACATTGTGGGCAGGCCAAAGATAATATGTTGCACACAATGTGCAGGTGCAGATGTGCCCCTGGAGGTATGTTCCCCCACTCCGTGTTTAGGTATGTTTAAAGATGTTATTTGGGGTTGTAAACCTTGTTCCTACCATGTGTAGTTGGCAACATATGTCAGGAGCTTAATCTGTGAACACATGTTTAGGCCTTCTGAGCTGTGGCACATGGAGAAAGTTTTGCACAAATGCAAACTAACATGTTGGCAAACAGCCTAATGTTGACAAAAGCAACAACTTAGCTGGCACTGGCATGTATGTTAATAATTACCTAAGCATGTTAAAATATTTTTATGCCTCGTGTACTGACTGTTTGCTTTTGTGTGTCTGTACACATAGATGCCGAGGTGTAGCATGGAATTTGAGACCCAGCTTCTCACGGAGTATCAACGACACGAGTGCCTGTGGCGCTCCTCGCTGCCGGAATATCGTAATCACACAGCGAGGGCCGAGGCCTACATGCCTCTTGTGGCCCTGGCCAATAGGCTGGAGCCAAGGGTAGGCAGGAGGTGGGACCAGGCAATGGTGGCACTGAAGATAAAAAATATGCGGGCTTCGTTCATGCGGGCTCACCTCAACTACCAGGGCCGTCGGTCAGGGGCTGGAGCTGAGGAGGTACCATTACCTACCCTATGGTACTATCTGCTCCTCACCTTCATCCTTGGCGTGGGTAGCTCGCGTGCAACGTAGTCCAACCGCTCTATTGCTGCGTCCCATGTAGGCCCTGGACAATCACCATCTGCGCCACAGGAGGTGGGTAATTGTGTTATGGTGGTGGCCCACAATGGTTGCTTCACGTGTGTGCTTGTCTGCATGCTTCACAACCACCCCATTCTGATATTTGGGTCGTGGGCCTGGGAAACCTTTCCTTCATAAGTTATGTGTCCTCAGGGACTTGGCTGCTTTTATCTCCAATCTATCCACAGAGCCCTTGTCCAATTTGGCAATGACACCAACCTATGTTTATGTTTCGGTTATTTAGTTAATATTGTAAAAATGGCTTGGTTTTGTGTTCAAGGAGGGACATAGCAACATGTACTAAATGGTGAAGGCACACATGTGTGTTGCCTTTGGCCCATGTGGTGTATTGTTTGGTGTAAGTGGGTTGCATTTTTTTTATAGTTTGACTCACAACGTCAAGCTGGGCCACATGGCCCTGGCCGGGAATTCAGCCTGCATCAAGGTGGTGTGGTCAACATGTCATTTTTGGTGTAGGGCTCTGTGAATACCACATAATTATGTATTGAGCAGAGTACGTGGAATGGTACAGGTGAGTGTACAGGAGATGTACAGGTGTTGTGGTCATTAACCTTTGCTGTTTCTGTGGTTTGGATTTTGGGTTGGTGGTGTGTTGTGTGTGGTGGTGGTTTTTGGAGGCCTATGGCCAATTTAGAGATATGATGTTTCATTTATTAATTGTGTTTTTTTTTTCTTTTTTCACAGGCCCCTGAGCAGGATGGCTCCATTCCGGAGCAACCTGTCGCTGATGATGCTCAGCCAATTACATCTGCGGCTGAGCAGGAGGACGGAGCGAGTGATGTGGGTCCAGACCCAGGTCCCAGCCCGGGTATCCGTCGAAGAAGACGTCCTGCACCACCAGAGACCGAGCTGGGCACCTGGGCCCGCCGGGTACTGTTGAGTGAACAGCGGACCCACATCTCGAGCTACGCCCTCCACATGAGCGACAGGTTGTCAAGGATGGAGCCGCTCCAACGACAGATCACTCAGCGGGTCTTCGACCGTGTCGCTGATGCTGGCGAAGATGGGGCCCTGCAATGGGGATGCCACATCCCCTCCCCAGTTCCACACCAAATGTGGCCCCTTTCCCCGGCGGCCCCATGACGCCAAGTGAGAAGACTGGCCCCGAGACGCACACCAAATCCCCCCCAACACGTCGTCTTCGATTCGGACGCTCTCGGGCAGGTCGGGGCTGCCATGAGAGGGGGGGGAGCCGGCATTGTCGGAGCCGACAGAGGATGAGGAGGAAGGAGTTGGACACTAGTAGCCAATGCACTTAATTGGCCGTCTGGACTTTCACATATGGACCAAACTGCATGGGTCTTTTTTTTTTTTTTTTTTGTTCTGGTTTTCTGTTTGCTGAATAGCACTGTTTTTGGTTTATGTTTTTAACCTTTTATTAATGATTAAATTGTTTGGTCTGACACAATTGTCTCTTTATTTACGGTGAAGAATTTTGGGGTCAGCGTGGCTGAATGTTTCTGGTCACAATATAGTTGCCCAAAGCAACAAAATATGGGTCAATGGCCTCAGAGCAGGACCACCATATGTCCCTTTCAAATGTGGTTGCACTTTGAAAAAGAGGTGTGGTCATGTGGGTCACACAGTTACGTAATGGACATGTTGGTGTACAAAACATTTGTGTTGTGACATCAAGGAAATACAAAAATGTTACTCACACTTTTTATTTACAACATACATGTGTGACAGACATTTGCCACAATGCACAGAATGCTGTTTACAGCTCGGGGTAGCCAGTCCACACTCCCCATGGTCCCAATGTGGGCCAGTATAGGTAAACAGGGCAAAGGGGTAGCCAGTCCACAATCCCCATGGTCCCAATGGGGTCCAGTATAGGTAAACAGGGCAAAGGGGTAGCTAGTCCACACTCCCCATGGTCCCAATGTGGGCCAGTATAGGTAAACAGGGCAAAGGGGTAGCCAGTCCACAATCCCCATGGTCCCAATGTGGTCCAGTATAGGTAAACAGGGCAAAGGGGTAGCCAGTCCACACTCCCCATGGTCCCAATGTGGGCCAGTATAGGTAAACAGGGCAAAGGGGTAGCCAGTCCACAATCCCCATGGTCCCAATGTGGTCCAGTATAGGTAAACAGGGCAAAGGGGTAGCCAGTCCACACTCCCCATGGTCCCAATGTGGGCCAGTATAGGTAAACAGGGCAAAGGTGTAGCCAGTCCACAATCCCCATGGTCCCAATGTGGTCCAGTATAGGTAAACAGGGCAAAGGGGTAGCCAGTCCACACTCCCCATGGTCCCAATGTGGGCCAGTATAGGTAAACAGGGCAAAGGGGTAGCCAGTCCACAATCCCCATGGTCCCAATGTGGTCCAGTATAGGTAAACAGGGCAAAGGGGTAGCCAGACCACACTCCACATGGTCCCAATGTGGGCCAGTATAGGTAAACAGGGCAAAGGGGTAGCCAGTTCACAATCCCCATGGTCCCAATGTGGTCCAGTATAGGTAAACAGGGCAAAGGGGTAGCCAGTCCACACTCCTCATGGTCCCAATGTGGGACACTATAAGAAAAGAGCCCAACGGGGCAAAAAATAAAACAAATAAAAAGCCAACCAGGCAACGTTTGTAATTGTTCGGTCCAACAAGGACAACAGATTTTTGGGGCAGGAGAGCCCATTAAGTTGTGGGTGTTGGGACACCTCATTGGAGGCCACCATGGTGTTGCTGCACGGCAGCCAGCATGGCTGCCAAGCGGCCAAGATTGTGCATGCCACGTCGCAGTGCCCGGTGTAGCCGTTGGCCGAACTCATGGTGGGCCCTCACAACGTCCTCCATGGTGGGTACACCTGGATTGTGTTGAAAACAAACAAAATAATAATCGAATAGTCCCTGTGGTAATTTGGTATGTTCACACAACAAATATGGTCCTTACTCTGGGGCTCAACCTCCTCCTCAGTATCAGGGGGTGATGGGGAGGCACTGACACTCCACCCCGCATCTCCAGCACGTTCTCCATATGCAACAATGGGTGAAGGACATTATGTAATAAATGAGTGCCAATCCAAATTAAACCAAACCATCACACTGCTTACAGTGTGCAGCCCATAGCAGACAACAAAATACACTTACCACCATATTCGTCCAAGGTGGCCATTTTCAGGTAGAGCCATGGGCTCATCCTGTCCAGCTGGTGATGCTACCTCAGGCTCCAGCCACGCTGGGTCAGCAGCATCTGCCGCAGCCAGAGCTGATGGGGAAGGTAGCTCCTCAACCTGAAGGGCTGCTGGGTCTTGCGGCTCCTCCTCATGCCTTGGTGACGGCCTATTCCCTTGTGGGGACGGTGTGGCAGCTGGCTCTTAAGGCGGTGGGGTTGGTGGTCCACCTGCTGCTTGTACCAAGGGAGCCTCATCAGATGAGTCAGCATCATCTGTATTGGAACAAACAATAATTCATCTGTCAGAAGAATGTTTCAGCTCTGAGATGTTGAGACATTTAGATAGTTGGGCTATGTGTTTGCAGTAGTCCAGATATGGGATGAGCTCATGTGTTATGCATGGAGTGTGTGTATGAGGCAGTAGTGTGGTTATTGTGTGGAGAGCATCTAACACTGTGGACTCATCTTTGGCGCAACATAAACATGAGTTTAAGGCAGATGTGTAGGCACTCCCTCAATGTTCTGCTGCCTATATTGTACCCCATTGCATGTGTGCCGCCGTAGCTCTCACTCTCCTTATAATATGTTTATCAACATATGTGTGCTGCTTTTTTGGGCTTATACATGGGCAAATGTATGTTTGGCCCTCACAACTACTCACCACGCAGCCTGGCAATCCTGGCACGGATGTCGACTATGCGGCCTGAGCATTTCTGCTTCAGGTCAGCAATTTTCTTTTGGACAGCTTTGGCGGTCCTCTCCACCCCCAATTGGTTCAGCAGGGCCCGCTGGATGCGCCTAATTGTGGCGCGATTGCGCAGCCTGGGATGCCGGTGGCGACGATTACCCCAGTAATCATACCGGTCACAGTGGTCTATAAGGTCCAGTAATTCAGCCATCCCCCACGTTGCAGCGCGGTGTGCGGCCGCCATGGCTGCAATGCTGTGTGCAGAGGAGGGGCTGGCACCTTGCAGGCAGAGTGAAAATGAAACTGACGTCATGACGTCATTACGGCCGCTGACGGGGTCACGCACCCTTTAAAGTCGCCCTACGCGCAGTGACACGGGCGAAACACTTCTGCGGCACCTACAGAACAAGACCCATAGAGCGGTGCGTAACGCAAGGTTGTGCGGTGTGTGCTGAATAATTCATTTCCATGTGGTATGGGAATGCGTGCAATCAGTGCGCGCAGTGCGCGCAGTGACACGCCAGAAGCACTTGTACGGCATCTGCAGTACAATGAGCCAGGGCATTCCGTAAAAAAATGCGCTCTGAGTACACAATAATTCTTTATTATGTGAAGGGAATGTGCACAGTATATAACGACCATGGCGCAATGATACTTTTGCCTTACGCAAGTGTGTGTCCGCGTAATTGTACTAATGTATGATCGTGCATACGGCGCGTATCTCTAGTGCTGAAGTGACAGCTCAACCAAGATGGCGCCCTGTGAAGGAAGAGCCAATCGGTACGCAGCATCTTCCACCAATGATCGCTGATGGGGCGCGGTAACCCGGAGCCTGTGTCACGCCCCAGCTACATACCAGGTACATAGCATGGTAACATAGTAACATAGTAACATAGTTTTTAAGGTTGAAGGAAGACTTTAAGTCCATCTAGTTCAACCCATAGCCTAACATGTTGATCCAGAGGAAGGCAAAAAAAAACCCATGTGGCAACACTAAGCTCCACATTGGGGGAAAAAATTCCTTCCTGACTCCAGATACGGCAATCAGACTAATTCCCTGGATCAGCGCCCTATCAAAGAATCTAGTATGTATAACTGATAATATTATAGTTTTCAAGAAAGGCATCCAGGCCCTTCTTAAATATTAGTAGTGACTCACTCATTACAACATCATGTGGCAGAGAGTTCCATAGTCTCACTGCTCTTACAGTAAAGAATCCGCGTCTGTGATTATGATTAAACCTTTTTTCCTCCAGACGTAGAGGATGCCCCCTTGTCCCAGTCCCAGGCCTAAGAGTAAAGAGATCATTAGAAAGGTCTCTGTACTGTCCCCTCATATATTTATACATTATTATAAGATCACCCCTAAGCCTTCGTTTTTCCAAGCTAAATAACCCCAAGTTTAATAACCTGTCTTGGTATTGCAGACCCCTTAGTCCTCTAATGACTTTTGTCGCTCTTCTCTGGACCCGCTCTAGTTCAGCTATGTCTTTCTTATACACCGGAGACCAGAATTGTACACAGTATTCTAAGTGTGGTCGCACTAGTGACTTGTATAGAGGTAAAATTATGTTCTCCTCATGAGCATCTATGCCTCTTTTAATGCATCCCATTATTTTATTTGCCTTTGCAGCAGCTGCCTGACACTGGCCACTAAATGTGAGTTTGTCATCTACCCATACACCCAGGTATTTTTCAGTGACAGTTTTGCCCAGTGTTTTACAATTAAGCACATAATTATACCTTTTGTTTCCTCTGCCCAAGTGCATGACTTTACATTTATCCCCATTAAAGCGCATTTGCCATTTAGCAGCCCAAGCTTCTAGTTTACATAAATCCTCCTGTAATATAAAATTGTCCTCCTCTGTATTGATTACCCTGCAGAGTTTAGTGTCATCTGCAAATATTGAGATTCTACTCCGTATGCCCCCTACAAGGTCATTAATAAATATATTAAATAGAAGCGGGCCCAACACTGACCCCTGTGGTACCCCACTGTTAACTGTGACCCATTCTGAGTGTGTTCCATTAATAACCACCCTTTGTTTCCTATCACTAAGCCAGTTATTAACCCACTTACACATATTTTCCCCTATCCCCATTGCCCTCATTTTATGTATCAACCTTTTGTGTGGCACCGTATCAAAAGCTTTTGAAAAGTCCATGGTGTAGAAACAACCCTTCTGTTCCTTCTTTACACGCTGATACAGCTCGCTACAATCGCCTGTGTAGCCACCTGTTTCAGGGCAGTGCTCGGAAACAGATGCATCTAGTGCCGGGTGCCTCCTACCGTCTTCACACGCCGCTACTACGGGGTACATTGCCGATGCAAGCTACATTTATAGCATGTAGATGGTTGTATCCACCCGCCAGTAGCGGCGTGTAAAGGTACCCTAAGATACTGGTTCAAAGCACCATCCCTCACCAGGCCCCTCCATCACTACTACATCTGCCCTGGGGACCCTCAGCCCTACCCGAGGAGGGCTTACCATCCACTCTGCCCCTCACCACCGTCCCCAGCAGGAATACAGCAGCGGTGGTCCTACTGACTACATACTCCAGGTGGCGTGATGACAAATCCCCTGTAAATGCTCCCTTTACTTGCTGCATCTGGGATGACGGGATCGGGTCTGGCACCTTGACACCCCCCAGAGACAGTACAACCCGGTCTCAAGTACCCCGATCCCTAGTGTCCCTAGTGTGCGACACTTATGGTACCTTTACACGCCGCCACAACAGGATGGATACCAACCGCTACTTCACGTGCACGAGCACGCCCAAACGGTTACAAACGGGAAACGCACCCTCTTTACTAGGGATGGGCGAATCTACTCGCTAGGACTCGTTACTCGGCGAGTAGTAAGGGACTCGCAGGACTCGGTACTCTGCGAGTTTCCCAGTGATTACTCGCACGAGTCCAATGCAAATCAATATCAATCCTAGTTTTGTCAGAAACGCTGACAAAACTAGGATTGCCATTGTTTGCATTAGACTCGGCTACTGTGCCAGTGATAGCAGGGAAACTCGCAAAGTAACTGCTGTTTCTTTGCGAGCCGAGTCCAGCTGTCTTCTCTGTGCAGCTCCAGGGTCCTAGAGCCCGCCTGCTGCCTGATGTAGCAGTGCTGAGATTGTTCTCAGTCTGCTCATTCCCTGTGTACAGACATGAATGTCTGTGCACAGAGATGATGTAGCAGTGCTGAGATTGTTCTCAGTCTGCTCATTCCCTGTGCATAGACATCTATATTTATGCACAGGGGATGTAGCAGAGAGGACATCGCGTTTTGGACTGCGTCGGACGGAAGAGGATTTTTTTACTTAAAGATGGAGTCCCTAATGGCTTTTTTTTTTATTTCAAATAAAAAATTTTCTCTGTGTTGTGTTTTTTTAACCCTTTATTGGAGATTCTTAGTGGCTGGGTCAAACGTGGCCTGACATTAAGAATCTCGGGCTTAATACCAGCTTGTATAACAAAGCTGGTATTAACCCCTTTATTACCCAGCGTGCCACCGCCACCAGGGCCGCTGGAAGAGCGGGGTTCAGCGCCAGAGGATGGCGCTTCAATGAACGCGCCATCTTCTTGGGCGGCTGCGGGCTGCAATTTGCAGCGGGGGGTGCCCAGAAAGCTTGGGCATCCCTGCGCTGCGGATTCCAGCCCCCAGCTGCTTAGCTGTACCTGGCTAGACATAGAAATTGCGCGGAGCCCCACGCATTTTTTTTTTATTATTTAATGAATTTTAGAGTCAGAGGCTCAGAGTCAGAGTCTCGGAGTCGGAGTCTCCTCAGAGTCGGAGTCTCAGAGTCGGAGTCGCCTCAGAGTCGGAGTCGCCTCAGAGTCGGAGTCGCCTCGGAGTCGGAGTCGCCTCGGAGTCGGAGTCGTCTCGGAGTCGGAGTCGTCTCGGAGTCTGAGTCGTCTCGGAGTCGGAGTCGTCTCGGAGTCGGAGTCGTCTCGGAGTCGGAGTCGTCTCGGAGTCGAGTCGGAGTCGGAGTCGTCTCGGAGTCGGAGTCGTCTCGGAGTCGAGTCAGAGTCGGAGTCGTCTCGGAGTCGAGTCGGAGTCGGAGTCGTCTCGGAGTCGGAGTCGTCTCGGAGTCGGAGTCGTCTCGGAGTCGAGTCGGAGTCAGTAGGTCGTCTCGGAGTCGGAGTCGTCTCGGAGTCGAGTCGGAGACGGAGTCGTCTCGGAGTCAGAGTCGTCTCGGAGTCGGAGTCGTCTCGGAGTCGGAGTCGTCTCGGAGTCATCTCGGAGTCGGAGTCATCTCGGAGTCGTCTCGGAGTCGTAGTCGTCTCGGAGTCGGAGTCGTCTCTGAGTCGGAGTCATCTCGGAGTCGTCTCGGAGTTGGAGTCATCTCGGAGTCGGAGTCGGAGTCGTCTCGGAGTCGGAGTCGTCTCGGAGTCGGAGTCGTCTCGGAGTCGGAGTCATCTCGGAGTCGGAGTCGGAGTCGTCTCGGAGTCGGAGTCATCTCGGAGTCGGAGTCAAAAAAATGCGTGGGGCTCCGCGCAATTTCTATGTCTAGCCAGGTACAGCTAAGCAGCTGGGGGCTGGAATCCGCAGCGCAGGGAGGCCCAAGCTTTCTGGGCACCCCCCGCTGCAAATTGCAGCCTGCAGCCGCCCCAGAAGATGGCGCGTTCATTAAAGCGCCATCCTCTGGCGCTGAACCCCGCTCTTCCAGCAGCCCTGGTGGCGGTGGCACGCTGGGTAATAGAGGTTAGGGCCAGCTTTGTATTATCAGCTGGCCCTAACCCTGAAATTTATGGCGGTCACGCCAATATTAGACATGACCGCCATGAATTTCTATTAAATTGTTTTAAAAAAAACACAACACAGAGAAATTTTTTTATTAGAAATAAAAAAAAAAGCCATTAGGGACTCCATCTTTAATTAAAAAAATCCTCTTCCGTCCGACGCAGTCCAAAACGCGATGTCCTCTCTGCTACATCCCCTGTGTATAGATATAGATGTCTATGCACAGGGAATGAGCAGACTGAGAACAATCTCAGCACTGCTACATCATCTCTGTGCACAGACATTCATGTCTGTACACAGGGAATGAGCAGACTGAGAACAATCTCAGCACTGCTACATCAGGCAGCAGGCGGGCTCTAGGACCCTGGAGCTGCACAGAGCAGACAGGACTCTTCTCTTATCTGTGCGAGTTTCCCAGCGATTACTTACAAAGTAAACGAGTCCAATGCAAATAAATGACAAAACTAGGATTGCTTCAGGCTGAAGCTTCCGAGACACATCTGCGATTTGTAAATCTCACACTACTCGCTATTACTCGCTTCCCCATTCATTAACATTGGACTCGCTAGACTCGCAACGAGTAGCGAGTCCTGTGCTCGGACTCGCTAGAGTCAAGCGATTCCGAGTAATTTAGGATTCGCCCATCACTACTCTTTACACGCCGCCACAAGGTGCGCTACGCTACGCTACATCTACAGCTAGATACATCGCCGGGTGTCTCAAGTAGCCATCTGTAGCTCATTTACACACCGCTACAACCAGCTACTATGGGCGTACCTGGTGCAGCAGGGACAGCACATAGGCGTGCTCCAATTGTGGATTACGAGACATCCGTACGCTGATAGGAGAAAGCAAAAATACCATGATTGGACAGGCATCGCAGGAGGCAGATTAATACTTGACGCTCGAGCAATTGTGTAGTGTGACTCGTCAGCTCCTTAAATATGCCGCCCTGTGCGGCGACAACCAATCGCAACGCAGGAGCTTCCTCCAATGATCGCTGAAGGGGGCGCGGAAACCCGGACCCTGTGTCACGCCCCAGCTACATAGCATGGTGTAGAAACAACCCTTCTGTTCCTTCTTTACACGCCGATACAGCTCGCTACAATCGGCTTTGTTGCCATCTGTTTATGGGCAGTGCACGGATACAGATGTATCTGTAGCCGGCTGTGTCGTCCCGTCTTCAGACGCCGCTACTACGGGCGATATTGGCGCGACAAGCTACATTTGTAGCCTGTAGCGGGTTGTATCCATCCTGTTGTGGCGGTGTGTAAAGGTACCATTACAGATGTTTTCCTGCAGCATTAACCACTGAGTTACCATACTGCCCAATGTACTGTATAATGTCTGTTTCTGACCATACAGGGACATGATCTGATCATATCACAGCTTCTGGGTAGGGGATAGATTAAAAAAGTATATATGCATTACAGCACAGAATCACAAATTATTCTTTCTTTGAGGTAAAACATTTCCCTGCCTGTTTTTAAAATAATCAGTTAAGATCCTGTGTTGTGCTATCTGTAAACTCTCATTGTGTGTCCAGGAAATATGGTGTTGTAAGGAGGTGGCTGATGCCAGAGAGAGGTTCCTGCCCCTGAAGACTGCTACTGTTATCATATGCTCTTTAATATGCTGTGAAGTTGAAATATATTCATGTGTCTTGTTAATATTATGTAATATTTTCAAGGACTATGCGATGTGGTACCCGGAGGCTGAACCACTAAGAAACTCCTAGACTAGTAATATAGCCCTTGAGTTGATTTGTAAAACTAACAGCCGTCGCCGCAGTGCAAGTCTCCACATGGCAGGGAAATTGACATCTGCAGTGTGCTCACCCTGACTGTGGTATCATACCTGCTGACCGCTCCTCAGCCATGCTCCAGTGCTATATTTTCCCTGTCCGTGGTCCTCCGCCTTCTGGCCACTCCATGGCTGTTTCCTCCAGACTCACAGGACCTGCATTCCTTGCACAGGTCTCCTGGGAGCACGTTTAGGTAGTGCACTTAGGCTGCTTTCACATTAGCGGTAATCGCTGATCGCGGCAGTTGCAGTGAAAAAAACGCAACTGCCGCGATTACCCCATAACTGCCGCAATTGCGGCACACTTACGGCAAGCCCCATACAATGTCTCTGGGGCTTTCGGCAGGTGTGCGGCAAGTGGGTTTCGGCACTTGCGGCGGTTGCGGCAGCGAAAAAAACGTAGCATACCACGTTTTTTTCGTGGCTGCACCTGCCGCAAGTGCTGAAACCATACCTGCCGCACACTTACCGCAAGTCCCATAGACATGGTATGGAGATTGCCGCAAGTAATCGCTGATGTGAAAGAAGCCTACTGGTACCTTTACACGCCGCGACGGCAGGCTGGATACATCCCGCTACTTCACGTGCACGAGCACGCTCAAACGGCTACAAACGGTCAACGCACCCTCTTTACACGCCGCCATAAGGTGCGCTACGCCACGCTACATCTGTAGCTAGCTACATCGCCGGGTGTGTCAAGTAGCCAGCTGTAGCTCAGCGTACCACGTTTACACAGCGCTACAATAAGCTAATATGGGCGGACCTGGTACAGCATGGACAGCACATAGGCGTGCCACAATCGTGGATTACGAGCTGTCCGTACGATGATAGGACAGCGCAATATCATCCTGATTGGCCAGGCATCGCAGGAGGCTGAGACATCCAGCACGCTCGAGCGATTGTGTAGTGTGACTGGTCAGCTCCTTAAATATGCCGCCCTAGGCAGCGACTACCAATCGTCATGCAGGAGCTTCCTCCAATGATCGGTGATGGGGCGCGGTATCCCAGAGCCTGGGTCACGCCTTAGCTACATTGCAGCTACAGCCCCGGGTGTCCAGAGTTCCCTTCCGTTGCCTCTTTACACGCCGATACAGCTCGCTACAATCGGCTTTGTAGCCATCAGTTTTCGAGCAGACCTAGGAAACAGATGTATCTGTTGCCGGCTGTAGCGTCACGTCTTCAGACGCCGCTACGACGGGCTACATTGGCGCTACAAGCTACATTTGTAGCCTGTAGCGGGATGTATCCAGCCTGCCGTCGCGGCATGTAAAGGTACCTTAAGTCAGGTGCTGCTGTAACCCCCCTCATGGAGGGATTAATGAGGAGCTAGGCAACAAGATTGGATAAACAATAATCCGCTACGTAACTGATCCTGACTGTGGAAGAGGTGGGACTCTAGGCGAAGGAAAGACAACTTACTGTGGAGGCCGTCGCCATCTTGGGATTGTCATATAATGCAGCAACACCATTTACAGTGTGCCTGCAGTTTAAAGGGGTTTTTAAAGAAAGAGTCCGGATATATATTATATATTGAAATCATAAGCAATATCAATGATCAATACAAGTATATCAAAATAATCTTTGAATATCTTCATGAGGTATATTGATTGTAGTCTAGGAAGCTAATGACTGGGCTCCACTGTACAATGGTTTGAGCTGTGTTTGACAGCTTTTGGGCCCCTTTGAAGGTGTTTCTAGGCCCTCGATTTTGCCTCCCATTGATTTGAATAGGGTTTGAAAGTTCGGCGAACTGTTCGCCAATCTATTTGGCAAACATTAGCCTATTCAGTGAACCAAGCTGAACCCTAATTTCAAAAGGTTCTCTCATCATTATCACCAGAGGTTGGAGGCAGTATCCTGCAGCATGCCTGGCCTTTACAAACCTGCAGCTGGAGGATAGGCAAATAGAGGAGGAGGAGGACAAGAAGGAGGTAGTAGTGGCATTAGCCCCTGTTTTCCTGCCTTCCATAGCACCTCTGCCAGAGACCTTCAACTGGCAGAATGCTATGTACGGCCCCCTCCCCCCTCCCAGCAAGTATCGTTTTAGGAATTAAGCATCCTGGCCCTTGTCATTTCAGGAAGAGATGAGGCTTTCAGATGTCCTAACCCAAGAGTGGTTGGAAGAGTCTAAGTGTAACTACTTTGAGGAACAATGTACTCGGGGATGTGTGGCGACCTTCTTCCAGAAGAGGAAGTTTGGGTTCCTAGCCAAAGACGGGACTGGTGATCGGTACTATGTCAAATAGACCACCCTGCAGCATGACCATCTGCCTTCACAACTCTGCACCCTTTATGGTGGTGACAAGGCCATTTTCATTAAATAAAAGGACCACAATGGGTAGTACACAGTGGTGATAAGTCGAGTCACCACCGCAGAGGATGTCAAAGCAGCAGGAGGCCAACATTGAGAGGATGGAGCATCGGCAGTTGGCCAAACCTGACCATGTTAGCAAGCCACCTGGAGTAAAATCCACAGGGGCCAAAGAACCAGATGTGCTGCCAAAGATTCCAGTGTTTGTCTGGTGTGTGCTAGAGGGGTGCCATCCCCTAACTCCTCCACCCTCTTCTCCAGCGGTGACCTTGGCAGAGTGTCCTTTGGGGCAGGTGGTGGTGGCGATTACCCCTGAAAGAACAGACAATATTACTAACAAAGTCAGTAAGGACACAAATAATCACACCAATAAATATTTTATTTGAAAATTAACTCCCCAATACATGCCTTTTTCACCATTTTTAAAAAAATTTAAATCCATTTTTAAAAGTCTCCCATTCCACCCAACTCAACAAAAAGCATAAAAAATAATTATAATAAACAAACAAATAAGTAAAACAGAAATATATCCTGTAGTCTTCCCAGCATATGCGGGACAACATAAGTGGCAGCATACCCCATATAGTGGGACAGCAGGCAGTGTGACAAGCTGTGACTTCACTAATCTCTGGTTACACAGTGGGTATCACACAGCAGGAAATCCCACAGTGTGGTCTGGGATAACCTCAGTGGCATCAGTGCTCTTAACACTAGATGTCTTGCGAGAGTCGTGCTATTGTGCGAGTTGTAGCGTGTATATCTCTGCAGTATCATGAGACAGTGTGTGTGAGGACTGGTGATGTCACGGAGTGCAGTGCAATTCAAACTTATGGAATAGCCCCTTTGTGAGAGGGTACAAGGAGAGCCACATTTATGGTGGAAGGGCTCAAGGATTCCTCTTGCCCCGGGAATACCTTACCATTGATGCCATAGACAAAAACCAAAGACTGCACTTGCAGGACGCAGTCAGACCACACTTGTGTAGCAAGCCGAGATGCAGGCTAATGAATCGGCTCAACCAAAGTATGGGAGGCGACTTGCCATGCACACTTAGGGCCTGCATAGGGCACCATTCACACTGATACAAATGGTGCAGAGTGTCTGAAAGTAAACCCAAGCTCAAACACCCAAAAACCCAAACACATGAACCAATATCCCATCTATAAAGGTTTTTTGTTCATCATACAGAAAACTTTTCTGCACTTTTTTATTCATTTCAGGATATAATTGGGCCACTTGGGGGCGCCGTTCATCTAGTGGTGCAGAATCATTGTACTGTGCAGCCCAGGCTAAATAAGGCAGCAGAGCTTGGGTTTGCTTTCAGACACTCTGCACCATTTGTATCAGTGTGAATGGTGCCCTGTGCAGGCCCTCAGTGTGCATGGCAAGTCGCCTCCCATACTTTGGTTGAGGCGATTCATTAGCCTGCATCTGGGCTTGCTACACAAGTGTGGTCTGACTGCGTCCTGCAAGTGCAGTCTTTGGTTTTTGTCTATGGCATCGATGGTAAGTTTTTGATGCTGCTTTTCTAGTAGCCCGGGAATACCTTCACAGAAACGTCAAGGGCAGGAGTGTCAACTCCAGTCCTCAAGGGCTGCAAACAGTGCACGTTTTCAGGATTTTCTTAGCATTGCACAGGTGGTAATTTAATCACCTGCACAGGTGCTGATTTCAACACCTTGTGCAATGCTAAGGAAATCCTGAAAACCTTTACTGTAGCAAATTAAAAAAAAAGTACATGTTGATACATGAAGTAATTTTTCACATTTATGTTACACAAACACTAATCATTTTAAAATAAGCATTTAGCACACACTATAATTGTCTAAAAGACATATATATATAAGTATACACAGTATATAAGTATGTCTCAGGGGGCCGTCACACGGAACGATATCTTGCCCGATATCGTTTAAGCGATCTCCTTTTTGATCGCTTAAGCGATATCGGGCAAGATATCGTTGCATGTAAACAAGCGATTCACGATGTGACATCGCTTGATCGTGACATCGCTGATCTGAGGTTCGGTTCTCAGATCTAGCGATGAACGATGCAACGATCTGCTTCATCGTGGTGTATAACACCACGATGAACGATCTCCCAGCGGCAGAGCCTATGCTGGGAGATGGTAACTATGGTACACGTCGGGTAACTAAGCGACGCGCGGCGCCTAGTTACCCGATGTGTACCATAGTAACGAGCGAGATCGCGGCTCCGCATCGCTGGTGAGTCTGTCTGTGTGACATCTCACCAGCGATGTGAGCGATATTGTAAGCGATTGCGCGTGCACGTGATCGCTTACAATATCGCTAAAGATATCTCACCGTGTGACGGCCGCCTCACAAGGATCAGCAGTCTAACATTAAAATGAGGTACAGGCCATCAAGATAATGAGGCACAGTCCATTAAAGGTACAGTCCATTAAGGGCTTTGAGGTGGTGCCCGAAGGCTGCAGTCCTGCTGGTCCAGCAGGGACTGCGCTAAACTTGGGAAGGGGAGAAGTTAAAGTAACAAAAAAATGGCCTCACTCTTCTCAGAATTCCATATAGTCCTTATCCGGCCAACAGGGCAACTTCAGGACAGGTCAGCGACTCAACAGGCCTTTTTAAGGACAGTGCTCTTTAATCAGAGTAAATAGAATGTAACATCTTTCTCAATGCTTCCCAGAATCGATGTGGCCATTTCGCACTGTACTTTGACAGACCCTTCAGTATCTCTGACCCCTGTGGGTTTCAATGCAGCTGGTTGGCTAACATAGTCAGCTTCATCCTCTCCAAGTCATTCTCCTGATGCCAGTCTTGGAATTCTCCTGTGGTGGTGACCTGACTTAAGCCTACAGTGTACCACCCCTTTCAGCCCTTTACCTCCCATGAAGGGGACCACCTCCCCAACATAGAGGGTGCAGCGTCGTGACGTCAGTTGATCATGCAGCAGGGTGTACCTGTCACCAGTCCTGTTTTTGGCTAGGAATTGAAACCTCCTCTACTGGAAGGAGATTGACACTCAGCCCTGAGTACATTGCTCCTCAATGATGTCATACTTAGGTCCCTGCAACCACTCTCGGTGAGGGCATCTGAGTAACAAATTTCTTCCAGAAATGTCAAGGGCTGGGTTCATGCCTATAAGAATACTTGCTGGGAGGGGGCTGCACATGTTATTCTCCCAATCGAAAGCCATCTGGTTGTGGTGCTACAGAAGGTAGGGAAACAGAGTCTCCTGCCACTACTACCTCCTCCTCTTTGTCTTTCTCCTCGATTTGCTGATCCACCAACTGCAGCACCGACTGCAGGTTTAATAAGGCCAGGCACGCTACAGGATCCTGCCTCTTACCTGTGGTGGTCTGACTCCTGGCTGGTATACAGGAAAGCTGACCTCCTGACTCTGGGCTCCTTTATGGTGGGACCTCTTCAGGAATGTGGGAGTAGCACTGGCTTTTTTATGTCTCGGGGTAAGAAATGGGGTCTTCCTGGGTATTCTACCATACAGTCCCTTTTAAGACTCTTAAGCGACCAGAAGAGGGTACCAGGATCGCCTGAAGGTTCGGCAGTTCAGGAGAGGGTAACCCGACAGGAGCGAGGAGAGTGAGAGACAGCAGGAGACCAGATCCATTGTAAGGGGTCAGACTTCACACAAACTTCTGGGAAGCAGGGAAGAATTGAAAGAGAAAAGGCACACGCTGAGGGTTCCATCCAGTACCTGAGATCCGCTTGCAGCCACCCGTTAGCTACTTATCATTTAACATCTTATGCACTGAACTGTAACCATTGCTGCTAAAGTTCCAGTAAAGTACCCGGAGTGAAGCGACTTCGACTCTGCTGCATTTTCTTTCTATGAACTTATTCCTTTCACAGGATTGCTGCCCCGGAGGTCCCAGTCCTGCCTGCGGAGGACTACACCATCTCAGCCGCAATACCATCGACCTCCAGAGGACTGGGGTGGTGCTGGTGCTACTTCACCAGAAACTGCAGGTGGCGTCACGACAACTAACTTTGTAAATAATCCCATGTACCAGTAGCGTAGCTAGCGGGGGGGGGGGCAGGGGGCAGGGGGCAAGCGCCCCGGCCCCCCGGCATGAGGGGCCCATTGCCCGCCCCCTGGGGGGGCACTGCCTTTACATAACCCCCTTTTCAAAAGAACCGTCCTCCGGGACACGGGATCAGGCGCGGGCGCCATTCCCCGTGACACAGTTAACCCTTTTGCTGCCTGATACTCGAGTACCCCACACCCTGGGGCGACACACATATGCAGTGACATCAGGATCCAGAGCTGGGCTTGGATGCTAGATTAAGACCTGAGGAGCTAATAGTCAGGAGGTGAGCCATTCCTATTGCCAGCTGGGAGCACTCGATGTCACAGTCTGGAGGATTGTGCAGCATGCCTGGCATTATTACACCTGCAGCTGGAGCATGATGAGAAGGCCAAGGAAGAGGAGGAGGTAATAGAGGCAGTAGGATGTGTTTCCCAGACGTGTGTAGCACCCTCACCAGAGGCCTTTGACTGGGAGAATACCATGTTGGAACTCCTACCCTCTCCAAGCAACTATCCGACACGGCATGAACCACCCCATCCTGTCTCCTTTCTTGAGGACATTCGGCTCACAGATGCCATCTCTCTAGAGTGGTAGCATGAGTTTAAGGCCAATTACTTTGATAACCAATGTACCCGAGGCAAAGTGGTGGCATTCATCCAGGATAGGGAGTTTGGCTTCATAGCCAAACAAGGTAAAGGTCATAGTTGCTACGTCAACTGGTTCACCCTGCCGTGTGACCATCTTCCCAAAATACTTAACACAATTTATGTTGAGAGGAGGCTACCTTCATAAAGATGATGGGAGAAGGGGGTGGTTCACGGTTGGCATGATGTATGCAATTGTTCTTGTTTTATTTTTGTTGGTGTATGCAGTCATAAAGCGCTGTTCTATATTATTCACAAAGTAATCAGGTCCATATTTAAGGAAAATCATATCAAAGAACCCCTAGTTTTATATTATGGCCCCCAAACAAGAAGTAATTAATTGATCTGATACAATTATGGGTATCGAGGTGGGGAACTGAGGTGAAGCAGGTAGGAAAGTCCCAAGGATAAGAGTAGCATGCTCCTATATATCTACTGATGTATCTGTGGAGCCCACTGGGACAGGGGTACTTGGTACCGGACCGGGGTAGCACGGGGGTTATCACGGCGGTCGTGGTCAGGACTGTGTCCCGAGGCCACAAGTAAAAGGGGTTATTTACAGGGATTGTCGTGACGTCACCAACTGTTTGTGGTCAATGGGGGACCACCGCTGCTGCTTGCTTCTGCCAGGAGGATGAATGGTGCTGCAGCCGGATGGATGAGCCCGCCGTGGGCTGGGCTGCTGCTGACAAGGTGTAAAACAGTTTATCATGCAGGGAATCATACACAGGAGACTCTGGCAGGGTTCACCGGGTTTTACTGAAGTTCTTCACGGTACAGTTCATAAAGCGGTTTCACACAGTTAACTCCTCAGTTTACCCTTAACCCTACTGCAGCCAGGTTCCTGCTTCAGACCCTTCACTTTTTTTCTACCATCAAGGCTTTCTACACTTTCTTCTCCCCGTGTGCTGTATGGTAGGCAACTCGTATCCTTGTTTGGCTTCTCCCTGTGTGTGGGTAGCAAGCCTGGGTCCTCTATGTTGCTGTACCTCCTGCACGTGTGTTAGGAGATCAAACTTGGAATCTGAGCTCACCATCGGTGTGTCTGTGATCCGGCATGTAGCTATGGTCCCCTCAGAGCCGACTCTCTGGTCCCAGCCAAGCCTTCCAGTGTCCCTATGTTGCAGGGGATCACCAGGCTCTTTCTACCATTTGACTACGGCGTACATCAGGGGATCCCTCCTGTCAGTCGTCCTCTGTCACTGCTGCGTTTTCCTCAGACCCAGCTGCACTGGTCCGGTCTTTCCCCTTCCCTTTGTTTATGGTCTGTGGAGCGGACTTTCTCTCCAGGGGCTTAGACCTCGCAGAGAACCCGAAACCTTCAGGGAAATGTCTCTCTGTCACTACTCGGTCTTTTCTGCTCGGCACCCACTGGCCTACTTGTCTTTACTGTTCAGCTCGTGTGGCCTACTCTTGGTCTTTGCTGTTCGGCACTCACTGGCCTACTTGTCTTTCACTTCCTTGTGTTCCCCTTATGTACTCGGTCCGTCACCTTGCCTACGTCCCACCTACTTTGATTGGTCCTACCACCCCTTGCCCCGAGTCCGCTCGGGTTGGGACTTGTGTCTGTGGGTGTGTTTTTAAAGGTGTTTGTGCAAAACTGTCTCCACCTTCCTGACTGAAGTTCTTACCTGTGGCCACCCTGGTTGCAGGGGCGCTACATATCCATAATTAAACACAAAAGGGGAAATGTGAGAGAAAAAAATTGATTTTATTGTGCACAGCATCTGTCTTGTCATGCACTCAGCCTTGGATCTGGTCTCTTCTGGACAGGGAGACCTGTGCCCACCACACGGCTCTATGCTCTCTGTCCCTGCTACAGGGCTGGTTTCTGCTGAACAGGGAGATTGGTGCCCATCATGCGGCACCAATGCCTCTGCTTACCCTCATGCCTTGCCTTCCACTGTTCACCCTGTCTGTGGTACCGTGCAGCTGTCTTCCTCCTTCTTCTCCTGAAGCCTGTGTTCTCCTGGCAGGTCAACTGTGACTGTGCTTAGGCAGTGCATGCCACACCCCATAAACATTTAAAGGGCCAGTACACCTGTTTCTCGTTTAACCTCTCAGTCTAGCTGCTAGGAGGTCTAGGGTAAATAAGGCACTTTACCCTTAACCCTGCTGTTCTGTTTGGTCAAAAATGACTGAATTTGATTTTTTTATTTCATTTTTCATTTGTTTATGAACAACCATGTTCACATACAGTATAACAATGCAACAGGTATTCAATTTAAACATTTAAATTAGCTAAAAATCAAGACTTTAATAGGTTCGGTCAGATGTAGACCCCAACAGAACAGCAGGGTTAAGGGAGGTGCCTGGGCAATGTGTTCATTGCTTAGGAATGTTGCCAGTGTTCAGGTCCCACACACCTGCAGTGCTCAGCACTTGAAAACTTTTGCTTATTTTGCTCTGCATTATACTTACATCTCTCTCTCCACGGAATCCTCTGCTGGGAATCCATTACTCCTTGATCTCTCTGGATATTATTGATCACACTGGGGGCTGTATAAGCCTCTCCTGGATTGCATGGGACCTTCTAGATTTGTATATTGGCTGGATCAGCCTTTTCAGGATTGTATGGAGCTTCCAGGAATCTTTCCACTGATAGAGCCAGCATTCATCAGTCTTCCCAACTCTGCTGTTTAGGTCTGTATGAGTCACCCCTCTGGTCCTGGATTTGTGACATTTAGACCTCCTGGAGCTGTGCCGGGAACTTCCTGTATAGGGTTCCCTTGCCAGTGCTCCTCCAAGGGAGTTAAGTGTCGTGATGAAAGGGTCCTCTCCCTCAGTTGCTTTTTCCCTTACTGTATGTTGCTATTTTTCTAAATAAATGTCCTAGGTTAATTTGAAGTCACTCTCCAGTCTCTTCCTATCTTACGGGTTCAACTACCACAAACCTACCAGTGGTCCAGTGAGTCTACTCTATACTCCATGGCACTGGGGCGTTACACTTGTCCTATAGCCTCTGGTATCATAGTAATCAAATAACATTGAATGGGCAGGAACAATCACATATAGGCAGGAAACAATCACATATCTGTTCAGACCTATACTGTTTCTATTGGCTCATAGGTTGGAGCCAACCTTTCTTTGTCTGCTACACTATTGAAAACTGCTCACATGGGCTAATAAAGGAGAAGTCGTATCTAGTAAACCATATACATGGTGGTGCTGTATTGATTTCTGTGAGATGTCAAACATATATTGATATTTGGAGTTCAAAAGGCAAAAAAAAGGGAGTGAATTGTCACTCACTAAATATACCTAATATATCAAACTGAGTGTATGTATGTATGTGCGTATGTATGTTGCATTAGCCCCGCCCACTCCCAATAGCTCCACCAATTCCACATAGCCACGCCCACTTTAGAGTCTGCATCTCCACATTACCTCACCCCTCGGGACTATGGTGAGGGGTGGAGCTATGAAGAGGCTGCACTATAACAAGGGTAGGGCTACTGGGAGGGGAGGGGTTATGTGTATGGGCAGAGCTGTATAGGGGCAGAGCTATGAAGGGGCAGGGCTACTGGTGGGGCAGGACCAAGATGCATACACACACATAGATACATTATCATTTATGGGCATTATTTCCATATTTGGCAATATTACCATATATGAGCATTACAACCATATATGGGCATTACACCCGGGCAACGACGGGCTCTACAGCTAGTATATTTATAATATATATATATATATTTTTTTTTTCACGTAGATAATGTCCTCTATACACTTTGTGACTGGATAAATAATGAGTGCATTGCTCTCTATATATCTACAATACCTGCCCATGTGAAAGCTACCATATAGTCATACAGAAGAATAGCCGATTGTCTGACCGTTACTGTGTTTGACCAAGTAGCACCTCTGAAAACATCATCACATATACATGCTCAGTCAATGTGAGATCATAGTGTGAGTGTGAGTAGCACCTACGTAAGGTCATCTATTGTAAACTTGCAAGCAGGGCACTCAATCCTTTTGGTGTCTGTTAAACTGTGTTACTCTGCATTATCTCATATTGTCTGCATGTGTCCCTTATGAATTGCAAAGTGTTGTGGAATATATTTGGTCATGAACCTGACAGCCCCAGACCGGATTTGCAAACAAACCGGAGGGCTAATATGCCCTCTGGTCTGGTGTGCAGTCGGACTCAGCTGCCGCTGCTGATGATTCGGGACTGCGGCTCGCAGGGAGCTAGCCGCGGCCCTGAAATAACAGCGGCATGCAGCCGCCGGTATCCAGTTCCTGGATCCTCCCGGACCGGGGCAATCTGGCCCCATAGGCTCCCATGTCAGGGAGCGCTGGATTGCCCGGATCCGGGATCGGAGACGGAGAATTTGATCAAGCAACGTTTTTTTTTCCGGGAGAAAAATCCGAATTCTCCCGGATTCTTTCGGAGAGATGGAAACAGGATGGCAGATAGCTGCCATCTGGCTCCATAGGATACTATGGGGCCAAAATCCGGTCCGGGGCTGTCTGGTTTACACTGGACAGCCCCGGATCGGATCTTGTGAAGCCAGCCTTATAGGCAGTGGTTTAATAACCTTTTATAAAGGTTTACTATGCTTCCAATATGGTCAGAACATTCAGTTGTAGATTACTCTCTGTGCATAGGCTTCATGTTCTCGGTAGCACATATTAAATACACACAGGACAATGTGCTGCCTAGATGAATGATTTTTAAGCAAGTTTAAAGATACAGCACGCAGCAAAATGAGTGATTCCACAATCTCAACATTCAGTAGTAATTCCCATGGTTTAAAATGGGAAGGTCCGACAAGTTCATACATTTGTGATGATAAGGTGACTTGGTATATACTTTAAACATATATTGTATATTTTTATTTATGGACAGTTTTCCTTGAAACCACAATTTTTATTAACATACAATCACTTATGCTAAAATATTCTTAATCTGACATTCCTCTACAAGCTTGCCCAACGTTGTCAGTGTCACATGAAGATGACGAGTTGTGGTACTCACATCTGGCTGCAGGCCATGCTTCCGACTTGTACATACTGTAGCATCTCTCATTCAACATTTTCCTCTTTTTTTACAGAAGACAAGTTATAGAGAAATAAGGGGAATGATTTTGTTATTGCAAGTTTTCCGTACTCTCATACATTTCACATGAAAATGCAGCACGCACTAGTAATTTATTATTTAATTAGTGTTGAGCTAAGTCTCTACATCTGAAAAGAACATCTGTAATGGGCGGAACCGAGGGACGATGAAGAAGATCATAAATGCTGAAAAGCTTTGAAGAGATTCAGTGGTCTCAAATGAAGCTTGACTCACTATTTTCAAAACAGCTTTATAATAATTGGAAACATTCTTAAATTCTATAATTCTCAGATTTAACTGTCAGAAATCACTATGAGGCAAAATATAGTAAAAGAGAACATCATTAGACTGCTAGCGTAATTTTACTTCATTATAATAGATTAATGTGGTATAAGTGAATTTCCCTTTGGGAAATGTTAAATTAAGAACAATACTGAATGTGTAATATTTTCAAGTCACTAGAACATTAAGGGTGCCTTCACACTGTGGTCAGATCCAGTCTGGGGCTGTCAGGGGTAAACCTGACAGCCCCTGACCGGATCAGCACACAGAACCAGAGGGCTAATATGCCCTCCGGTTTGGTGTGCAGCCTGCCGCAGCTGCCGCAGCTGATTATTCAGGACGGCGACTCGCAGGGAGCTAGCCGCGGTCCTGAATTATAACAGCGCCGTGCTCCCGGATCGGGGCAATCTGGCCCTATAGGCTCCCATGTTAAGGAAAAGCCGGATTGCCCCGGAAGGATCCAGGGGAATCCGATGGAATCTGGGAGACACCAATTATGGGGAGATTGGTCTCCCTGGACACAAAAACATTGCAAGCAACATTTTTGTATCCGAGAAAAAAATTCCACTTCTACCCAGATTCTTCCGGCGAGATGGAAGCCGGATGGCAGATAGCTGCTATCCAGCTCCATCCGACCCCATACGATACTATGGGGTCAAAATCCGGTCCCGGGCTGTCATCCCTGACAGCCCCAGACCAGATCTGACCGCAGTGTGAAAGCACCCTTACATTTATGACCTATTCTAAGGATATGCTGTTAATATCCAATTGGTGGTGCTAGGAATTTAGCAGCATCAAGTCATTGCGTGTAATGCAGTTAAATCATTATACCCACTTGTGCTATAGTGCTGCTTCTTTATATGCTGCTTTGTCAATGTCAATTTTTTTCCTGCCGCTGCACTACAACCCACCACCCCCTCACTTGAACTACTTCATTCAGGTTATATACAGTAGTTAAATTGTATATACTTAATGAACTGCACTGTTCCTTTTTTAGATTGTGCTATATAAATAAAGCTTCTGATGGACTTTGACTTGGCTTAATTTATGCATATACAGGTGCATCTCAATGAATTGGAATATCATTAAAAAGTTAATTTATTTCAATTAAATTCATTTAATTCAATTTATTTTTGTTAATGTTAATGATTATGGCTAAAGGTGGGGTCACACGTGGCGATTCTGGCCTGCGATGTCGGAAGCGATGTGCAGCTGCCCGCTCGCTTCCGACATTGCAGGCCAGCTGTCACACGGCACGACGTTGCCGGTGACGCGGCGGCGATGTGGGCGGAGCCATCGCTCGCTGGGCTGGGCTCAGCCCAGCGAGCGATCCTCAGCAACACTGCGATATAGGCTGGATCGCGCCGCCAACAGTGTCAGACGGCGCGATCCAGCCTAATCGCTGGTCACAGGTTGACAGGTTTATGAACATGTTCATAAACCTGTCAACCTGCGACCAGCGATAATTTGCAGTTGCGTCGCGCTGTCACACAGCGAGACGCACTTGTGCTATCGCCCGCGACATCGCTGTGACGTCACTTTTCGGCGATGTCGCGGGCGACATCACCACGTGTGACCCCACCTTTACAGCCAATGAAAACCCAAAGATCGTTATCACAGAAAATTAAATTAGCCAATGGTCTAAGGCCGGCTTCAGACTGCGTTTGAGATCCGATCCGTAGCTGTCCGCTTGAAGCAGACAGCCGCGGACAGGATCAGCACACAGGACTGGGGGGCTATTATGCCCTCCGATCCTGTGTGCAGCCGCACGCAGCCGCAGCCGCTGATGGGTGAGGACCGCAGTGTCCGCAGTCCTCACCTATCAGCAGCAGGAACTGCGTGCGGCTGCATACAGGATCGGAGGGCATAATAGCCCCCCAGTCCTGTGTGCTGATCCGGTACGCGGCTGTCTGCTTCAAGTGGACAGCTATGGATCGGATCTCAAACGCAGTCTGAAGCCGGCCTTAGAGATAAAATATTACCTAAGCAGTTATCAGAGCTTCACCTTGTATGGGTGTGAGAGTCCGAACCACAATAAAAGCATATCACGGCTGCTGCAGCCCCCAGCATTGTGCATAAAGAGTAGGGAGGATGAAGGGTTAAAAACTGTGCTGCCATATTCCACAAGACATCAAAGGGTGAATATAATATTGATTTATTAGTAAACGTGTTTCAGGGCTTCCTGGCCCCAGCCTCAGGACAGATCAATATCATATTGCTATTTTTCAGGGTATTTCAGAGAACCCTGAAATGTGTTGACTAATAAATCAATATTATATTCACCCTTTGATGTCTCGTGGAATACGGCAGCACATTTTTTTGCCCATCATCCTCCCTACTTTAAATTTCTGTGATAATGACCTTCGGGTTTTCATTGGCTGTAAGCCATAATCATCAACATTTACAGAAATAAACATTTGAAATAGATCACTCTGTTTGTAATGACTCTATATAATATATGCCTTTCACTTTTTGTATTGAATTACTGAAGTAAGCTAACTTGTTGATGATATTCTAATTCATTGAGATGCACCTGTACATATACAGTTCTGTCCAGAAATATTTGAACAGTGATCCATGTTTTGACATTGCATCTGTATTTCAAAATATATTTTAGATACAGTTATGAAATCAATATGGGCTTAAGGCTGCGTTCACACATTTGCGTATTTTGCTGCGCTATTTTGCGCGCGCTTTTTGCCGTGTTTTTCGGGCGCGCAAAAAAGCGCAACAAAATACGCAGGGGCTTTCACACAATGCGCTTTCTTTACTCCAGAAAGCGCAGTGATGTCACAGAGGGGAGGAAAAATCCTGCTTCCTCCTCCCCTCTGTGACAGCCCCATTAGATTTCACAGTGTATTACTATACACTGTGAAATCTAAATTAAACAAAGGCAAGTGTATGAATAATAAAAAAGAATGAATACTTCACCTGTCCGACGCCTTCTCCTGCTGTCCGGTGCCTTCTCCCGCTCTCCGGTCTCCGGTTCTAAGTGAGAGGTGTACTGACAGGACCTGTGGTGACGTCAGAGGGGGGCATTCCCGGGGCGTTCCCAGCGCTGATTGGCTGTTCGCGGTCATGTGATATGTATCACATGACCGCGAGTGCCTGGGAACGCCCCTCTGACGTCACCACAGGTCCTGTCAGTACACCTCTCACTTAGAACCGGAGACCAGGAGAGCGGGAGAAGGCGTCGGACAGGTAAAGCATTCATTCTTTTTTATTTTTCATTCACTTGCTTTTGTTTAATTTAGATTTCACAGTGTATATTAATACACTGTGAAATCTAATGGGCGGCCACAGCTGTCACAGAGGGGAGGAGGAAGCAGGATTTTTCCTCCCCTCTGGGAGAATACGCAGCAGCAGCTGCGTAAACAATTGACATATCAATTGTTTACGGAGCTGCACTTTCTCCCGGAAAACGCACTGCGTATTTTTGCGCAATGTCTGCACTGCAAAGTGAATTTCACATTCACTTTGCTGGCAGACAAAAAGCACATTGCGTATTTTGAAAAGCGCGCGTAAAAAAGCGCAGCAAAATACGCAATGTGTGAATGCAGCCTAAAGGAGTGGTCTGAAGGCGAAAGTAAATTACATTCGAAACCTAATTTAACCTATTTTGTAATACACTTGAATTAAACATTTCTCAGTGTTCCCTTGCTATACTATCTAACGGCTATTCTTTTTTTTCTATTTCCTTTTCGATGACGCTTTGCTTGAGAATTCAAGTGCGTGCTTGGAATACTGAAATGAAGTGTCGTCAGAGCAGGGAGCAGAGTCTGTGGCAATATTTCTGGATCTAATGGCGGGTTTACACGTCGCATATCGTACTACGATTTCAATAAAAAGTCACGTGGTTCAATCGTTGGACCCGATATCGTTCCTGCGTTTTATGGTGTGATGTCCAATACGATGCAGGAACGATGTCAATGCGATATCGGGGATTGAATGAGCGTGCTATTCAATGCCCCGATATTGCATAGCGATTGAAGCCGGATCGTGCTGTGTAAACGCCCAATTACGATGCGATTTCATACGTCACCCATTCACTCCCATGTTAACTATGCGATCCTGGGTTGGGAGGCGGAGACATCGCACGGACGTTGTATTCCGATATCGCAGCGTCTAAACATTCAATGCGATGCGGGAGGAACGTGCACTAATTGCGCGCTCCCGCGCAATTGAACTGCGATATCGGAACGATATTGCAGCGTGTAAACCCACCATTACTGTATATGCTTGTTCAATTGCATAATGGAAACCTCATCTGCCTGCATTTAAAATACCACCAATCACCTCCTCAATGTTATGGCAGGTTGAGAGTGATTGCTGCATCAGTATTATGCACTTGTGTTGCCTTTATCATTGGGGCCAGCTGTGTTCTGCTAAGGCCGGTTTCACATCAAAATTTGGTGGCTGTCTGTGGGATACTGCTTAAACTCGGATCCCCACAGACAGCCACAAAATTGTGATGTGAAACCGGCCTTAGCAGAACACACGGATCCCTGCAATCGGATGGCAAATAGCCATCTGTATCCGCGCCTATGCAGGATCTATGTGGATCCTGTGGTCCCTGCTCCTGCCTCCTCCATCTTCTTCGCTCCTCTCCTCTGTCCCCCCGTATTCTATGCTGTCCCCCCACTACTCTTTCCTGTTCAATTTCCTATCCTGTCCCCTGTTCTCTTTCCTCTGTGTGCTAAAAAAGATAAAATCTCCTCCCGGAGGATACATAGCCTTTCTGCCGCCTCCGGGGATACGACTGTCACCATCGGGGCAGATGGACCTCTGGTGATGTCACAGAGCCGATCACATGACATGTCAGATGGAGGAAACAGGAGCAGGGAGAGACAGGATTCACGGAGCCGACATTGGATCCGAGGTGAACTTGGATCCGATGTCCATAGGCTCCCATTTTATCGGTGGTCGGATCGGCACGGATCCGATGCTGTCCGATTTGAGGCACGGACACAAAATCGCAGCAGGCTACGATTTTGTGTCCGTGACTAAATCGGACAGCATGGGATGGTGCAAAAATCGGATGCCAAAAGGCACACATCCGATCCGATCTCTATTGGGGTACATGGGAGGCGAATTCGGATCCAAGTTTATCCTTTTTGAAACTGATACACTCGGAAGCTATGAAATCATGATGTGAAACAAGCCTTAGTGCAATAGATATCAGACCATGGCTGTTGTTTTGGTAAGTTTTTTGTATAATGTAACCCTTGATGTTATACTTTAATTTAAAAATTCAGCAAAAAGCATTTTAAAGAAAATAAGAATGTATTGCCAATTAAAAACAATCTGCTGTAACATTTTTGCTATGTAACCTGAGGGCAGCACGAGTAGAAACGTATTTCAGGGATGTGTTACTTATAAGGGTGTATGGTGCTGTTTACATATAATAAATATTTTAATAATAGGAGATTTTTCCTGATGGACTGGATGCTCTTGTGAACCCTTGTCTAATCACGCTCCCAGCACTGATTAGCAGCTTATTGTCAACACTCAGTATACATAGAAATCTGCCATCAAGGGATATGGGTAAGGCAGCTGTCACACGCTACGATATATGGATAGATATCGCTTGAACGTGCCTGATTAGGCATCGCTCCTACGATGTCTATGCGTGTGACAGCACGATACGACCAACGAGAAATGATCAGATCGTTATATCCAGATATGAGAACCGGATCTCATATCACATGATGTCGATCATCCAATCTGCTGCATTGTTCTGTGTGACACCGCCATAACGATCTCTTTACCGATTTCTCCTATTCACAGCAGTGGCCATGTTCACACACATGCGTTTTTTTGACCATCTCTGCGTTTTTGGGCTGTTAAAAAAAACGCAGGTGCGTTAACGCAGGGTACATTTGAGTGTAGCTGCGTTTTTCAGCTCCATTTGCGTTTTTTACCCCTAGTCCAAAAAACGCTGCATGCAGCGTTTTTGGGTGCTGTAAAAAAACGCATGTGCGTTTTTCCAAAAACACATGCGTTTTTTAACATGGGGCCCTATGGGAAACGCATGCAAAAACGCATGGTACATTAGTACTTTTTAGTGCCATTCAAAAAAGCATGCGTTTCCCATAGGGGCCACATGTTAAAAAAAGCATGCGTTTGAAAACACATGCGTTTTTTTAATATGGGGGCCCTATGGGAAAGACATGCGTTTTTAAAAGGCACATTTATGCACCCTGCGTTAACGCTTGCATTTTTGCCTGCGTTTTTGGTGAAAAAATGACTAAGTCCAAAAACGTGGCAAATCCTTTCAGACACACAAGGGACATTTTTTAGCACTCTTAAAAAAACGCAAGTGCTTTTAAGAGTGCTAAAAAAAAACGCAAATTGTGTGTGAACATGGCCTATGACAAGCATCAATCGCTGGTTGTGTGAGTGATCCCTGCACATAATATCACTGCTGCGTCCTGAATGTTATCTATACATGTGACACCTCACTAACAATGTTGTCCACAAGTGCACACCACTGACATCGCTATTGAGTTCCCACACAAAATCGAAGCATGTGACGGCCGCCTAAGCTTTATGAGCTCTGCTACATGCCAGAGTGGGGGAAATAAGTATTTGATCCCTTGCTGATTTTGTAAGTTTGCAAACTGACAAAGACATGAACAGTCTATAATTTTAAGGGTAGGTTCATTTTAACAGTGAGAGATAGAATATCAAAAATAAAATCCAGAAAATCACATTGTCTAAATTCTATAAAGTTAGGCCCCTTTCACATCTATGCGTCTGCTGAGTTTTGCTTCATTTGCGTTTTCATGCGTTTTTACAACAAAAACGCACAAAAACGCATGCGTTTTTGTCTCCATTGACTTTAATGGGAACGCATGAAAAACGCATGCAAAAACGCATGTCAAAACGCAAGTGCGTTTGCAAAAATGCAAAACGCATGCGTTTTTGCAAACGCAGCCCAAAACGTGGCAAACAACGTTTTGAGCTGTCGTTTGCAAAAACGTATGCGTTTTGCGTTTTTGCAAATGCGTTTTGACATGCGTTTTTGCATGCGTTTTGCATGCGTTCCCATTAAAGTCAATGGAGACAAAAACGCTTGCGTTTTTGTGTTTTTGCTGTAAAAACGCATGAAAACGCAAATGAAGCAAAACGCAGCAGACGCATAGATGTGAAAGGGGCCTTCGAAGACATGTTATTTTTTAATTATGAAGATATATGTTTCAATGTGTATTTTTATTTTATTGTGTGTTTTTTATTCTGTTGTTTTATTATGAAAATACAACTTTTATTGACTTATTTAATACTAGCTGGGTGTCCCGATGCAGATGCATCGGGATTCTAGAAGAGCGAGTCTCTGACTCGCAATGGCCGCTGCGTGGCCAATGCTTCGGTTGTATCCACATGACCACGCTGACTCGCAGCGCGAGCGGACTCAAAAGGGGCAAAAAACCCATTCGTGATTATATAATAGATGTACTCAAATATAGAAACAGAAATATGCACTAAAGGCCACTTTACACACACAGATATTTGTGTCCAACTTCTGAACAGATCTCTGGTTGCAGTGAAATCATGGACACATTGCTCCATTTTGTACACAGCCGCAAAATGGAACAATGTGTCCATGATTTCACTGCAACCAGAGATCTGTGCAGAAGTTGGACACAGATATCTGTGTGTGTAAAGTGGCCTTTATACATAAGGCCGGCTTCACACTGCGTGTGTGATCCGATCCGTGGCTGTCCGCTTGAGGCAGACAGCCGCGGATCGGATCAGCACACAGGACTGGGGGCTATTATGCCCTCCGATCCTGTGTGCAGCCGCACGCAGTTCCCACTGCTGATAGGTGAGGACCGCGGGCGCCGCGGTCCTGACCTGTCAGCGCCTGCAGCTGCGTGCGGCTGCACACAGGATCGGAGGGAGGACATAATAGCCCCCCAGTCCTGTGTGCTGATCCAGTCCGCGGCTGTCTGCCTCAAGCGGACAGCCACGGATCGGATCACACACGCAGTGTGAAGCCGGCCAAGCAAAGGAAAAAAAACAGAGATCTCCTAAAGAAACAAGGAGAGACAATTAGCAAAGTCTCATTAGCTAGGCAACCTGACCTGCCACTTAGCATAATTAGGATAACGAGCCAGGAGCTCAGTCACTATATAAAGAAATGTTCTTAGGCTGGCTTCACACTGTGGGTTACATCCGATCTGAGGCTGTCCGTGTAAACTGGACAGCCCCGAACCGGATTTTGGCCCCATAGCAGCCTATGGGGCCGAATAGAACAGAGAGCTGCCATCCAGTATCTATCTGTCCGGGACAATCCAGGAGAATTCAGTATTCTCCCACGCTTGCAGCCTTTTTGTGTCCGAGAGGAGAATATCTCCTTTAATTGGCAATTCCCGGATTGTCCCAGATTGCCCCGATTCGCCCGGATCCTCGGCAATCCGGCACTCCCTAACATGGGAGCCTATGGGGCTGGATCCATAGGAATCAGGAGGGTCCGGGAACTGGACACCTGCGGCTGCACGCTGCAGTTGTTTCAGAACCGCGGCTAGCTCCCTGCCAGCCGCGGTCCTGATTCATCAATGGCGGCAGCTGTGTGCGGGTACACACCGGACCGGAGGGCTTATTAGCCCTCCGGTTCTGTGTGCTGATCCGATCCGGGGCTGTCAAATTCATCCTGACAGCCTCGGATCGGATCTGACCCACAGTGTGAAGCCAGCCTTAATATACTTGTATACCTGAGGAAGGCTTATGTACTACTGTAAAGCCGAAACGCTTTGTATGTTCTTTACCATATACTGGTAATAATTGTTTTATTGAAATAAATAACTAGTTGTTGATAAATAAGAAGATTATGGATTGTGATTACACCGGAACAAGGAGCACTCATCTACACCCCAGATAATCCCTTTCTGTGAACGCATCTACGGACTCCGGGCTGGGAGTTCTGTCAACTCTAGAATGTAGCAGCAAATCGGGAGATCGGCACACCAAGGAGGAGGTGGATTAAGTGACCCCATAAGGTCTGGATATATGAACTTCTAAAGACATCAAAAGGGTGAGCAAACAACTTGTTACATTTAACCATACTATATAACTTGCACTTAGATTTGCGCCCTCTCTTTTTATCTCCCCCATCTCCAAGTCCCCAGAGCCCAGAGGTCGGACTCCTTTGAAAGGGATGATATGTAAAAGATGTTACGGGCGTTTAGTACTAGGGGTAATTTGATTTGGTACAACACAGAATTACTAATGGCCAATATTCTAAACAGACCAATGACTCTGGAAGCAGGAGCCCCAGCAGCACACCTCCACCTGATGTGTTTAGAAACCACCCACACACAATCATTCACTCTCAGGTCTGGACCTGAATGTTTATTTCCACACATCCGGTTACAGTCAGAGGCAACATTCATAGAACAGCAAACTACAGAGGCACCTCCATGGCCCCCAGGACTCCCTCCCTGAGGTGCACAGAACTTTCACCTTCCCCCGGAGAACTACAGTAGATAGAAAAACAAGTTAATTGTAGACTTACTCACCTTCATACTATCTAACTAAAGCAATTAAATTACATGAGAGTAACCAGGACACTTTAATCTAATTTATCACTGGGTGTTGTGTAGTGAAATTTATTCAACTTCTGGATGATACTTTTATCATGAAGATCATAATCATTTGTAATCAATCATAGATTTATTTTTATTCGAAGTTTCTAACAGCTTCCCTGATGTGACTCCATTGTCATCATGTAAAACTGATAGTGTTTTAGGTCATGGATGGTTTTAAAATACAAATCCGGAGCTCCAGGGGATCTCTTTCATGGTAGAGAGCAGCTATGCTTGTATATGTTTATTGCACATTCATCTTGTTAATTTGACAAATATATCCACCAAGAAAAGGAATAAGAAAAATATATTCCAGATGATGACTATACTTGAACTACAGTAGACCCAAACTATATTGCACCCTGGATCACCTGCACACAATTTACTCTACTATTCATTTTATGGCCATGTGCTTTCTGTAACTAGAATGTCTTAAAGAAATATGCTTCCTGTTAGTTACGTTATCGCTACTTGTCAGTCCTACAAAGAAAGTTAGAATTTTACTAAAAGAGATTTAATCTCTTAGCGTTTTACAGTGGTAAAGAGCGGTCATTTATTACAATGTGCTGAAAGTAACCAATCAAAGCTGTCTACAGATCAAGTTAAGCTGAAGCTGGTATTAGTATTAGTCACCAAAATGTGCTAAATCTACTCAACTAAAGGGAAACAAACTAAAGACCTTGGTTTTTCATTCTTATTATACTATACTTTTGTACAAGTATTCATTTGTGCAAATGTATTAATATTCAGAATTAGAGATGTGAATCAATTTGTTGCAAATTAAATTTGTGTAGAATGTTTAGCAGTTTTCCTATGAATTTGAACAATTTGTGATTCACTCTGCTCAAATTACAAAAAATGGCTGTCACCAGGGGCGTATCTAGGGGGGTGCAGCCAGACCTTTTGCCCCGGGCGCAACTCAGTGAAGGGCGTCGGCGGCACCCCCCCTCCTCAACCATGGCTGCAATAGGTGCGGCGGGGCTGAAACGGCAAGCAAACCGGCGGGCCGCTGCTAAGGTAAACATCGGGTTACTATGGGGCTCCGCTGACTAGCTATGTGCTGCTTGCTGCTAGTCAACGGAGCCCCATAGTCAGTGTCGGTCTGGCCTGCCGGGGTACCAGCTAAACCCCTGTGGGCTTGCCCCCTGCACCTGTCCCCACTGTTATTTAGCAAGTGTGCACTGTCCGCAGTGCACATAGAACGCAGCCGCAGCACCCTCCAAGGTACTGGAGGCTTCCCTGTGGACCCCAGTCTCTCTGCTCAGACTGGAGCACATGACGCTGTGTGCTCACATCAAGCTGCGCTCCTCCTCGTTCATCACAGGAAGAGATTGAGAAGCGGTAGCAGATGCATCTTCATGGTAATTCCTTATCATGCAGAGGTCGGGGAGTGAGTAGGGTCAGGTCAGGCTGCAGTGAGCCATGCACAGAATGATGGGTGTCGTGTCCTCTCTCCAGCCCCGGGAGTCTGTGCATGGGATGGGGGATGGGAGACTCAGCACAATCACCCCCCCCACTCTGCTCTCACTGCTCCTCGACTCTACAGCAGCGCCCCATCCTCCAGTACAGACCTGCTGTAGAGTCTCAGGGTGTAAATGCAGCAAGGAGAGGTCTGTGATCAGGAGAGCAGGACCAAGAGGACAAAGTAAAGAAATGTGTCCTCTCCCCTGCTCTGCTTTCTGTGAAGGTCTGCAGTCGGCACCAGCAGGAGGGGGAGGGGAAGCTCCAGGATCACAAGATGTCAGACCTGAAGTGAGTACTGGAGATTCCTCCATTATGTCTGTATCCCACTAACCTCTCCTCCCTTTCGCCAAAAGCCTCACTCTCCTGTCCTCCTCCCTTTTGCCAAAAGCCTCACTCTTCTGTCCTCCTCCCCTCCACCTCCCAGTGGCCACAGCTGACAGCACCCTAACACCCCCCCCCCCGGCTCCTCAACCTACTCTGGGGGGGTGGGGGGGCGCCGAAATGGATCTTTGCCCCGGGCGCCATGAAACCTAGTTACACCGCTGGCTGTCACCATCTTACACATTGCAAAAGGCTGCATCAGCCAAAGAAGGATCACATTAGATATTAAGCATAGCACGATGGACTTTCCTATAATACCTGGCAGCAGTGCCGGGACAAGGCATTTTGGTGCCCTAGGCAGGTAAGGCAAACGGCGCCCCCCCCCCCCCCCAAATATGTCTGGGAATAAGAATGTCAACATACTTTGAAAGTAAATTTAATTTAACGGGGACCTATAAAAGGTTGTCCAACCACACTGCAGAGACATACTGATAGGATGTTTACATTGTGAGCCCCAATGGGGACAGTGTTCATGATGTATGTAAAGTGCTGTGGAGTTCATAGTGTAATATAAATGCAAAAAGTATTATTCTTAATATTATGTCACAATACCAGGATCTGAGGATCTTCTATTTCGAGGTCAGGGACTCTCTGATGCCATGTTGCTGCTTGTCTCGCTGTTGTCCTCTTTTGACACTGCAGTGCGGTGGACAAGAGAGCATTAACTGGTTAATAACAAGAAGTATGGAGTGTGTACTGAGCCATAAACCCTCCCCTTACCATGAAGTATGGAGTGTGTACTGACTGAGCCATAAACCTCCTCATACCATGTCCAGCAGACATTGTAGGATTACAACCCGTATATACTCGTGTATAAGCCGACCCGTGTATAAGCCGACCCCCCTACTTTTGCCCCAAAACCTGGGAAAACCTATTGACTCGTGTATAAGCCGAGGGTGGACCCCAGCACAGGTATACAGCTCCCAGCAGTGTGGTATACAGCAACCTCCCCAGTGGTAATACAGCAGCCCCAGGGGTTATACAGCAGCCCCAGGGGTTATACAGCAGCCCCAGGGGTAATACAGCAGCCCCAGGGTAATACAGCAGCCCCAGGGTAATACAGCAGCCCCAGGGGTAATACAGCAGCCCCAGGGGTATACAGCAGCCCCAGTGGTATATACAGGTCCCAGCAGTATATACAGCAGCCCCAGTGGTATATACAGGCCCCAGCAGTATATACAGGCCCCAGCAGTATATACAGCAGCCCCAGTGGTATATACAGGCCCCACCAGTATATACAGCAGCCCCAGTGGTATATACAGGCCCCAGCAGTATATACAGCAGCCCCAGTGGTATATACAGGCCCCAGCAGTATATACAGCAGCCCCAGTGGTATATACAGGCCCCAGCAGTATATACAGCAGCCCCAGTGGTATATACAGGCCCCAGCAGTATATACAGCAGCCCCAGTGGTATATACAGGCCCCAGCAGTATATACAGCAGCCCCAGTGGTATATACAGGCCCCAGCAGTATATACAGCAGCCCCAGTGGTATATACAGGCCCCAATGGTGGTATACACAGGCCCCAGTGGTGGTGTATACAGGCCCGAGTGGTGGTGTATACAGGGCCCAGTGGTGGTGTATACAGGGCCCAGTGGTGGTGTATACAGGGCCCAGTGGTGGTGTATACAGGGCTCAGTGGTGGTGGTGGTGGTGTATACAGGGCCCAGTGGTGGAGGTGGTGTATACAGGGCCCAGTATGCGGACCGGGGAGGGCGCCTTTGCACACTCACCGGTCAGCGAGGCCGCCGTCACCGTGCGTCTGCTGTAAGTGCTGTAATGAGGAGGAGAGGAGGGGCGGGCAGAGCTGCGGGACAGGAAGTCGGAGTCCCGCCCTCCCTCCTCTCTGGTCGGCGCGCCGCGGCCGCCGGCGGCTAGCAAGGGGCCCCCCAGGGGGTGCGGGGCCCCCCAGGGGGTGGGCAATGGGCCCCTCATGAGGGAAAAATGCACCCTGCACAAGATGGCACCCTAGGCGATCGCCTAGGGTTGCCTAGCTGTCGTCCCGGCCCTGCCTGGCAGGTATCATGGTACAGCACAAGCAATCCTATCATAGCCTTTGTTAAAGCCAAAGCATGAAACTCAGCAGCCGTTTGGGGGTGAATGTTGATGGTGAGAGGCTGTCTCAGCTCACAGTTTAGGAATAAAGGGGAGAAAAATGTAAAGTAGTTGACAAAATCTTCTCATTGAGTACGATAGGACAGCTTTGGTGAAGTAGATTAGTGTATAGTCTGAGAAGAAAATACAATAATACCGAAATTAGGAGAGCCAGCAGCGGCAGATGGTTGTGACTATCATGTCTTTGCATTTCAATTAAACGTTTTTACATTCTTTATGCAAATACAAACCCCCAATATTACTGAAAGAAAAAACTTTTATTAGTTTAATATTGTACTTTACAAGTGTATTTCTCATAAATTATTGGTTCCTTGATACACTCATTTTTTTAGTCAGATTTGATGTCTGTATATTCCACACCCTTACTGCAGCCTGTTGCAGTTTATTTTTTTGACACTAGGCTAGCATTTTGCATTCAGACCTTTTTGTAAAGGGGTCAATTGTGGTTGCAAACAGTTACAACAGTTAATGCAAGTGTAGTAAAAAAAAAATATTATAAAAGAACACCCAATACTCACCCACAATGCGCAGGACCTCAAATAGGAGTGTGATAACCATAACCACGAAGAGAAGGTAGGCATAGATGCTATATGAATGCCTCAACAGACTAGTCTGTGTCTCATTTACATAACAAAATGTAAGTTTATAAATGTTTTTTCTAAACTTTAATGCTTGTTTCACATCTATGACATCCCTGCGCTAGGCTGCTCTGGCTGCCCTGCGCCAGCGCAAAAGAAAGCGCAGGGGCATTTAGGGGCTAGTGCAGCTTAGCGCAGGGACGCATAGATGCCCTGCATTAGCGCTCAGTTACGCTCGGTGCCCCCATTATAGCCTATGGCCGAGCACAGCTGAGGGCGCGCTCTGCCTAGTGAGAAGCGCAAGTGAAAGTGGTAGAGCGCACGGCGCATGCGCTTGCTCTGACGCTCCCAGAATGCATCATGCGCTCTACCACTTTCACTTGCGCTTCTCACTAGGCAGAGCGCGCGCTCAGCTGTGCTCGGCAATAGGCTATGATGGGGGCACTGAGCGCAGCTGAGCGCTAATGCAGGGCATCTTTGCATCCCTGCGCTAGGCTGCACTAGCCCCTAAATGCCCCTGCGCTTTCTTTTTGCGCTGGCACAGGCAGGCAGAGCAGCCTAGCGCAGGGATGTCTTAGATGTGAAAACACCCTAACACTTCACTTGACTGCGCTCCAGACCGACAGAAACCTACCTGTCACTATGGATTGGCGATAACTTGTTTTTACCAAAGAAGCACTAAACTAAAGTAGTTGTAAATGAACTCTCCTCAGTAGGGATGGGCGAATCTACTCGTTACCACTCGGCACTCGCCGAGTAGTAAGGGATTTGCCCGACTCGTTACTGTGCGAGTAATCGCAGGGATTACTCGCACAGTAACGAGTCCGGTCCCCCCCGCCCCCCCCATCCTAAGTTAGGACTGGGCTGGGGGAGCGAGCAGGGAGCGAAGGGAGGGGAGAAATTCTCCTTACCTCTCTTATGTCTTCCGGCTGTCTGCTCTGTGCCGGGCTCGGGTCCTGCGGGGTGCTCGCAGCTCCGGGGTCCTAGAGCCCACCTGCTCTCCCTGTGTACAGACATCTATGTCTGTGCACAGAGATGATGTAACAGAGCTGAGATTGTTCTCAGTCTGCTCACTCCCTGTGCATAGACATCTATATCTATGCACAGGGATGTAGCAGAGAGGACATCGCGTTTTGGACTACGTCGGACGGAAGAGGATTTTTTTAAAATAAAGATGGAGTCCCTAATGGCTTTTTTTTTTATTTCTAATAAAAAAAATTTTTCTCTGTGTTGTGTTTTTTTTTAAACAATTTAATAGAAATTCATGGGGTCATGTCTAATGTTGGCGTGACCGCCATAAATTTCGGGCTTAGGGCCAGCTGATAATACAAAGCTGGCCCTAACCTCTTTATTACCCAGTGGTCCACCGCACCAGGGCCATTGGAAGAGCGGGGTTCAGCACCAGAGGATGGCGCTTCAATGAACGCGCCATCTTCTGGGGTGGCTGCGGGCTGCAATTTGCAGCGGGGGGTGCCCAGAAAGCTTGGGCCTCCCTGCGCTGCGGATTCCAGCCCCCAGCTGCTTAGCTGTACCTGGCTAGACATAGAAATTGCGCGGAGCCCCACGCTTTTTTTTTTTATTATTTCATCAAATTCATGAAATAATAAAAAAAAGGGCTCCCCTATATTCTTGTGTCCGGCCAGGTAAATAGGCACCTGGGGGTAGGGGGCAGCCCGTCGCTGCCTGCTGGATCCGGCTGGTTCCAGAAATACGGCGAAGCCCACGTCATTTTTTTTCTGAAAAATCAATAAAACAATCCTAAAAAAGGGACTGCATCTTTATTAACCCCTCGCCCATGGTCCAGGGGTTAATAAAGATGCAGTCCCTTTTATTTATATTGTTTTATGGATTTGTCAGAAAAAAAATTGACATGGGCTTCACCATATTTCTGTAACCAGCCGAATCCAGCCCTAGGATATTTTGTGTTTAATTTAATCATACACAATAAGGATTTGAGGTTTAGCTCTTAAGAGTGCTGTTGTTTAAACGTGCAGTATTGCACTAACATACGCTCTACCAATGCTCTGACTACGCTCAAATTACGCACTCACTACGCTACTTCAGGATAGAATGTACAAAAAATGGTGGTGGGGGGTGTTATATTGACGCTTCAATCCCAAAGGATGATTGTGTGAGGGATCTGCGTTGCCGTATGATGAAAAGGACCACTGTGATGAATCATGCAATGTGGCTTTATTCATTCTACGTGTTTCGGAGCGTTATCCTTGCTCCTTCATCAGGAAACCAATGCTTATAAAAGATAAGACCCTATATGCACTTCTATCTATCTTTTTCAGTTGTCATATTGACTCTACGATGCTATGTGGCCAGCCAATCACAGTAATGCCACTACAAAGGTGGCAAGCAATCCCAGCATGTTTAATGACTGAAAGAAAGGCGCTAAGCATGGTGGGCGAGTCACTCAAACCTCACATGGCGAGGACCAACATACTCACTGAGTACCAAGTATCTTGCATACCATACTATTCATGCAGATAATGAATAGTGATGAGTATATATGCTCATCACTCTTCATTATCTACTGTATCACTTATTCATACATATTATATATGCTCGCTGTCTATACCATTTGTTTCCACTTTCTGATTGCATTCCATTATCTAAAGTATACAGAGTTGTCAGTGTCAGATAGTCAGGCTCACCACTATCATATCCTCTAGGATGCCAATCTCCGCTGCTAGGTAGAGTAAGACTTTAGGATGATATAGTGATAGAATCACAGTGCCTTGTGAAAGTATTTGGCCCCCTTGAACTTTTCAACCTTTTGCCACATTTCAGGCTTCAAACATAAACATATAAATTCTAATTTTTTTGTGAAGAAGCAACAACAAGTGGGACTTAATCGTGAAGTGAAACGAAATTTATTGGATATTTTAAAACTTTTTTAACAAATAAAAAACTGAAAAGTGGGGCAATATTATTTGGCCCCTTTACTTTCAGTGCAGCAAACTCACTCCAGAAGTTCAGTGAGGAGCTTTGAATGATCCAATGTTGTCCCAAATGACTGGTAATGATAAATAGAATGCATAACCACATGTGTGTAATGAAGTCTCCATATAAATGCACCTGGTCTGTGATAGTCCCAGGGTTCTGTTTCAAGAGCAGAGAGCATCATGAAGACCAAGGAACACACCAGGAAGGTCCAAGGTACTGTTGTGGTGAAGTTTAAAGCCGGATTTGGATACAAAAATATTCCCAAGTTTTAAACATCTCAAGGAGCACTGTGCAAGCGATGATATTGAAATGGAAGGAGTATCAGACCACTGCAAATCTACCAAGACCCAGCCATCCCTCTAAACTTTCATCTTGAACAAGGAAAAGATTGATCAATGCAGCCAAAAGGCCCATGATCACTCTGGATGAACTGCAGAGATCTACAGCTGAGGTGGGAGAGTCTGTCCATAGGACAACAATCAGTCGTACACCCCACAAATATGGCCTTCATGGAAAAGCGTCAAAAAGAAAGCTATTTTTCAAAGATATCCATAAAAAATCTCATTTGAGGTTTGCCACGATTCACCTGGGAGACACACCAAACATGTGGAATAAGGTGCTCTGGTCATATGAAACCAAAATCGAACTTTTTGGCCTCAATGCAAAACAATATGTTTGCATAAAAGCAACACAGCTCATCGACCTCAAAACACCATCCCCACTGTCAAACATGGTGGTGGCAGCATCATGGTTTGGACCTGCTTTTCTTCAGCAGGGCCAGAGAAGATGGTTAAGATTGATGGGAAGATGGACGGAGCCAAATACAGGACCATTCTGGAAGAAAACCTGTTGGGGTCTGCAAAAGACCTAAGACTGGGACAAAGATTTCTCTTCCAACAAGACAATGATCCCAAACATAAAGCAAAATCTACAGTGGAATTGTTCAAAAATAAACGTATCCAGGTGTTAGTATGGCCAAGTCAAAGTCCAGACCTGAATTTAATCGAGAATCTGTGGAAAGAGCTGAAAACTAGTTTTCACAAATGCTCTCCATCCATCCTCACTGAGCTCCAGCTGTTTTGCAAGGAAGAATGGGCAAGAATTTCAGTCTCTCGATGAGCAAAACTGATAGAGACATACACCAAGTGACTTGCAGCTGTAATCGCTATATAAATGAATAAATATTCTTATTAACCCTCCACGTTTTTTGCATTTCATTTTCATTTTTTGCTCCCCTGCTTCCAAGAGCCATAACTTTTTTATTTTTCTGTCAATATAGACATATGATGGCTTGTTTTTTGCGGGACAAGTTGTAAATTCAGATGCAATCATTTATTTTACCATATAGTGCACAGGAAAAAGTGAAAAAAATTAAATGTGCAGTGAAATTGCAAATAAAAGTGCAATTACATGTGTTTTTTTGTTTTTTTAGTCACCATGTTAAGTATACAGTAAAACTGACATGATGATGAGATGCCTCGGGTCGGTACGAGTTTGTAGATATCAAACATGTATACTTTTACTGGTATCTAAGTGGTGAAAAAGATTCAGAACTTTGAAAAGAAAAAGAATCACACTTTTTGCACCATATTCTGAGACCCTAGCATCCTCATTTTTCAGGATTTGAGGCTGTGTGATGGCTTGTTTTTTGGGTCTTGAGCTGACAATTTCTAATGATACCACTTTTGGGTAGATGCGTTATTTTGATCGCCCATTATTGCATTTTATAGCAATGTTGTGGTGACCAAAAAAATGTAATTTTGGCATTTGGACCTTTTTTTCCGTTACACAGTTTACGGCTCTCATTAATTGATTTTATATCTTGATAGATCAGGCATTTATGAACGCGGCGATACCAAATGTGTAATTTCTTTTTCATACTTTTATTTTGAATGGGGGAAAAGGAGGGTAATTTTAACTTTTGTGTTTTTTTTCATATTTTTATCAACTTATTTTTTCATTGATTCTTCATTTTACACAGCCCCATAGGGCGCCACACTGCTGCAGCATCCGATCACTTGTGACAGGTCCAGATGAGCTTCAGCACATCGGAACCTGTCACAAATGAACATTGTGAGTGGTTGGCAGTGCTAGCCAACCAGTCAAATTAAGTGAATAATAATAACAATAATAGTAAATCTTTATTTATATAGCGCCAACATATTACGCAGCTTTACAATACAGTGGTTCTTATACAAACGGTCATAGGTAACAATAAAAAATATACAATACTGTAAGTACTTAAAGTAGAGAGTCAATGTAAAAAATCCAATACACTAAGCAGAGAATCAATGTAAAAAGTACAATAATTAAAGCAGAGAAACAATGTAAAAAATACAGTACAGTGATTAGATACAATACAATAAGCATAAAATAAATGTAGAAAGTACAATACAATAATTAAAGCAAGAATAACAGTGAACCTGCTCGAAAGTGCTTACAATATACAACGAGATAGGGATTACACAAAGTACAGGGGCTTATTACAGTGATGGTCCAGGCATCTTGAGGAAGTGGGGAATGGAAATAAAGTTACATGAAAAGTTACCAGACAATCTGTGTAGAGCTTTTGGGTTTGGTGGAATTTGAAGAAGAGTTATGTTCAGAGAGATAGTGAATGGGCTATATACAGTACAAAGGACTTCTATTAAGGAGCATGATAGGCCGCCTTAAAGTGATCCTAAACCCAGAAACTGACCTCCCCTTATCTTTAGACCTGTCCCTGCACCCCCTCTTATCATTTCTAGCATCCCTTTTGCATAAAAAATCGCTTTTGTAAAGTAAGAGAAAAGTATATAATGGTTTGACCTGTGTGAGTTCTCCGTTTCTGTTGAAAGCCGAGATAGGTTTGAAAAATCTTTTACTTCCCTTATACTAGAAAATTGCAATCTGTTGTCACATTCCCTAACAGCTCAGTGTGTTATTAGGTTGATTCTTTGATAACTGTTACTTATGATTTCTTGTATATGAACTTCTGAATTGTAAAGCACTGCAGAATATGTTGGCGCTATCTAAATAAAGATTATTATTATTATTATCTCCAACCAAAGGTCCCTGCTTTGAATTTAGGAGCAGCCGTGAGGAAGATTTCCCAAGAAAATCCAGGTCATCGATAGTTGTCTTTCGGTGAAGAAAATTGTCTTACTCTATCATGTGCGTGCTATGGCAGATAACAAACAAGTGGGGGGATGAGACAAAAGTATCTTGGTTAGGCTCTGATGGGTGTAAATGAATGTGGAAGAAACATGGGAATAATGGGCTAATGGATCAAGAAACTGAAGGAACTGTCAGCTGAGGCAGAAGCCTCAACATTGATGATCATGTCAATACTGAGCTATATATGAGTATCCTACAAGAATAGTCTACTTATATAATCGGGAGTTGGGAATTCGGGCACTGTAGCCGAATCCCAAGCTCCTTAGCGGCACTGCACTACTGTAAAAAAAACAAAAACATTTCCTCACCTCTCCCCGAGCCCCCACCGTCTCCCGCCGTCTTCTCGCTCCCTTCAGGCTCCCGGTGCCTGCAGAGCTCTTCTACAGCAGTACGGGACCTGCGGTGATGTCAGAGTCACGTGACACCAGCTTACTCCATGGTAACCGCGGGTCACTGACTCTGACATCACCGCAGGTCCTGAACTGCTGTAGAAGAGCTCTGCAGGCACCGGGAGCCTGCAGGAGCCACCGGGAGCCTGGAGGAAGACGGCGGGGGCTCGGGGTGAGGTGAGCATAATCTTTTTTTTTTTTTATTAACCCCTGCCTTGCAGGAGCGCCGGTGCATGTATACTCTGCCACCACCACACACGCCTATATACTCTGCCACCACCACAGACGCCTGTATACTCTGCCACCACCACAGACGCCTGTATACTCTGCCACCACCACAGACGCTTGTATACTCTGCCACCACCACAGATGCCTGTATACTCTGCCACCACCACACACGCCTGTATACTCTGCCACCACCACAGACACCTGTATACTCTCCCACCACCACAGACGCCTGTATACTCTCCCACCACCACAGACACCTGTATACTCTGACCCCACCACACACGCCTCTATACTCTGCCACCACCACACAGCCTGTATACTCTGCACCCACACACGCCTGTATACTCTGCCACCACCACACACGCCTGTATACTCTGCACCACCACAACACACGCCTGTATACTCTGCCCACCACCACACACGCCTGTATACTCTGCCACCACCACAGACACCTGTATACTCTGCCACCCACACACGCCTGTATACTCTGCCACCACCACCACACACGCCTATATACTCTGCCACCACCACACACGCCTGTATACTCTGCCACCACCACAGACACCTGTATACTCTGCCACCACCACACACACCTGCATACTCTGCCACCACCACCACACACGCCTATATACTCTGCCACCACCACACACGCCTGTATACTCTGCCACCACCACAGACACCTGTATACTCTGCCACCACTACACACACCTGTATACTCTGCCACCAATACACACACCTGTATACTTTGCCACCACCACACACGCCTGTATACTCTGCCACCACCACAGACTCCTGTATACTCTGCCACAACCACAGACACCTGTATACTCTGCCACCACCACCACAGATGCCTGTATACTCTCCCACACCACAGACACCTGTATACTCTGCCGCCACCACCACACACGCCTATATACTCTGCCACCGCCACCACACACGCCTGTATACTCTGCCACCACCACCACACACACGCCTGTATACTCTGCCACCACCACCACACACGCCTGTATACTCTGCCGCCACCACAGACACCTGTATACTCTGCCGCCACCACACACGCCTGTATACTCTGCCACCACCACACACGCCTATATACTCTGCCACCACCACACACGCATGTATACTCTGCCACCACCACACACACCTGTATACTCTGCCACCACCACACACGCCTGTATACTCTCCACCACCACAGACGCCTGTATACTCTCCCACCACCACAGACACCTGTATACTCTGCCGCCACCACCACAGATGCCTGTATACTCTCCCACAGCACAGACACCTGTATACTCTGACCCCACCACACACGCCTCTATACCCTGCCACCACCACCACAGACACCTGTATACTCTGCCACCACCACCACACACGCCTGTATACTCTGCCGCCACCACCACAGATGCCTGTATACTCTGCCGCCACCACCACAGACGCCTGTTTACTCTGCCACCACCACAGACGCCTGTGTACTCTGCCAACACCACAGACGCCTGTGTACTCTGCCAACACCACAGACGCCTGTATACTCTGCCAACACCACAGACGCCTGTATACTCCAAAGCTACTCTGCCACAGCCACAGACACCTGTATACGCTGCCACCACCACAGACACCTGTATACTCTGCCACCACAACAGAACACCTGTATACACTGCCCCCACCACCACACACGCATGTATACTTTGCCACCACCATAGATGCCTGTATACTCTGCCGCCACCACCACAGATGCCTTATACTCTGCCGCCACCACCACAGATCCTGTATACTCTGCCGCCACCACCACAGATGCCTGTATACTCTGCCACCACCACACACGCCTGTATACTCTGCCACCACCACAGATGCCTGTATACTCTGCCACCACCACAGATGCCTGTATACTCTCACGCCACCACCACACACGCCTGTATACTATGCCGCCACCACCACAGACGCCTGTATACTATGTCACCACCACAGACGCCTGTATACTCTGCTGCCACCACACAGATGCCTCTATACTCTGCCGCCACCACCACAGATGCCTGTATACTCTGCCACCACCACACACGCCTGTATACTCTGCCACCACCACAGATGCCTGTATACTCTGCCACCACCACAGACACCTGTATACTCTGCCACCACCACAGATACCTGTATACTCTGCCGCCACCACCACAGATGCCTGTATACTGTGCCGCCACCACCACACATGCCTGTATACTCTACCGCCACCACCACACATGCCTGTATACTCTGCCGCCATCACCACAGATGCCTGTATACTCTGCTGCCACCACCACAGATGCCTCTATACTCTGCCGCCACCACCACAGATGCCTGTATACTCTGCCACCACACACAGACACCTGTATACTCTGCCACCACCACAGACACCTGTATACTCTGCCACCACCACTGACACCTGTATACTACTGCACCACCACACACGCCTGTATACTCTGCCACCACCACAGATGCCTGTATACTCTGCCGCCACCACCAAAGATGCCTGTATACTCTGCCGCCACCACCACAGACACCTCTATGCTCTGCCGCCACCACACCACACACACCTGTATGCTCTGCCGTTACCACCACACACGCCTGTATATTCTGCCGCCACCACACACACACGCCTGTTATACTCTGCCAGCCACCACCACTGATGCCTCTATACTCTGCCGCCACCACCACAGATGCCTGTATCATCTGCCACCACCACACACGCCTGTATAACTCTGCCACCACCACAGAGTGCCTGTATACTCTGCCCCCACCACCCAGATGCCTGTATACTCTCCCGCCACCACCACACACGCTTGTATACTCTGCCGCACCAGCACACACGCCTGTATACTCTGCCACCTCCACAGACGCCTGTATACTCTGCAACCACCAAAAGACGCCTGTATACTCTGTATACCTCCTCACCCGCAGCCTACTATGGGGTGTGGCTGTGCAGCATCCCCCCTCCACCCTCCGGTCCTCAGCAGCGACTAAAGGGGCGGCGGTGCTGGCCTCTGACAGCACCCCCCTCTGCCCCCACCAACAACCCGCCTGTATACTCTGCCACCACCACAGACACCTGTAAACTCTGCCACACACCACAGACACCTGTATACTCTGCCACCACCACAGACACCTGTATACTCTGCCACCACCACAGACACCTGTATACTCTGCCACCACCACACACGCCTGTATACTCTGCCACCACCACACACGCCTGTATACTCTGCTGCCACCACCACAGATGCCTCTATACTCTGCCACCACCACAGACACCTGTATACTCTGCCACCACCACAGACACCTGAATACTCTGCCACCACTACCACACACCCCTGTATACTCTGCCACCACCACAGACACCTGTATACTCTGCCACCACCACACACGCCTGTATACTCTGCCACCACCACACACGCCTGTATACTCTGCCGCCACCACCACACACACACCTGTATACTCTGCCGCCACCACCACAGATGCCTGTATACTCTGCCGCCACCACCACAGATGCCTGTATACTCTGCCACCACCACACACGCCTGTATACTCTGCCACCACCACAGACGCCTGTATACTCTGCCACCACCACCACAGACGCCTGTATACTCTGCCACCACCACCACACACGCCTGTATACTCTGCCGCCACCACCACACACGCCTGTATAATCTGCCGCCACCACCACAGATGCCTGTATACTCTGCCGCCACCACCACAGATGTGTCACGCTGGGAGTGGGGAAGACACCCAGCGTAGGATAACGACGGGGGGGGGGGGGGGAAAGGAGTCCCTAACGCTAAGGGCACAAGAAGGAGACGGTGACCCCTAGACTTCCTAGAGCTGACCCTGTCTGCCCTAACGTCCCTATACAGTCTCCTCAACTGTCGCCGACCACGAACCTCGTCCCTCTCTGATCCTAGCACTATCTTATCTAAGGATCAGATGGAGGGGTTCACTAGACCCCTCCACTATCAACCAAAGACAAACACCAGGGAAGACAGACATTTGGGAAAAGGAAACACTTATCTGACAGCAGAACTCAGCAACCTCCACAACCTCAGCTTCTGCTGGAGCAAGGATAATGAGTGCACAAGGAACTATCACCTGCACTGGGGAAGGGTAATGAACCTCCTTATAAAGGTGGAAGGAATCTGCTGGGTCCTAGTGACCTACAATATTGGTGATAAAACCAGACCCAGCACAAGACCTCCACAGCCGTCCCCCCATAACAGCGAGATCCCATCACACCCCTCTCCATCTACACAGAAGGTAAATGCCCCTGAAAGAGATGGACCATCCTCCACCATTATGGCTGGTGGGCCACACGCTGGGATCGTCTGCGCGTGGCCTCCACCCTGTCATCCATGCCACCCGTGACAAGATGCCTGTATATTCTGCCACCACCACAGACGCCTGTATACTCTGCCACCACCACAGACACCTGTATACTCTGCCACCACCACAGACACCTGTATACTCTGCCACCACCACACACGCCTGTATACTCTGCCGCCACCACCACAGACACCTGCATACTCTGCCGCCACCACCACACACGCCTGTATGCTCTGCCCCCACCACCACACACACCTGAATGCTCTTCCGCCACCACCACACACGCCTGTATACTCTTCCGCCACCACCACACACACCTGTATACTCTGCCGCCACCACCACACAAGCCTGTATACGCCGCCACGACCACACACGCCTGTATACTCTGCCACCACTACCCACGCCTGTATACTCTGCCACCACCACACACGCCTCTATACTCTGCCACCACCACACACGCCTGTATACTCTGCCACCACCCACACACGCCTGTATACTCTGCCGCCACCACACACGCCTGTATACTCTGCCACCAACACACACGCCTGTATACTCTGCCAAAACCACACACGCCTGTATACTCTGCCACCACCACACACGCCTGTATACTCTTCCACCACCACACACGCCTGTATACTCTGCCACCACCACAGACGCCTGTACAGTCTGCCACCACCACAGATGCCTGTACACTCTGCCACCATCACAGACGCCTGTATACTCTGCCACCACCACAGACGCCTGTATACTCTGCCGCCACCACAGACACCTGTATACTCTGCCACCACCACAGACGCCTGTATACTCTGCCATCACCATACTCTGCCACCACCACAGACGCCTGTATACTCTGTCACCACCACACACGCCTGTATATTCTGTCACCACCAAACACGCATGTATACTTTGCCACCACCACAGCCGCCTGTATACTCTGCCACCACCACAGCCGCCTGTATACTCTGCCACCACCACAGCCGCCTCTATACTCTGCCACCACCACAGCCGCCTCTATACTCTGCTACCCGCAGAGCCGCCTGTATACTCTGCTACCCACAGAGCCACCTGTATACTCTGATACCCACAGAGCCCTTTCTATACTCTGCTACCCACAGAGCCGCCTGTATTCTCTGCTACCCACAGAGCCGCCTGTATACTCTGCTACCCACAGAGCCGCCTGTATACTCTGCTACCCACAGAGCCGCCTCTATACTCTGCTACCCACAGAGCCGCCTCTATATTTTGCTACCCACAGAGCCGCCTCTATACTCTGCTACCCACAGACCCGCCTACTATACAACTCTGCTACCACAGACCGCCTCTATACTCTGCTACCCACACAGCCGCCTCTATACTCTGCTACCCATAGAGCCACCTCGATACTCTGCTAACCACAGAGCCGCCTCATACTCTGCTACCCACAGAGCCACCTGTATACTCTGCTACCCACAGAGCCGCCTCTATACTCTGCTACCCACAGAGCCGCCTGTATACTCTGCCTCCCACAGAGCCACCTGTACAATTGCTACCCACAGAGCCTTCTCTATACTCTGCTACCCACACAGCGGCCTGTATAATCTGCTACCCACAAACCCGCCTGTATACTCTGCTACCCACAGAGCCGCCTGTATACTATGCTACCCACAGAGCCCCCTGTATACTCTGCTACCCACTGACCCGCCTGTATACACACATTCATTTCACCCTGCTCCCGATGCAATTGCATCGAGCCTTTTACTAGTTATTTTATAAACTGCAGTGCTATTTGTATGAAAATGACAACATAGTGTTCTAGAATGACAAAAGCCTGAAGCACATGTCCAGATTGGCAAAGAAATGGTTCAATGACAATGAAATAGAGTCTAGATTGTCCCAACTGCAATTCAATTGACACTATGGTAAGTCAAGAAAAAGCTTTATACAGTATATACCCAATTGAGTCGACCAGTATACACCAACATTGGAAACGTGTAGAAAACCTGGGATCAGATTTCGGTCAATACATGCTTGAATCTGATCAACAGCATGCCCAGAAGGTTTCAAGCAGTGTCAAAAACTAAAGGTAGATTTACAAAATACTGCCAAAATAATAAAAATTTAATTGTTGATTTTTGGGAGGAAAACATTAACAATTTAGTGACATGACAAGGGTTATGATCCCACTGCACAGTGCATCTAGGATGCCACAGAGACTATGCTGTGACTGGTACCTGGCTGTGCTGAGGTGTCGCTAAGGGTGGTTTCACACTTGCGTATTTTGGAATCTGTGGGCATGCAGGAAGAGTCTGCATGTCCTCGGATTCCTACGCAATGACAAACTGGATGTACCCTTACCCTGTGCAGGTGCATCTGTTTTCATATTTCACAGGGATGTTAACTGCGCATGTGCTGGATGCCCTGCATATGCGCAGTTCATGGAACACAGACTGGAAGTACTGATTCACTGGGATTAGTATGTCCAGTTCATTCCGTGATCCATAAGCCTCTGTTGTGATTTCACACATGGTGCACTGGATCTGTGTGGATCCATGGCTTCACTTTTTTCACAGAGACCAAAATCGCATTAAGATGCAGAGTTTGTCTCCATGAAAAATATGTGAACACATGGATCCACATGGATCGAGGGCAAAATGGACACAATCGGATTCACACGCAAGTGTCTCCATCCCCACTGAAAGTCAATAGGGATGAAAACTGATGAGTGTGTATTCAGTTTAAACTAGATACACATGGATGGTGCAAATCGCCAGTGTGAACATAGCCTAAGCTGATTCACAGCACAGGCTTCCATCCTGGTTCTGAGAGGCGTTGGGTCATTCAGGTGTTACATCCTTCCAGTGATTTCTCAGCTACTTTACTGAGCAACCTTTCCCAGAACTTTGCCAGTCGTACACTCTAAGTGAGTGGTGCTGTTGGCCTGCATACCTCTTGTTCTGATCTTTGTTTGCTGCCCCTGGTCTGTTGTCTGGATACCCTTTTGCTTGCTCCCTGTACTTGGCATGATCTCCTGGTATTTTGACCCCAGACCATTACCAGGCTACATCTCAGTTGACTCCTTTATTCACTACATCTTTCTGGAAACCAGACCCCGGACCGTTACCTGACTACGCCTCTGTAAACTCCTTGCATCCACTATGAGATTCTCTAGTACCTGACTTTGGATTTCCTGACTACTCTACTTTCTGGAATACCCATAATTAACGACAAGCATCACAGCAAGAATCTGCAAGCTAATCATATACTAAATAAAATATGTGATTTTAAAAGGGTTCTGTGTTCTCTGAGAGGGAACTCTGAAAACAGGCTCTCTGGGGGTACTCTTAAAATTTTTCTCTGTAGGGGAACTCTGAAACCAAGCTCTGGGGGGGCACACTTGAAATTTTTTTTTCTGTGGGAGAACTACCATGAAAACAGGCTCTGTAGTGGCACTGCTATTTTCGCTGTGGGGGAACTCTGAACAAAATCTCTGTGGCAACACTTAAATTTTGGCTCTGTGGGGGAACTCTGAAATCAAGGTCTGTGGATGCACTATTAAAATGTTTTCTCTGTAGGAGAACTCTGAAAACAGGTTCTACAGTGACACTGCTAAACATTTTGCTTTGTGGGGGCACTGTTAAATTTTAGCTCTGTGGAGAAACTCTGAAAACAGACTCTGTAGGGGCACTCAAAATTTTTAAATCCCCTCTAAGCCCCTTTAAGTCATTTGCCGTATTTTTTGTTTTACAAGATGCACCAGATTATAAAACCCCCATATTTAGAGGAAAAAAAAGTATTTAAAATAGTGGGTCCATCCTATAATCTGGTGTATCTCATGTGAAGTTTATCTTATTGGGGGAGGGGGCATGGTGGTGGTGGAGTAACAGAGTCACAGCAGGCAGCATTGTGCTGGTTGGGACCATCAGCAGCAATGGCCCCTGGTGGATGTTGGTAGTGAGGCAATGTTTGCGGGCCTGGAGCTAGGGGGAGTCACAGTGTTTGGCAGCATGCAGCGGTGTTTGGTGGGCATAGAAACTTCTGAGTACTGGCAAATGGCTGCGGAGGCAGAGCAGGCACAGATAAAGATCTCGGAAAGCTGAAATCTACATCTGCGCATTTGCCGCCTCCACAGCCATTTTTTTGAAGTTCACCCGGTAGAGGCAGCACAGGCACAGATCAAGCCCTCGTGTCTCTAAGATCTTTAGCTATGCCTGCTTTGCCTCTGCAGCTGTTTGCCGGTACCCAGAAGTATCAATGCCTGCCAAACACCACCAAACACCGTGACACCCCCAGCTCCAGGCCCGCAAGCTTTGCTTCACTACTGACATCCTGCTGTACCGTCACTCAACTTCCACAACCCCCAGGTAAGCAAGATTCAGATTATGAGATGCACCCCCATTTACCGCCCAATTTGAGGGAAAAAAGTGCATCTTATAGTCCGAAAAATACATGAACTATTCACATGTGTTTGCAGGGCAAAGGTCCTGCTGTTATCCCTATTTTGTTTCCTTTTGCAGCCCCATGGCCCTTACTATGATGATTTTACAGCCTTTTTTTCAGCACAAAAAGTTCCCATTGACTTCTATAACATTTCGAGTTCAGGATCAAATTCGGTTAAAGTTCAGGTGCTAAACCAAACTTTAAACTATAGTTCAGCAGAACTCAAATGTCCACGGGAAAGGCAGGATGTTATGACTCATGTTATAAATCGCATTGTACAAGTGCAGATCCTACAAGCAAAATTATCTTTCAGAAACACAGTTTTCAATGACTTGGCATAACTACTTGGCAAAACTACTGATTACCAAATTCGGTCTATATGCTGTATCTCATATTTGTACAGCTTCATGGTATTTTACATTTAGAACAAAACAGATAAATGCTTCCTCTAAATATTATTTTTATTGGCTTCACATGAAAAGCAATTTGTAATCTTTCCATGATTAAAAACTCATAAACACAAACATTTTATCTATGGTCTCTTATCTATGAACTCTCCTGAGGTTAAAGCATTGTCGTAGTTCCATGCATACCACAGGAAATAGAATGCTTTGAATTATTTTATAAAATGCCCATTTATGATTAAAATGATTGAAGAAATATATATACAAATAATTTTCCTCTTCCTCCTGTACCTGTATGACTTGACTGTTGTCATATATTGTACTTGTCCTTGTCTTCCCCCTTTCTTATGTAAAGCGCCATGGAATTTAAAGATGCTATACAAATAAATAATAATATTAATTTTCTGAATAGTAATATTGATATCTCTACTATTTAATTTTGCTTGATTTTTTCACAATGTTTATTGTATTTTGGCTTAGTTAGTAAATAATCTTGAAAAATCGTTATTAGATATTTTGACATAAATAAGACTTTACTGAATAAGGAAATGATCTTATTTCCTTTTAGATTTACTATATTTAAAATATTAAAATTCAGAATATCAAAGATGATGGAAAATATTTTAGATTACTTATGACTGTGAGAAAAGTGTCATCCATGTTTTCCTGCAGCTGCAGCAAAAAGATACGCTGTCACAATATATATGACATATTCAGATCACTCCACATGTTCAAATGGATTACATAAAGCTTTTACCTTTTTCTATATACAATATACTATAAGGTTAAGGCTAAATCAGTCTGTGAAAATGTATTGAAATTACTAAAGAGTTTTGTCTACTGCTGCCCTTATTAAAGGGCTCAGGGAGGTGCAAAAAAATTATAGTTACCTCCCAAACTGGTATTGTTCCTTAGATCCCTTCGCTATGTCCACCACTAGTCTGCTGGTAATAGGGGCATCACGAGCACTGACGTCAATTAGCACCTGGGGGATATCTAAAGAGTTCACATTATTTCAGAGCTTTAGGGAAGAGTCACACGGCCGTATAACTCGGATTAGGATCATAATGCAATGCTCGGACTGGCTGTCAGCTCTCCCCACCAAAGAGTGCAGAATGTACTTCTATGCAATTGTCACACTCCGGTAGGGGGAGATGTCATCCAGTCTAAGCATTGTGATTTGATTCTCGTCCAGGTTATATGGAAGCGTGACTTCCCTTAAAAAAAAGGTCTCCTTACTTGGACATGCCATGCTGTTTTTTAGTCTATAAGCTACAAGTATAAGATACTTCTCTACAGGGCCGGGACGATAGGTAGGCGACCCTAGGCGATCGCCTAGGGCGCCATCTTGTGGAGGGCGCATTGCCCGCCCCCTGGGGGCCCCGCACCCCCTGGAGGGCCCCGTGCTGACTGCCGGCGGCTGCGCCGGCCAGAGAGGAGAGAGGAGGGGACTTCCTGTCCTGCAGCTCTGCCCGATGCCCGCCCCTCCTCTCCTCCAACATGGGGCCTATGGAGCGCGGATCCGAGGAAACAGCCGATGTCTCCTCGGACCCGATCTTAGTGTACTGAGCATGCTCAGTACACTAAAATCGCTCTGTGCCATAATATCACTTCTGCAATGTATATTCATACATTGCAGAAGTGATATCCAGTGAAATGAAAGGGTTAAAAATAAAAAAAATCTTTATTCTCACCTCTCCACGATCCAGCGATGCCTCCTGCGCTCGGCTCTATGCTTCCAGGACCTGGCCTGACGTCACAGTGCAGTCACATGACCGGTTACCGCGGTAACCGGTCATGTGACTGTGACATCACGCCAGGTCCTGTGCATCAGAAGAAGAGAAGCTGGAAGCAGCGCGGGTGTCGTGGAGAGGTGAGAATGATGATTTTTTTTATTTTTTAAGCTCTGCAAAGAAGGAGAACAAAGAGGGGGGCAAAGAGGGTCTGCAAAGATGGGAGCAAAGAGGGGGGCAAAGAGGATCTGCAAAGATGGGAGCAAAGAGGGGGGCAAAGAGGGGCTGCAAAGAGGGGGGCAAAGAGGGGCTGCAAAGAGAGGCTGCAAAGAGGGGCTGCAAAGATGGGAGCAAAGAGGGGGGCAAAGAGGGTCTGCAAAGAGGGGAGCAAAGAGGGGAGTAAAGAGGGGTGCAAAGAGGGGCTGCAAAGAGGGGGGCAAAGAGGGTCTGCAAAGATGGGAGCAAAGAGGGGGGCAAAGAGGGTCTGCAAAGAGGGGAGCAAAGGGAGCAAAGAGGGGTGCAAAGAGGGGTGCAAAGAGGGGGGCAAAGGGGGGGCAAAGGGGGGGCAAAGAGGGGGGCAAAGAGGGGGCAAAGAGGGTCTGCAAAGATGGGAGCAAAGAGGGGGGCAAAGAGGGGGTGCAAAGAGGGGGGCAAAGAGGGGGTGCAAAGAGGGGGGCAAAGAGGGGCTGCAAAGAGGGGGGCAAAGAGGGGCTGCAAAGAGGGGCTGCAAAGAGGGCTGCAAAGATGGGAGCAAAGAGGGTCTGCAAAGAGGGGAGCAAAGAGGGGAGCAAAGAGGGGGTGCAAAGAGGGGGGGAGGGGGCAAAAGGGTCTGCAAAGATGGGAGCAAAGAGGGGGGCAAAGAGGGGGTGCAAAGAGGGGGGCAAAGAGGGGCTGCAAAGAGGGGGGCAAAGAGGGGCTGCAAAGAGGGGGGCAAAGAGGGCTGCAAAGAGGGGGGCAAAGAGGGGTGGCAAAGAGGGGAGCAAAGAGGGGGCAAAGAGGGGGCAAAGAGGGGCTGCAAAGAGGGGGTCAAAGAGGGGCTGCAAAGAGGGGGGCAAAGAGGGGCTGCAAAGAGGGGTGCAAAGAGGGGCTGCAAAAGAGGGGGAAAGGGCTGCAAAGAGGGGGGCAAAGAGGGGCTGCAAAGAGGGGGGCAAAGAGGGGCTGCAAAGAGGGGGGCAAAGAGGGTCTGCAGAGAGGGGAGCAAAGAGGGGGGCAAAGAGGGTCTGCAAAGAGGGGAGCAAAGAGGGGGTCCAAAGAGGGGCTGCAAAGAGGGGCAGCAAAGAGGGGGGCAAAGAGGGTCTGCAAAGAGGGGGGCAAAGAGGGGGCCAAAGAGGGTCTGCAAAAAGGGGAGCAAAGAGGGGGTCCAAAGAGGGGCTGCAAAGAGGGAGAGCAAAGAGGGGGGCCCAAAGAGGGGCTGCAAAGAGGGGGGCAAAGAGGGGGGCAAAGAGGGTCAGCAAAGAGGGGAGCAAAGAGGGGGTCCAAACAGGGGCTGCAAAGAGGGGCTGCAAAGAGGGGGGCAAAGAGGGTCTGCAAAGAGGGGGGCAAAGAGGGGCAAAGAGGGGCTGCAAAGAGGGGGGCAAAGAGGGGCTGCAAAGAGGGGGCAAGAGGGGCTGCAAAGAGGGGCTGCAAAGAGGGGGCAAAGAGGGGCTGCAAAGTGGGGGGACCGAGGGGACAAAGAGGGGAGACAGAGGGCAGACAGAGGGGAGAAGGGTGACAGGAGGAGCAGGGAGAGGATCCAAACTGATACTGCAAAACATCGGGATCGGATGCCTATTTGGCATCCGATTGCAGTCATCAGTTTGGATCAGTTGCTGTCCGAGGGGTGCTGCAAAAAGTCTGATCCCCTCGGACAGCACAAAAACGCTGTGTGAAAGCAGCCTTATTTGGCACGGATCAGGTCGGATCCAATTCGGTCCGATTTGACCTGCTGTGCCAAAAATCGAAGCAGGCTGCGATTTTGGGCACAGCAAAAGGCTGCGATTTTGGGCCAGAATCGGATCCGACAAAAATCGGATGCCAATAAGGCCAAATCCGATGTGATCCGTGCCCATAGGATAACATGGGGCCAAAATCTGATCTGTGGCTGTCCGTTTTACAACGGACAGCCACGGATCACAGAAAAACACAGTGTGAAAGCAGCCTTACAGCAGGCGCACGGTGACGGCGGCCGCGGTGAGTGTGCAAAGGCGCGCTTCCCCCCCCGGCCCCCGCATACTGGGCCCTGTATACACCACTGGGCCCTGTATACACCACTAGGCCCTGTATACACCACCACTGAGCCCTGTATACACCACCACTGGGCCTGCTGTATATACTGCTGGGGCCTGTATATACCACTGGGGCTGCTGTATATACTGCTGGGGCCTGTATATACCACTGGGGCTGCTGTATAACCCCTGGGGCTGCTGTATAACCCCTGGGGCTGCTGTATAACCCCTGGGGCTGCTGTATTACCCCTGGGGATGCTATATTACCCCTGGCGCTGCTGTATTACCACTGGGGCTGCTGTATTACCCCTGGGGCGGGCTGCTGTATAACCCCTGGGGCTGCTGTATAACCCCTGGGGCTGCTGTATAACCCCTGGGGCTGCTGTATTACCCCTGGGGCTGCTGTATTACCACTGGGCTGCTGGGGTGTGTATTACCACTGGGGTCTGTATATACCACTGGAGAGGCTGCTGTATACCACTTTGCTGGGGGCTGTATACCTGTGCTGGGGTCCACCCTCGGCTTATACACGAGTCAATAGGTTTTCCCAGGTTTTGGGGGCAAAGTAGGGGGGTCGGCTTATACACAGGTCGGGTTATACACGAGTATATATGGGTAGTAATCTACAATGTCTGCTGGACATGGTATGAGGAGGTTTATGGCTCAGTCAGTACACACTCCATACTTCATGGTAAGGGGAGGGTTTATGGCTCAGTACACACTCCATACTTCTTGTTATTAACCAGTTAATGCTCTCTTGTCCACCACACTGCAGTTTCAAAAGAGGACAACAGCGAGACAAGCAGCAACATGGCATCAGAGAGTCCCTGACCTCGAAATAGAAGATCCTCAGATCCTGGTATTGTGACATAATATTAAGAATAATACTTTTTGCATTTATATTACACTATGAACTCCACAGCACTTTACATACATCATGAACACTGTCCCCATTGGGGCTCACAATGTAAACAACCTATCAGTATGTCTCTGTAGTGTGGTTGGACGAACCTTTTATAGGTCCCTGTTAAATTAAATTTACTTTCAAAGTATGCTGACATTTTTATTCCCAGACATATTTCGGGGGGGTGGGGGGCGCCGTTTGCCTTACCTGCCTAGGGCACCAAAATGCCTTGTCCCGGCACTGCTTCTCTACAAGTTACTCTCCTAGTTTTACTTGCTCTAGAACAGAGTTCCCCAACTGCAGTCCTCAAGAGTCACAAACCGTGCATGTTTTAAGGATTTCTTTAGTATTGCACAGATGATGATTCCAACAGCTATGCAATACTAAGGAAAACCTGAAAACATGCACGGTTGGTGACTCTTGAGGACAGCAGTTGGGGAACACTGCACTAGAACATACAGTATGGTACTTATTTATTATAAGTTGCTCATGTACAAAACATTACACTATTCTACATTGAACTTTAACTACAATGTGGCTTTCCAAACACTGAATTTGTCCAACTCAACTTGTAACTTATGAACATCTTTCTTCAATTGCACAATATTATTTAGTTTTCGTGTCATTTGAAGTACACCACCTTTAAGGGGGGCCATTGAGAGTAGTAGTCATTCTCTACAGCTTTCAGGATGCATTCGATTTGAGCTTTTGATTAAATTACGAACCTTCTCTAATAAACCTTAATTCATTCATTAGTCATCTATGTACTACTGTGTCAGATGTCTTTGCAAAGTAAAAAAAATTATATCTGCTGCTACTATTTTGTCCAGGTATCTACTCACATCATCATAAAAAACATATTAGACTAGTTTGAAAAATTGATAAAACCATGCAGGCTATCACTTATAATGTTACTTTCCTCCACAAACAGTACTCTTATGTATAATCCCTTACTAGCATCTCAAATTTTCCCTACAATATAAGTTAAGATAATTGGTCTTTAATTACCTGGGAAAGACCTGAAACCCTTTTTAAAAATGGGCACCACAATACCTTTGTGCCAGTTGCTTGGCTCAGTACAAATCATAAAGAGTTTCTGAAACGTATGTACATGGGCACAGCAATAAATGAGCTGTGATCCTTCAGATCTCTTGGATGTAGCCCATCTTTGCTGGGGTTTTATTCATATTGAATTTACTTAGTTTAGTTTTGACCATATCTATATTTTACTAATTGAGTATATCAGTTAACTTATTAAAAGGAATGAAATTGACTTCATAAGCCACTATGTTTTCTTTGGTATATATAGAGCTAAAGAATTCATTTAAAGTGAATCTATCATGCTATTTTTCAATTTTAAACTGTTCCCAATTAGTGATGAGTGAGTGTAATCGTTACTATTCGCTACTCGCACGAATAGTACGGTATTCGTAATACTCATCTTTCAGCGTGTATCGCTGGTGCTCATGAGTGATGTGTCGATCGTTATCAAACTAACACAAATTTCCAGCTCCCTTCAGTACACAAAGGGAGCTGGCTCCTCAGTGAGAGCAGATTGAATGTTAGGGTCTCTCTGGGGGGCACTGCAAGGTGTTTTATGCAGTAGAAATGCAAAAAAGCCAACCCTTCCGTCCTGTCCCGGTAAGACTTGTTTTATAGCTGTATATGTGTGGGCGGAGCAAATCACTACCTGACTAATACTGGACTCGCTATTCAGATTAATATGCGAGTATTAAAAAGTACTCGTTACAAGTATAGCGATTACGAATATTATGCCACTCGCTAATCACTACACTGTGTGCAGAATTATTAGGCAAGTTTTATTTTAGAAGATTATTTTCATTATTGATCAATAACTATGTTCTCAATCAACCCAAAAGACTCATAAATATCAAAGCTTAATATTTTTGGAAGTTGGAGTGTTTTTTTTAAATTTGGCTATCTTAGGAAGATATCTGTTTGTGCAACTATTACTGTGCAGAATTATTAGGCAACTTAATAAAAAACAAATATATTCCTATCTCACTTGTTTATTTTCACAAGGTAGACTAATATAACTGCACAAAATTTAGAAAAAAATATTTCTGACATGCAAAAACAAAACCCAAAAAATTAGTGACCAATATAGCCATCTTTCTTTATGATGACACTCAACAGACTTCCATCCATAGATTCTGTTAGTTGCTGTGATCAACATTGCGTGCAGCAGCCACCACAGCCTCCCAGACACTGTTCCGAGAGGTGTACTATTTTCCCTCCCTGTAGATCTCACATTTTATGAGGGACTACAGGTTCTCTTTGGAGTTCAGGTCAGGTGAACAAGGGGGCCATGTCATTATTTTTTCTTCTTTTAGACCTTTACTGGCCAGCCACGCTGTGGAGTAGCTGGATGCATGTGATGCAGCATTGTCCTGCATTAAAATTATGTTTTTCTTGAACAATACTGACTTCTTACTGTACCACTGCTTGAAGAAGTTGTCTTCCAGAAACTGGCAGTAGGTCTGGGAGTTGAGCTTCACTCCATCCTCAACCCAAAAAAGTCTGACAAGTTCATCTTTGATGATACCAGCCCATACCAGTACCCCACCTCCACCTTGCTGGCGTCTGAGATGGAGTGGAGCTCTATGCCCTTTAAGGTACCATCACACATGGCGATATGACTTCCATACCGCTGGCGATTTGACGTGAGCGAGCATGTTCTGGGCACTTTTTTTCACATTGATGTCGCCCTGTCACACATAGAGATTTCGCAAACCATCTCCGGCGATCCTGCGTTCCGGAAATCCCCTGCCGCAGACCGGAAGCAATTTCACATTCCCATATCGCTGCCAAATTGCCGCGTCACACGCCACCACCTCATCAGCGATGTGGGGGTAGAGTGTGAGCACGGCAAGGAGACAGGCGTGCCAGAGTGTGTTACACCACGCCCCTACCACTCCAATTGGCCAACACAACTGCGTCGCCATTGGTCAGCCTTGTCAGGAAGTGTGCCCACTACATGACACATTTGCCCTTTCTACTATCTCGCTGCTGCATGCTGGTGTCATGTGTTGTGGCTTCCAAAAGACACTTTGGCGTCACCAAAGTGCCACACAGGATGACTTGTCTGTTGCACTGTGGAGTACACCATGAATGGTTATGTGTGCGTCTGTTGTTTCCGTAGGTAAGCTGAAAACAACAGTCTGGACATATGTGCATAGATTGTGTGTGGTCATGCCTGAACTGTGTGTGCAGATATGTGTGCGTGTGGCTACTGATGACTACCTCCATCCTCAACAAACACAATACAAATGTGCATGTGTGTTGACACATACCCATGTGTAAATCCATATAATATGGTTAAGGAGACACAGTGTGAGCATAGAGTGTTGGACAATGGCCTGGACCTGTTTACTGGACATTAGCAGACAATGCTGCTGGGACCCATAACAACCATTGTGGTGTCACATACCTCTGTGCACAGCTTAAAACTATGTGCAACTGCCCTGTATTTAAAAGTAAAGACAGATACAGGTAGTTCTGATCAGATTTTGTTGTTGCCTTTTGTGCACATTAAACATAAAATACAAGAACATACTGAACAAAAACAGAAGTGTTAACATCACCCATATAGTAGAAATGTCAGCTTAAACAATGGCCATAATTTTTTAATAAAATTAAAGTCAACAAAAAAATCTTATGAAAAAAAATTGTGAAATTTAAACTTACAAATAAAGTTTAAAACATGATCAAAAAATAATATCATGGTGCAGCCACACTCCTGACTACCCCCTCCTTCTGTTGGTGGTGCTTGACAACCCCAGCCACTCTATACCTGTTCTTGCTGCAAGGCCACTGCCCCAGGGCCATTGAAGTAGGAGCAGTAGCTGTCCCTGCTGCTCCTGGCATCCTGCGGACTCAGACCCTGGCTCAGTGGCTGGAGTGGTGCCAGACCAGGGTCGGTTGCACACCATGCCCCGGGACGGACTTTCCCTGTTGTGGAGTCCACTGAATCCACATAACTTAACGGCGTGTATGATGCAGTATCCCTATGACGCAGGAAGTTATGTAGCACACAGCATGCCAGCACTACTATATATATATAGATTCTAGTTTCATATTCAAAGGCGTATGAAAGATGCAGAATCTATTGGCCATGATCTCGAACGCGTTTCCAACCTCACGGCGAGCCCGGGATGGACGGTAATTGAAATGCGCTGCTCAGAAGTAACAGTTCTCTGGGGATATTGCCGAAGTAGGCGAGCATGAAGTGGGAAGGCTTCATACCCCGCAAATGCAAATTTTAGCTGACCGGCTGCGTCATCATTTGAGGGCAAGTTGAGAGCACCTCTCCTCAGCTCTTGGCCAAAGGAGCTGTGCGCAAACATACCCCCATCTGTGATACAGCCATTCATGCCAACATCCATGTAGAGGAACTTATAGTGAGCATCCACAACGGCCATGAAGATCACACTAAAATAGCCTTTATAGTTGAAAAAAAAAGACCTGCTGTTGGGGGGTTGAGTGATCCTCACGTGCTTACCATCCAATGCCCCACCGCAGTTTGGAAATTGCCAGTGATCCACAATACCACTAGCAACGTGCATCCATTCTGTGGGGGTGGTTCGTAAATGCAAAAAGGATGGCACCTGGCGCCTCAGGATGGCCTCACATGTCTCGGGTCAGAGGCAGCTCAGCAGTGGCTGCGACACAGCTGCAGAGTATTGCAGGTCCGTCATCGATTGACCTGTTGCCAGGAACCTCAAAGTTACAGCCAACCACTCCTCAGGTGGCACAGCTCTACACATCACAGTATCCTCACGGGCTATCCATGGCCGGACTTGAATGAGTCCTCGGACATACAGAGATAGTTCCTAAAGCCATGCGGACTCCTGTCCTCTAGCTGACAGAGCAGGAGCATGTGGCTCAGGTTGTCTCTTTGCAAAAGCCACTCCTGAGACCACACACGGCGTGGTCTATGAGCCTGCAATCTCTCAACTCACTCCTCCAGCCACAAGTCCTCATCCACCAAGGCAAGAGTCACGAAAAGCCTCTGTTCAGTATCCATGATGAGCAGATGAACCAACACCTGGGAAAATGTAGAAAAAATAAAGGTATATCATAACTTACATGTGACAACTCATCCATACAATATTGACTTGCCTACATACATGCTACACATACAAGGATCAAAAACAAGGTTCCTTAGTAGTGTCCAGCCCCCTCTGAAATAGCTAACATTCACACAACATACAATAACATTGTTAGCCCCACAAAAACACACAAACAATATGGTGACAAACAATGCAATCCACATTAACTACCTGACCATACTAAATTAACATTGTCAAGAACACCCCAAACATATTGTACTACATACATCATACTACAAATTATCATCCATACATGTACATTTGTAGGACATCACACCCAAATCCATAATGGCACCACGTTTTACATGCATGGTGTATAAACATAGCCATGTCAAGCCAACATTACAGACTGCATGAGGCACCGTAAACAAACTACATCCCTGTTCATTGTGATACACTGGTTACTGGCCCTCACACATGCACAATAGTGCAAACACAGTCAAGGTGGCATATCAACACTACACATCCATTTTGTCCGGATAGATTCATCATGACTGTGTATGTTGGCCAGACAACATAATTGACACTACTTCTGTACACATTACACAATAAAAACAAACATCTAAGCACAATGAGTAGGGGACATGCACCATTGTGTAACCATGCATACACTTGTTTTGAACAATTAATACAAGGTCACACATCTGGAGTCTGGCCTGCACACTAGAGGTGTATTTGTGCTGGACCAGACACTATACATGTATGTTAAATTATAAGGGTCACTACAAAACACACTCAAGCATCATAGATGGGCTGTCTGAGGAGCGCTACTTACCCAAAGACTCTGGCCAGCTAGCTTGAGCACGCACTGGCGTGGCTTCTTTTTATATACTATGCAGCCAATCACAGCATACTGGCGTCATCAAATACACGGACCCGCCTCGGCGTAGACACGTCCGAAGTATATGATTTGCTCACCTGCGTTTTGATTGGTGGCTGGTCCATTTAAAAAGGGCAGTGTTGAAAGCACTTGTGTGTTGCAAAGTCATATGCAACATCGAGGTAGCGTCTCTTCAAGCACACTCTGCTGGTCAGAGGGTAGGTATAGCGCTGTCCATGCCTTCATCAACTCCACATGGCTGTGTATTTGGCTCCTATCACCATCTAAAGGCCCATATGAAATGTTTTATACAACAATGTTGTCTATGTAGTGGCACATGGATGTTGTTTGTCAGGTTTATGTAGCCATGTTCTGGACATCAATGTCATGTGGTGAAACACATTTAATCTGCCTAATCTACTGTGGTGCGCTTTGTCTATGTCAGGCTTCATTGCAATGTTCGGCCCTAATTATGTCATATTAATGACTGGTTGTGATGATTTGCCCATTAATCTGGCCACATTATGTGAATATAGATACATGTATGTGTTGTTTTTGATGTGCTTTGTGCTTATGTTGCAGATGGGGGACAATCAGGATTTTATCCGGGCTTTGTTGGCCATGTACCAGGACGACGAATGCCTGTGGCGGCTACGATCACCTGATTTTAAGAACAATCAGGTGAGGGATGTGGCCTGTGGCCGCCTTGTCGCCCTCGCCCAGGAGCACAACCCTGGTGCGAGGTGGGATAAGGCGATGGTGAAGAATAAGATCAAACACCTGCGCACCGTATTCCAAAAGGAACACAAGCGGGTCCAGAGGTCCCAGCATTCTGGGATGGGAAGTGAGGAGGTACATGTGCCACAACTGTGGTACTATGACCTCCTCACTTTCACTATGTTCCAGGAGGTTCCTCGAAGATTACGATGCACCAGGGAGTTTGCTGACACCAGGGCCACATCTGAAGGCACCGCTCCGTCACAGGAGGTAAGTTTTTCATAATTTACTGGTAAATGTGCATCCTTTGGTGGTAGTACTCACATGGTGTGTTGTCAAGTTGCTTCTGCCACAATCCTGTGGGTGTTTAACCAATAGTCTGGGTGTCTTGGTGATGAGTCATGGCTCCTCTGGTGTTATATTGCTTGGTTATAACACACATCACTTTACATGTTGTCCCCTCAGGTAATTAGGGTGGACATTTTTCCCAATGTGATTTTGTTGCTGCTATCTGTTAAATCTTTGTGTACATGTAATACAATGTATTGGTACTGGTGCTGTTGCAGTACATCTGTGATGACTAATATACTCTTGGTGGAACATGCCCAGTGATTTGTTTGATTTTGTCCCTTCGTTACAGGAGCTGTGGGAGCAGGAGACAACGCTGGAGGGGTCACCCGCTCAGGATTCTCCTCGGACAACATCTGCGGGGGAGGCTGTGCCTGGTCCCAGTTGGGCGGACCAGCACCCTGGTCCCAGCTCAGGGATGAGTCGTCGTCGGGCCCTAACACCGCCGCATACTGAGTTGGGAGCGGGGGCTAAGCGGGTGCTGGTTCACACCAAAATCCAGCCAAATACTGTAATTGGGCACCTGGTGAGTGAGTGGGTGACCCAGATGACACCACTGCATCGGAGAATTTCTGAGTGGATCAAAATTCAGGACCTGGAGGCGGGCGTGAATGAGACCCTGACGACACTGGCCTATATTGCCATCCCCAGTGACCAGGCGTCAGGGTCACAGGGTGCTCGGTCACCATTGCATGGTCGCGGACAAAATCCTGATTTGTCCAGGGGCCCCAGACAAACCCACCCCCAAAGTTGGCCTACTGGTAGGGAATATGGGGACTCGGGGTCTCAAACCACGTCTGAACCAGTAGATGATTACACCTATGTGGAGAGACGCTACTAATGATTTATGTTTTGTGAATTTTGAGTTTTTTTCTTTCACATTTATACACACAGTATGTGTGTTTTATTTTGTGCTGCACACAAATAAATATTTGTTTTGGCCACAATATCATATTTGATTTTTATGTCTCATGTATGTGTAGATATGTATTGTGATGTAGTTTGAGAGGGAAAGGCTGTGTGTCACCAGTGTAGGCCAATTAACCAAGGAAACATGTTATAGTACATATTTAGACATATGATACATCCCTTGCTCCTCTACTTGTCACAATGTTGGGTTTTCACAAAGTTAACACATGGCTGTACAATTGTTTACACGTCACCCACCTAAAGTTTGTGTTCTTGGCCATACAATGTTACTGAGTAGTGTGTAACCCACTTTTGTGTTTGGGCGGTGGTTTAAATTTGGTCAGTAATGTAGTCTACTGCTACAAACATTGAAGGTGTTCATTAATGCAACACATTACGTATGTTGACAATAATTTTTGGCCCTTCAATGCAAATGTGACCCCTCAAACAGTTATAATGGCCGTTAGTATGTTGTGTTATGAAAGAGGTGTCAACTACATACTCCTGCACCTCTGTGTATCTAGTAATGAGGCCAAACACAGTATTGGGATTTGCAAAAAATTTTTATTTGTGAAAATCCCATTTCTATTTTGAGGGTTTTTTGTTTTTTGTCCAATATGTTGGCCAAGGTGATTGTTTTTTTGAGGATTTGGTTGGTAACCAATTGTCACCTTTTTTTTTTTCCCAAACCATAACATTTTTTTTTTCTGTTTTTTGGTTTTTGGTGTGGCTTGGACAAACCTTTGTTTTTTGTTCTTTGTTTTTTTTTCAAACACTCTTTAAAAATTTAAAACACAATATTTATAAAAAAAAAAAAGAACACAAAATGGCAACATGCTGCACAATTTACAAACGAGGGGCATGGGAAAAGGGGAACATTTGAAACACATTAGGGCTGTGCTCCCCAGCCTGCCCACCAGTGAGACACCTTTATGAGGGCCCACATCCTATCTATATTGGCCTGCGCCTCACGGTGGACAGCAAGCAGCTCATCGATGGTTTGTTGGCGTGTTCAAAATATTCAAAATTACTACAATGTAGCTCTGTGCAGACCAATGTTATGTGACTGTGTTAATGAACTTACGATTAAGGTCATCATCAGCCACTTCCCTTGCTGCTGGGGGTGATGACGTCCCTGCCCACATTGCCTCAGCTGGTGTGCCATCTGCATGAAGCAAAGGGATACAACAAAAACAGGAAGGCATTAACACTTGCTCACACAGGGCAAATTTGGGAACACAAGCTAATTTAATACGGTCAACATGTACCATCAGGGCCACATCCACCAGGCTCAGATTCACCCTGTGAGGACCATTCCCCAGTAGGGCTGCCACCTGGTCTGTCTACATCGTGTAGAGGGCTGGCTACAGGGTATGGTGTCTGCAGACAATGCTGTGTAGGGCCAGGTCAGGCGTCAGGTCAGGTCAGGTCAGGGATCAGGCATTGGCCGTCTTGAATCCCTTCCAGGTTGTGCTCGCAGATGCAGAGGGTGGCCTCGGAGGGGCTCCAGAGGCCGAGCTGGCAGCAGCTGAGTACCCTGCCCTTCCAGGGTAATGTGGTGGTGGGCTGCCAGATGGTAGTTGTGGCAGTTAAAGACGTCTGGCGGGTGGTGGGCTTGCAGCTGGTGATGGTTGGCATTCTGAGCTGTTAGTATCCTCTGTAAGATTACACATTGCAATTATGTATACATGTAGACCACCCACAACACCTAGGACAAAAAACATGTCATTTGTGTGGGTGTCTGCAGTCAACATGTCAATGCTTGTTGCTTAGCCCATAGTGATGTGATCTGACTGTGGCCATCTCTAAATGACCATGGCCAAAAACACAGTTTTGGGGACATGCAGCACAAAGACACATTTCCTGATGCCCATGACAGAGACATTGACACACATAATTGGGCCATTAATGTTGTGTGCGCAGAGCTATGCTGTGGATGATGGGCCTACATGATGGAATAATGGCCTGCACAAATCGTTGTGACAAATGATAACAAGTATACTGACACATCCATATCCATGCAGACTAATGTACAGATGCAAATGACCACACAGGGCTAAGGTGGTTTACTGCTCATGTGGCAAGATTAAAAGAAAATCTTGGTAATGGATATATTGGCATTCCCAACAACATTGTGTGACAGACTTTATGTCGCACAGCATGCTAATATTGACTGTATGTGTCACGGTGGTGAACACATGACGTACATGTTAACTTCAGCTTTAATATTCAACTATGTGGGTTGATAAAGTGATATGATGAGTATGTTCACATCAGAAATGGCAACACATAGTATTGTAGTGTGCACTTTCCTGTTGCTTTTTCAGTAACCGGCAGATGCAGAGGGATGAAGGCACAACATCAGGTGATCAAGGTATCTATCTGACAGGCTACACTTCCATGTGGTGCTACAGGTTTGTTTGTTGTTGTGATGAGGTATGTGTGTATCACAATTACTCACCACACAGTCTAATAATCCGTGCCTGGATGGTGTCAGTGCACCCTGGACACTTGTATCTCAAGTCCGCCACCTTCTTCTGTATCTGCTGGGTGGTGCGCTCCACACCCAGTCTCCTCAGCAGGGCCCTCTTTACTTTACGCAGGATGGCCTGCTTGTGGATACGTGGGTGACACCAATAGTTCCTGCTGTCCAACATGTTGATGAGAATCAACAGCTCAGGCTCACCCCATGCTGCAGCTCTCAGTGCAGACGCCATCACTACCTCTGCAGGGGAAGGGAAAACACTTGGAAGGCAGGGCTCAACATGACACAACGATATGACGTCATTGCGTACTCTCGTTATGCAGAGGAGACTTGATGGACTGCAACTGCACAACAGAGTAGTGTGCCTTTCAGAGACGCCATAACGTCACCTCAATACAACAAGAACAAACCGCAGGGTGAGGACGTGCGTGGCAACTGGAGAACGTACATGCATTCCTATTTTATTTGGGGGTGACATATAGTTTGTAATTTGTGTATAGTGAATATGATTGGTTTAAACATTTCTCCAAACAACACTGACACTTGTATTATTAAACATATTTTTCAGTGTATGGTTGCATACACCAATGTACATTTTGCCCCTATTATGAATTTATTCAGGACGTACAAACATCATACACGCAGTATCACTCTGATGCGGTACTCCATGATGCTCATACTTTCCAGACACTTGTGAAGAAGATGAAGAAGATGAGTCTGGTGAAGAACGCAATACCCGCAGGTATAAGTAGTGATGTCACCGCAGGAGGCGGGTCAATGCGGCCAGCACCACAACAAGCGAGCACTCTCCTGCGCCTGCGTTTAGCTTGGCATGCAGCAGGCGAGGGAGAGAATGAGTGACATGAGGGAGGCGGCGGAGGGCAGAGAAAAGATACAGGGGGCGTGAAACTGCTCTGTGAGTGAAGTAGCTCCAGCCACTAGACCCCTCCTATCCGGCTCCAGTATATAAGTTTTCAAATTCAATTATCTCGGGGTACAGGGGGATCAATGGATGATAGACCCCTTGCCTGAATGCAGCAGACATGCTGAATTCAACTGCTGCAATTAGATCACCATGCATGGGAGGTGACAGGTCCTCTTTAATAATTAAGCACACCTTACATAGGGTGTTGATGTCATTACACCACACCCCTCCTCATTACAGAGATGCACATAACCTGATTTACTTAATTGATAGTTGGCTCTCAAGCCTATACAGCTTGGAGTAGGACAACATGTATAAATAGTATCATGTGATCAAAATACTCATTTGCCTAATAATTCTGCACAGTGTATTGACAATGAGTTTTAAATGATGAAAAATGCATTAGAAACATTGGTTAAAAAAAATTCCACAGATTTTTCAAATAATAAAGACTCAACAGTGTATGCTTAGGTGAAAGCAGTACATTAGGGGTGGTGCTTTTCTGCTCCTTTTTTACCATAGTCACACCCCCTCCACATTGTGACTTATTGTCGTTACTGCCCAATGTCATGGCACTCTCACAATAAATCCCACGTTTACACAGTTCCTCTCAGCTGCCTGGGCATGTGTACTGAATGTGCAGTCACGGCATAAATCACAATGTAGGGAGTGTGACCAAGTTCACAAGAGGAGCATGACTGAATTTGACTGACTGTGACTGAACTAAATAAAAGTGCCACCCCAATGACTTAAACAAAAGGTATGTACTGCATTCACCTCAGCAAATAAAGTATTTTTTAAAGATAAATACGTGTAATTCTTTTTTTCAGAAAACCATGTTATTGATGTACAGTACATCATTTAAGATACATTGGGGTGATTAATATCAAAATATGACATGAGAGGTCCCTTTAGGGTATGTGCCCACTGGACGGTTCTAGCATCAGTCTGACCGTCAGAAAACCGGTGGAGAACTTAGGAAGCCTACAGTCCAGAGCTCAAAAGAGTGCTGCGTTTGTGCAGCGTTAATCAGCGTTTTTCAAGCGGTTTTCAAGCGTTTTATTAGCGGTTCAACAGCGTTTTTCCAGCGTTTGTACAGTGTTTTTTTTACATCATTCTTGTCCATTTGTAAGCTGAAAGTTTGTACATGAAGTTGTTGTTTTAAAAAAAAAACAGAAAAAAAAAAAACATGGCTTGCCTCTTTTCCTGTCGCTTTCAATAAAGTTAATTTAAAAAAAATATCAAAGTAGTAAAAAAAAACATTTTAGATCAATCCTCTGATTCCTGGCTTGCTATCAACCATGCCGTCTATCCGTCCCTTGCGCCTGCGGAGACATTATAAGCAGCTGTTGCTGCGAACAATTATTCATCTTCTTCAATGTGACGAGGAAGAGGAGAATGAGGTAAGATATCTTGGCTAAGGAGGTGGGCTGGAGATGGGGGCCTTTGATGCTTTGCTTTGGGCAGGACAAAGTATGATGATGCCTTCTAACCTATTTGCCCATTGCTTTCCTTTCCCACAGGTTCCCATAGCACCGAGAATGTGGGTGCATCCCCTTTTACAGACCAGGGACACGAGGGGTCACTTTGCCAATCTGTATCTGGACTTACGGAGGTAACAAAAATCTAAAAAAAACCTTTGTGTTAAGAAAAATAGAATTGATGTTGTCGGGATATCATGGATGTTGTAGATATATTAATCTTATAATATTTTAATGTGTTTACATTATATTGGTAGATACCCAGAGAAGTTTGTGAGTTTCTGTAGGCTCAGCATACGTGGATTTGATGATCTTCTCCAAATTGTTCGGCCAAAACTGACACTAAGGAACACAAACATGCGGAACGCAATTGGAGCTGAGGAGAGGCTGCTGATCACACTGCGGTAAGTCGTCCAATTGTCTACAATCATTTGTTACATATACATATTTTGATCTGCAGCACTGGAGGATTGTTATGTTCGCTGTCAGCTGTCACACTGACAGATGTTCGCAGGGACCTGTCTGTAGCTAACTCCCATTCCCCTGCCCCCCGTAAAACCAAAGCAGGAAAATGCTGTTCAAACAGGGTGACATTCTGTCTGTAAGCAGGGTCCGGCACTTACAGATTGTTGTTATTTTCCTTGATCATCCCATCTGCTATCTTTGCACCGGAGTATGCTTACAGACACAATGTCACCCTCATTACGATGTCACAGCGCAGCTGTGCTGCGCTACAACATGGCGGGGTTCGCTGCTCACTCATGGCCATACATGACGACGTGTGTGACTTGTACGGTTGACTTCAAAACTACGGCTAGGCATAAAAGAGCGGCAGAAGGTATTGGGGATGCATCGAATATGTGTAGATGTTCTTGCCATAACTGAAGTTGAAGTCAAATTCCATTGAAATCAATTCGTGCAAATAATAAAAAGAAATGTTGTGTATCATTCCGCTGCATTGACATCCTAAAATCCTGCATTTTGAACCATCAGATGTGCGTCAGATTTTATTTGTAATATTAAAATGCAATTTTTGTAAGGTTTTTAATTTTCTACCTTTTTTTGTTTCAGATTCCTGGCTACTGGAGAGAGCTTTTCATCACTCCATATGCAGTTTAGGGTGGGGAAAAGCACTATTTCTACAATTGTGAGGGTGACGTGCATTGTCATCTGGGAGCAATTGCAGCCAATTGTGATGCCTTCTCCACACGAGGAGACTTGGCTGCAGGTAGCGGCAGGCTTTCAGTCTGTGGCCAACTTCCCTAACTGCATAGGTGCAGTTGATGGCAAACATATCCGAGTGAAACAGCCTCCGCGATCAGGATCACGCTTCTTTAATTACAAGAAGTATTTTTCAGTGGTCCTGATGGCGGTGGCTGATGCTAATTACCGGTTTGTTGCCATCGATGTTGGTGCCTATGGTAGCACTGGAGATTCTCGTGTGTTGAGAAACTCCCAAATTGGTATGCAAGTTCTCCAAGATAACAACACGTTACCTGCCGATACACCTTTGCCCGGTTCCACGCATCCAGTCCCCTACGTGATGGTATCGGATGAGGCATTTCCATTGATGCCGAACCTACTGCGCCCATACCCACGTAGGGGACTGGATGACCGGCGGAGGATTTTCAACTATCGGCTATGCCGGGCACGCAGATTCGTGGAATGCACCTTCGGTATCATGAGTAGTCAGTGGAGGGTCTTCCATTCAGCCATTCAACTGAACCGAACCACAACTGATGCTGTCATAAAGGCATGCTGCGTCCTTCACAATTTTGCACGGGATTATACAACCGAACAGATTGAAGTTTCGCAGCTGCCTTTATTCAGGACAGCTATCAATTGGGGTTCGGGTCGGCCACCTAATTCAGCCGTGCAGGTGCGAGATACCTTTGCTGACTACTTCATGACACCTGAAGGTGCCGTGCCCTGGCAAAACCCCTAGAGTCATGTGCACCACGTACCCTAAACTACATATGGTGTACTCTTCCCAAATACAAAGGATGATACTGTCGTCTCCCCTTCTCCTGTTTGCTTTTGTGATAACTATGTGATTTTGGCATTATCTGTAACGTGGTGCCTGCGCATCATGCGCCTTGGCTGGGTGATGGAGACCACACTGCTAAAAAGCAATATGTTAAGTGGCTTGAAGACAACTACTTTAAACTATTGTCCCTGCCAACACAATGTTGTGTAATGTTTTATGCTTTAAGAAAAAAAAAAGTTTTTGGCAAATTTAACATTTTTATTTGCATAAACAAATAATAAATTTACAAAATTTGGAAAATCAACGTTTGACAATTTCTAAAAAATTGCCTAGGGGTTCAGAGTGTTGGCCTGAAATGTAGTTAGGCTACAGTACAATGTAGATTTAAAAAATGTTAACAATAAACTTTAGAAAAAAAAAATTGTAAACATTAGGAAATGCGTGGTGTAAAAACAGTTCTAAAATGGTTATCCAGAAGGAATAAAATGTCAAACATTTAAAAAAAAAACACTCAGTGCACAATTACATGTGAAGGCATACACCAACACATTGAGCAGCATTAGCAGCAAGCTAAGAATTCTCGCATTAGCGAGGTATTTACCAAAAAAAAAATAAAAAAAAGAACAATAATTTAACAACATTATGTAAGACTTAATGCAAGGTAGTAAAGGTGCGTTGCCCATTATCTCCTCCAAACATTGACTGACCTGACAACTCTAGACTTGCAGAACTATCATCTGATGCCAATTGAGACGAATAAGAGGTGTAATTGTCCAATTGACCAAAATGGCGTTGCCGAATTAAATGTTGCTCATGCTGCATTCCCGAGGCCTGAGGCTGACGTACTAGGCCAGGGCCCAGATGATTTACTGCTATACTGCCCAATTCTTTTTGAAACAATTGGTGTATACCGTTCAGAATGGTCAAGGCACTTGGAATGTGCTCTCTTGAACGGTATTCATCAATAAGACCGTATAAGACCATCAAAAACGATGCCTCCCTCTCCCTAGGCATTTCCCTGAGGCAAGCTGCCACATGAAGACATACATGATCGAACCGATCCTCTTGCTCAGACCGCTTCAGCATGCTCAGAGCCTCCTGAGCCAGGACGGTATTCTGGTTCTTTCCTTGCTGTGTTCGTTGAACACGTCGCCCTGATAATTGCTGTGATGTGGTTGGTGAACGGATGTTGAGGGTTGACGAATGTGCTGATATACCACCCGCACTTTCAACATCAGTAGAAGTGCTCGGACTGTCCACATTAAGGTCTGTAGACACACTGCTTGATCTTTCTGGAACCAAAAGGTTGTTGTTAGATCCAGGTAGCTGTTCTTCTTCATTTGCATTCCCGCCTATTTCATCGACTGACGAACGTCTTGGAATATTTCCTTCCGTTCTATGAACCAAAAAAATAAAAATAAAAATTATGTAGAGCTGTGTAGGCCACGCTTACATATATACTATATTAAATTTTTGTTTACTTACGGACGAAGACTTCGACCGGTCAGCGTGAACTGCATCTCGTTGTAAAAAGGGCATTTCTTCCGCAATGGTGAGGAACCACTCTTTTCCTGTCTGGCAAGAAACTTTGTGAAGGCGTCCCGAACGGACTTCCATCTCTTCTTCACATCATCTTCTGTATTGGAATAAAACAGTGTCGTCATAAAACGCTAATATTCAGATTAGCCTCAACATTTCCAAAATTAAAACACACTTACCAACTATGAATTGGAGATCACGATTCGCATCTTCAAACTCATGGTACAGCTGCCGACAAATAGCTGTCCAAGATGAACTCTTCCTATTTCGGTCACTGTAACCTTCACTTGACGGATCCCATATTTCTGGATGGGCTTCAATCTCGACAATACATAAAAAAACAATCCAATCACCATTTGATAGACACAAGGTATTTGAACTATTCATATGATTACATCACTAAAGGCCGACCAACACAATCACGTCAAAAGACACCAAAAAAGAAGGGAAAACTTAACAAAAGCTGCATTGATAAATCCCAGCTATGTTATGATTAAGCATACGGGGCACATATAGTATAGTGTGCTGCCAATCATGCCTCCAGTATATACTGACACTCATGCCTCCAGTATACTGTGCTGCCAATCATGCCTCCAGTATACTGTGCTGCCAATCATGCCTCCAGTATATACTGACACTCACGCCTCCAGTATACTGTGCTGCCAATCATGCCTCCAGTATACTGTGCTGCCAATCATGCCTCCAGTATACTGTGCTGCCAATCATGCCTCCAGTATATACTGACACTCATGCCTCCAGTATACTGTGCTGCCAATCATGCCTCCAGTATACTGTGCTGCCAATCATGCCTCCAGTATACTGTGCTGCCAATCATGCCTCCAGTATACTGTGCTGCCAATCATGCCTCCAGTATATACTGACACTCATGCCTCCAGTATACTGTGCTGCCAATCATGCCTCCAGTATACTGTGCTGCCAATCATGCCTCCAGTATACTGTGCTGCCAATCATGCCTCCAGTATATACTGACACTCATGCCTCCAGTATACTGTGCTGCCAATCATGCCTCCAGTATATACTGACACTCATGCCTCCAGTATACTGTGCTGCCAATCATGCCTCCAGTATACTGTGCTGCCAATCATGCCTCCAGTATACTGTGCTGCCAATCATGCCTCCAGTATAATGTGCTGCCAATCATGCCTCCAGTATATACTGACACTCATGCCTCCAGTATACTGTGCTGCCAATCATGCCTCCAGTATACTGTGCTGCCAATCATGCCTCCAGTATACTGTGCTGCCAATCATGCCTCCAGTATATACTGACACTCCTGCCTCCAGTATACTGTGCTACATGTAAACATGTGTTTACATGCAGGCACATGGGGCAGAACGTCACAGTGCAAACATTCTGTGTAGACTGGACAGCATGACCAGCACACAGTAGCAATCAAGGCAGCAGTGAAAATGGTAATTGCAGGGGACAGAGGGGACAATGTGCATTTGGCTCTGGCTCCTTACCAGGGTCAGCAGACGGGGGACATCAATTTTCATGCGCCGGTACCACGCCATTGCAATAACAAGTGCACAGATTTGTATTTCCGGGATTCAACTCCTCCCTCTGGACGGAAATCGTCTGTAAAACGACGATGTTACCGGTTTAGTGGCGGCCGCGCACAACTACATTGATTAAAACGAGTCACTTTCCTGCCTTGACCGCTGTAAAGACGCTTTGCAAAATTGACATGCTCAATCTTCAAAAAACGCTGGAGAAACATGGAACTCGATGGAGATGAGCAAAAATTAACCGACCTAGTGGGCACAGCGATTTTAAATTCACATAGGTTTACATGTTAATCCAAACGCTGGATTGAATTAACATAAATTTAAATAAAACCTATGATAAAACGTCGACGTTTTCCGCTGATAAAACGACTGTAAAACTTCCAGTGGGCACATACCCTTAAAATACTGCTAACCTTTGACCCTCGATGACCAATTTACCATTGTCATTACTAAGGGGATCTACTTAAGCAGACCTAGGTTCTTTTGGTTAAGGGGGTTAACATAAAAATACAAAAGCCTGTTTGCACCTTCCTGACCAGGCCAAATGTTCCAATTCTGACCAGTGGCACTTCATAGCTCTGGAATGCTTCAATGTTTGCCAGTGATACTAAGATTGTTTTTTGTTACACATTGTACTTTATGCTTGGGGTAAATTCAGGTTTCATATTTTATGCATTTACTTGTGAAAATATTGAAATTTTAAAAAAAGAGCAATTTTTAAAGCTTGAAATATTATGCCCTAAGCCAGATAGTTATGTCACATAAAATAGATAACGAATAACATTTACTATACCACATCACATTTGAAATATCTTTCACAAACATATGTGACAGAAAGTATCCAAAAGTGACACCATTTTGAAAACTACACTCCTCAAAGTTCTCAAAGCCACATTCAAGAAGCTTATCAACCTTAAGATGCAACACTTGAATAAAAGTAATTAGAAGAAAATAATTAACATTTAAATTTTTCCCTTAAAGAATGTTTCTTTAACCCAAACTTGTCATTTTTGAAAGGGTAGTAGGAGAAAAATAAATCATACAATTTGTAGTGCAATTTCTGCTGAGTACACCGATACCCCATATGCAGTGGAAAACTACTGTTTGGTCAAACAGCATGGTTTAGAAGAGAAGGAGTGCCATATGACTTTTGGAGTTTAAAGGGATCCTGTCACCCCGAAATCACCTCTAAACCTATTAAAACCTGTCCCTAGAGCATATTAACACTGTCCCTACACTCCTTTTAGCTCCTAAATGGCATTAGTCAAAGTGAATATAAACGTTTTATAAGTACCTGATTAGTCATGATAATGAGTGACTATGCTATTCATAGTCACTCATCAAGGCAGCCCCTCTTCTTCATATCACGCCTATTCAGGCGTGCTCGTCAGTCTATGTTCAAATTCGCGCCTCCCTGCGCGCCTCCCCTCTCTCTCATAGCGTCCGGGCTTCACTGTAAGCTGTATGACGCGATTCGCGTCATTCCCGGCGCCGGATGACGTATTTGCAGCCGCGCCGCGCTGTCAGCTTCAAGTCCCGCACTGCGCATGCGCATGGGCATGCGCAGTGCGTATTTTGAAGCTGACAGCGCGGTGCGGCTGCAAATACGTCATCCGGCGCCGGGAATGACGCGAATCGCGTCATACAGCTTACAGTGAAGCCCGGACGCTATGAGAGAGAGGGGAGGCGCGCAGGGAGGCGCGAATTTGAACATAGACTGACGAGCACGCCTGAATAGGCGTGATATGAAGAAGAGGGGCTGCCTTGATGAGTGACTATGAATAGCATAGTCACTCATTATCATGACTAATCAGGTACTTATAAAACGTTTATATTCACTTTGACTAATGCCATTTAGGAGCTAAAAGGAGTGTAGGGACAGTGTTAATATGCTCTAGGGACAGGTTTTAATAGGTTTAGAGGTGATTTCGGGGTGACAGGATCCCTTTAAAATTGTTTCGAAAAGATAGCAGACACTATGTCACGTTTGTAGAAATTTGAGGTGCCACAACAGTAGAAACCCCCGACAAATACCATCAGTTTTGAAACTGCACCCTTCATGGACTTTATCTAGAGGATTGGTGAGCATCTTGAACCTGCAGGTGCATAATTTTTAATGTTGAGCTGTGAAAATGGAAAAAATAAATTTTTCCCAGAAAAATGTGGCTTTTCACCCAAAATCATTTTCACAATGATAACAGTAGAAAATGGAAAAATGGATGATAACATTTTTGGTGAAATTTCTTCTGAGTTTGCCAATGCTCCATATGTGGTGGAAAACTACTTTTTGGACTCAGAGCATGGCTTGGAAGAGAAAGAGCTCCATTTTGGTTGGAAAAGATTGCGAAAACCATGTCGCATTTGAATAGCCCCTGACATGCTAGAAAAGAAAATTCCCATAAGTGGCCCACTTTAAAAATTACACCCCTCAATGAATTCATCCAGGAGTGCAGTCAGCATGCTGACACCACAAATAATTAACAGAATTTTATACCATTATGTGGTTAAAAAGAAATAATTAAATGTTTACTACTAAAATATTGTTTTAGGAAAAAAAATCTGTATTCTAAATGAATGAAATTAAATGAAATAAAGCGGTGTGGTGTTCCGTAGTAGAATTAAACCTGTGGATATATTTCAAATTAGAGTGGAATCTGACCCAGTCCTTCTTTTTTGGAGGTCTGGATGGTTCACTCACTCTTACCCTTAGTTAGACTGTGGTAGTTATACATCTATCCTTTGATCTCCAAAAGGATCTGCTTGAACTATTATTTGCACCTAAAACGGTAAAAGGTTTCCTATCAGACACGTTTTACGATACTATGTAGCCCACGTTAATATTGTCTAATTATATTTACCCTTAGTTCCCCTTTACAGTCTCAAAGAATAGGGAGGGTACGGGTCAGCTTAGTATCTATAAAAAGTATCCTTCTGAGGCATAATCTGTTGGTGGTAAACAGTGATGTATTGTGGTTAAAATTGACTCCCCTTTGTTGTACTTAATTGTATTACCACAAAGCCCGTATACCTGTTCCTCACAGTGCAGTGGATACTTAGTAATCCTCTAAGGTGGTTAGTCCAGTTCTGTGTTCAGTTGCAGCTACTGTCTGTGTCTATAAACATATCATAACATTCTTATCAGTCTGTGTTTTGCTAAGGTAGTGCTGTAGGACATGCTGTGGGAGAAAAAGCTGGCACTCTACCTTAATTGTTCTGCTCCAGACTTCTCCTCTGTGCTCCCGTGGTTGTTCTGTTCCTGCCCGTCCTATGCATCTCCTGGCGGGAAGAGCGCGTATCTCTGTGCGCCATGGTCGGCGGTCGCACAGTGATACGTCAGCTGTGAGCTGTTGGCTGGTAGTGACATTTCAGTCTCTGTAGTGGTCAGGTGATGGGGGTGGGTGGAGTCGATAGTAGATTCGAGCGCAGTCTTCGGGAACTCAGTCAATACTCAGTGTAGCGGCACCAACATATTTCAAAGGCTAGTGGCCTTCTTCATCAGGGTTGCCTGCTACACCCTGTGTCCTCCCTTTTACCCAGCATGCCTACTCCTTATTGGTTATTCATTGTAGGGGTATTTCATTATGTCTCTTGTCTCTTTATTCTATGGAATAAACCCTTCTATGAGTGTGTTCTTATTTGTGGTATGGTCTTTTTGCTCTGATACAATATTAGTCCTTTAAAGGGGTAATTAATGAGTTTTCTTAAGTGCTCACCTAGGCATATCTCTCCTTCCGTACACCAGAGAGGGGATGTTAATACCGGTATTATCGGCTTGTGCCCTTCATATGCATAATACATGTGTGTATACCTCAGGTTGTGTCCTTTATATGCATAAGTATCGTTGGAGCCAACCTGTCTTATGGGGTGATTCTCGGGTGGCAGTTCTGTGTTCAACTATAAGATGTTCCCAACATTCTCCTAATATTAAGTTGTCCGGCTATATGAGATGGTTGCCATTGTGTTCCTTTGTGTTTGTATAGAAACCTATTGCTGAATGGGTATAAACTTATACTACAAATCTTTATTAGATAATTAAGGGGTAGTAAAATTCTATGATATAAAATAAGAAAAAGAAAAAAGAAAAAAATATATAAAGGAAAAAGTAATAAACACTAGAAATGAAAAATACAGTATGTACTCGAGTATAAGCCGGCCCGAGTATAAGCCGAGGCCCCTAATTTTACCCTCCAAAACTAGTGAAACTTACTGACTCGAGTATAAGCCCAGGAGGGGAAATGAAGCAGACTCTCATCACGGTATACAGCCCCTCTCATCATGATAAATGGCCCCTCATTACTGGTATATAATCCCCCATCACTGGTATATAGGACCTCCATCACTGGTATACAGTTTCCCCCATCAGAGGTTACAGCCTCAATCAGTGGAATACAGCCAGCCATCAGTGGTATATACAGGCCCCCCTCAGTGGTATATACAGGCTCCCCATCAGTGATATATACAGGCCCCCCATCAGTGGTATATACAGGCCCCCCATCAGAGGTTACAGCCCCCATCAGTGGTATATACAGCCCCCCATCAGTGGAATATACAGGCCCCAGATCAGTGTTATATACAGGTCCCCCATCAGTGGTTACAGCCCCCATCAGTGGTATATACAGACCCCATCAGTGGTATATACAGGCCCCCCCAGTGGTATATACAGGCCCCCCCATCAGTGATATATACAGGCCCCCCATCAGTGGTATATACAGGCCCCCCAACAGAGGTTAGCGCGCCCATCAGTGGTATATACAGCCCCACATAAGTGGCATATACAGGCCCCCCTCATTGGTATATACAGGCCCCCCTCAGTGGTATATACAGGTTCCCCATCAGTGATATATACAGACCCCCATCAGTGGTATATACAGGCCCCCCATCAGAGGTTACAGTCCCCCATCAGTGGTATATACAGCCCCCCATCAGTGGTATATACAGGCCCCCCATCAGTGGTATATACAGGCCCCCCTCAGTGGTATATACAGGCCCCCCCTCAGTGGTATATACAGGCCTCCCTCAGTGGTATATACAGGCCCCCCTCAGTGGTATATACAGGCCCCACATCAGTGGTATATACAGGCCCCCCATCAGTGGTATATACAGCCCCTTATCAGTGGTATATACAGGCCCCCCCTCAGTGGTATATACAGGCCCCCCTCAGTGGTATATACAGGCCCCCCTCAGTGGTATATACAGGCCCACCCCATCAGTGGTATACAATTTTTGTGCTGAAAAACTTGGCTTATACTCAGGCCCCCCTCAGTGGTATATACAGGTTCCCCATCAGTGATATATACAGACCCCCATCAGTGGTATATACAGGCCCCCCATCAGAGGTTACAGCCCCCATCAGTGGTATATACAGCCCCCCATCAGTGGAATATACAGGCCCCAGATCAGTGTTATATACAGGTCCCCCATCAGTGGTTACAGCCCCCATCAGTGGTATATACAGCCCCACATAAGTGGCATATACAGGCCCCCCTCATTGGTATATACAGGCCCCCCTCAGTGGTATATACAGGTTCCCCATCAGTGATATATACAGACCCCCATCAGTGGTATATACAGGCCCCCCATCAGAGGTTACAGTCCCCCATCAGTGGTATATACAGCCCCCCATCAGTGGTATATACAGGCCCCCCATCAGTGGTATATACAGGCCCCCCTCAGTGGTATATACAGGCCCCCCTCAGTGGTATATACAGGCCCCCCTCAGTGGTATATACAGGCCCCCCTCAGTGGTATATACAGGCCCCACATCAGTGGTATATACAGGCCCCCCATCAGTGGTATATACAGCCCCTTATCAGTGGTATATACAGGCCCCCCCTCAGTGGTATATACAGGCCCCCCCTCAGTGGTATATACAGGCCCCCCTCAGTGGTATATACAGGCCCACCCCATCAGTGGTATACAATTTTTGTGCTGAAAAACTTGGCTTATACTCGAGTATATACGGTATATATACAAATTGAACACTATTGAAAATGAACACTAAAACATGAAAGAAATAATGAAAAAAATGTGGCTTCCACATGTATTATGCATATAAAGGACACAATCTGAGGTACACACACATGTATTATGCATTTGAAGGGTATAAGCCAATAATACCTGTATTAACATCCATTCTCCGATGTACAGGAGGAGAGATATGCCTAGGTAAGCACTTAAGGAACTCATTAATTACCCCTTTATAGGACTAATATTGTATCAGAGCAAAAAGACCATACCACAAATAAGAACACTCTCATAGAAGGGTTTATTCCATAGAAATGCACAAGAGACATGATGAAATACCCCTACAATGATTAACCAATAAGTTACAGTGGTGCACAATATATACATAAGTAACTAGGATAAAGAATTGCAAGGAAGGAGAATGACACAACCTGCATGGAGAAAGTGGATATATCCCAGGGTAGTTTTATGGTATCCTATCTGTAATAAGGTGCTAGTGCCAACTCAGGGGGTGAGAATAAAGTATCAGATCAGGGACCAGCCCTATTGCTAGTAATCTCCTCCACTGAGTAAAGTGCAAGATCAAATACAGATGACCTAGTTACTTATGTATATATTGCGCACCACTGTAACTGTAAACTGTAAAACCTTTTATTCTTTGCATTGAACACATGTGTGGACCTCGTTGATGTACTGTAACTATGATGGGCATTTACACACTCATTTACGTTTTCTCTCTGATAAGTGTAGAAGTTCGTGACCTCACACGCTGCTTACCCTCCAAAATAAAAAAAACAAACAAAAAAAAGGAATGATCCAGTGAGACAAGAGACATCCAGCACTTTAGGTAATAAAATTTTCATTTATTGAAGAAATTATTTAAAAAATGCATGTACAGGACAATGAGAGAAAACCATGTAGTTCATAGGATAAAAATTTTGTGTGTTCTAGATAACTGCGAGAATTATTCATAGTATCACAGCCACCTGCTGCGATCTGTGCTGAGAAGGAGGAAGACAGTGAAGGAACATACAAGTGAGTGGACATCTTCTTTCTTTATTGTGCATCTGCAATAATAAAGGTTTGCTCTCCAAAAAACAAGCAACTACACAAATAATAAAAAAATAAATGAATAACAATAAAAAAACATAAAAAAAATTACCTCTCTTAAATGGATTTTCAACGACATTGTAAGAGTCCTGGACTTTACAGCTGCTGCCACATCTGGCACTGTTTCCAAAATTTACACCCTGCAGGTGTCAAAACACCTGTATACCCTGGGAAGCTTAAAAAATATTTTAATGTGTAAATGTCATTTCATTGAAAAAAAGACAATACTACACTGGTTGTTAATGATGGGTCACATAGCAGCTAAGATAATGCTTTTTTGTACCATATGACTTGTTTTCTGACATTTTTCTGTGCTCTTTTAAAAACTGCATTTTATGGTTGTGTGGGTGTGGCCAGCATCTGCCAGCACTGTCTATTTCCACAGCTTTTGAGAGCAGGCTGATAGGGAGTAGTGTGATGTGCCAGCAGAGAAAGGGTTAACAGATTATCACTGAGCTGTGTGGAGCCACATGACAGATCAGACGCTTGTGCCAAGGAAAGAGGAGTTTGAAGTGATCCTGACATTCTGACATTGTTTAGCAACTGTGTGCTGTGGTAATATGATACATTGTCACTTCATGAGCTGCAGTCAGCAATTAGGCCATGCCCCTTCCCTTATATGGCTATGTGGCCGTATTCAGTGTAAAGACTGATCTGACTGATAATGAACATATGTGTTTTTAAAACACAGTCTAGTGGGAACATTTTGTGGAAGGTTTATGGATGGTGTTCAACCAGATTTCATTAATAAAGTATATTTGAAAGTTTGGTATGGTATAGCCGATGCTGGGAACATTCCTAACCATAGGTGTTTTTCTCAGACAGCAGGTCTTCCGGCAAGCCTTTTGTCCCCAAACAATCTGGGAAAGTTTTAGGGCCATATAAAATTTTGAATTTTTTTCCCAAACAAAGTAGCATTCACATTTGAACCGAATCATTAATATTTGTGCCTAATTTGAAATTGGCAAACATGTTTTGGGAAAGTTTGCGTTTCTCTAATCTTTAACAGGTCTGTCTATAATTTCCATAGCTCCATGTCTTTTCCTTCTTAGGCTACTTTTACATCAGCGTTTTTTGCTATTCACGGCAGTATCCAGCAGTTTTGCTGCATCTGCCAGCCTAACGGATCAGCAGTGCTAGCAGCGTTTTTTTTGACTCGTCGAAAGTGCTGAATTTGCTGTATCTCAGCAAAACCGCAAGAGCCACACATGAACACAAGCCCCATAGGCAATGAATTGGGCTGAACTCAGGCTTGCCACAAGTGATCCGTTACACGGCAGATGCGGCAAAAACTGCTGCATCTGCCGTAAATAGCGAAAATTGCGGGATGTGAAACGCAGCCTTAGCTTTGCAATTTCAATGTTAATTCACTTTACTGCTCTATAAGAGAAAATTTTAGCTTTTCAGACTTTTAACTTGTAACTAATCATATTTTTATTTAGGAACTTTTCCTTAATTCTACAGAGTATATGTGTCGTTACCTCCTGTGATTTACTTTTGTCTAACTTGAACAACTGCAACAGAATTACAGATCTGGTTAAACGGAGTGGACTCTGCAAATTGTAAGTAGATCACCCTGAAGCATATGATAAGCATTATGGGTAAAGTGATTTGCTATCATTGCCTTTGATCAAGTTTAGTTCTTTAAAGTTCTTTTCATTCAAGGAAAACATTTTTGTCTGGCTAAGTTTTGCTCTTGGCAGTTGCTATGCAAACCAGCATCACTCCATAATTCAACAGAGAAGCAGGGTTTAAACTTCAAGAGTGTCTCCTTTTCTATGAACTCCAAGCATTTCTTAACTGCTCCAGAACAATGCAGGAAAAGCTGCTAATGTAAAAGTCATTGATGAGAACAGGATTCAAGGCTGCACATGAGACGTTTTCGAAAATGAACTCCAGTAAGTACTGCCGTGAACATTTGAAAAACAAATATAGCCTCCTGGGATTACCTTTTAGTTAAGCAAATCTAACAAAGTCTCAGATACTATATGGACAAAACTATTTGGACACACCTCTATATTCATCGACTTAAGTTTTTTTTATTCAGTCCCACTGTCGCAGATATTTAATATCCTACTGCTAGCCATGCAGTCTACCTTTACTAATATTTATGGAAGAACGGCTCATTCTAAAGAGCTTGAATTCGAGCATGGTATTGTAATAGGATGACCACTTATAAAAGTCAGTTTGTGCAATTCCTTTCCCCCTAAATATTCCACCATCAACTATGAGTGGTATTATTAAATATTGTATCCCACAAGGGCAAACACTTTTCTCCCCACCAAACTATAGAGTCTGGCTGTGAAGATAAAAAATGCATTAAATATTAATGATTTTGGCCAACATACCCTAGCTCGCAATCCATGTCAAGAGTATTCATTGTCTTGTATGTCTGTACTATAAAATGAATACATCATTTTGAAACATCAAATCCAAAATACATAATAGAAAAAAGCAGCTATGCTTAGTAATACCAAAACCCTTAACAGAAGCAAACTTTTCTAGATCATGCAAAGTCATTATCCCTCTCTATTCCTCTTTGGTCAGACCTCATCTGGATACTGTGTCCAGTTCTGGGCACCACATTTTAAAAAAGACATCAAGAAACTGGAGTAAGAAGAAGAGTGACCAGAATGATGACTGATCTGCAAACTATGTCATATGAGGAGGTTACAGGATTTGGGAATGTTTAGCTTTCAATAAAAAAAAAGATTGTGAGGATACTTAATAGTCTACAAATATCTCAAGAGCTGTCACATTGTAGAGGGATCAGCTTTTTTCACAGTTGTACAAGGAAACAGTAGAAGCAATGGGACAAAACTGAATGGGAGGAGCCAAGATTAGATATTAGAAAAAACGTTTTGACAGTGAGTGGAACAGGTGGCCACGAGAGGTGGTGAGTTCAACTTCAATGGAACAGGGGGTTGCACCTGATGACCCAGGAGGTCCTTTCCAATTCTACCATTCTATGATTCTATGAACTTCAGGATGATAAAAGGTAAAGTGGTCACAAGTATGAAATACTGATAAAATAGCCTGCTTTGATTTCTAAATGCACATGGATAAGGCTTGTGTAAATGCATGTGGCTAAGCTATGCACACATACAAATATGTGTAGTGCACCATGTTAGTGTGTCGCCCCAGGGTGTGGGGTACTCGGGTATCAGGCGGCAAAAGGGTTAACTGTGTCACGGGGAATGGCAGCCGTGCCTGATCCCGTGTCCCGGGTGATGGTTCTCCTTAAAAAGGGGGGATTACGTACAAGGGATTATTTACAAAGTTAGTTGTCGTGACGCCACCTGCAGTTTCTGGTGAAGTAGCACCAGCGCCGCCACAGTCCTCCGGAGGTCGGTGGTATTGCGGTTGAGATGGTGTAGTCCTCCGCAGGCAGGACTGGGACCTCCGGGTCAGTGTTTCTGTGAAAGGAATAAGTTTATAGAAAGAATATGCAGCAGAGTCGAAGTCACTTCACTCCGGGTACTTTACTGGAACTTTAGCAGCAATGGTTACAGTTCAGTGCAGTAAGATGTTAAATGGCAAGTAGCTAACGGGTGGCTGTAGGAGGATCACAGGTAGCTGGATAGAACCCTCAGCGTGTGCCTTTTCTCTTTCAGTTCTTACCTCCTTCCCGGTAGTTTGTGTGAAGTCTGACCCCATACAGTGGATCTGGGCTCCTGCTGTCTCTCACTCTCCTCGCTCCCATCAGGTTACCTTCTGCTGGCCGACCACCGAACCATCAAGCGGTGCCTGGTAGCCTCTTCTGGTCGCTTAAGAGTCTGGGCAGTATATAGATATACTCCTCAGAACGCCGGATTTTCTCTGGTCCTTAGAGGATCCCACAGGTGCGGGCTCTGGTGCCCAGTAAGCTGCCGGGGTTGGAGTCTCTGAAGTCGCTTTTTTCCCCCCAGACTGGCTGTCTGTGCCTGGGATCTGTCTTTAAACCTTTCCCGGGTCCCTCAGCCGAGAGACCCTCCTTGCTCCCTCAGGCTCACTGCCTGGCTGCTAGCTCAAGGCCCTTGAAGCGAAGTCGTGAAGCCCAAAAGGCCTCCAGCCAAAGACCTCCTTTCTGCCCCTGGAAGTGGTTTTATTCCCTCCCGGGTACCTCCCACCATGTGATCTAGTGTGGGGGTGCTTGTGTGTAGGTTCCACCCATCAACCTGAAATCCACTTGCAGCTGGAGTATCTGCACCGCTTTTATGGGTGCAATATTCCTCTGTGACACCTGCTTTGCGGGGTGCCACATTAACGCTTGCAGCATCTTGTAGTGCATTAGTTTGGTGACCTGGTATTACTAACTATGGCTCTTTTCTCTGTGATGTTTTAAACACAATGCTTTACCAGATCTGTTATACCATGGATACTACTAGCCTTACAGGACTCTTATGGCTGTTTTGAGATTCTTGTTTCTGTAGATTTTTGGAAAAAAATTACTGCAGTAGCAATATTCGCACCAAGAAATCTCACAGGATTTGTGACAGACTCTCAAAAGTACATTTTAACATAACCTAAGATACAGTCACTTACATAAAAAAATATAAACCATATAATAGAAAACATTTAATTATAATTATAACATTTTAAAAGCATCGTCCCCTAACATTGAAAACCATGACTATAGTATTATACTGTATATACAAATTGCTGCATTCTAAAATGTTTTTTTTATGTACCAACGTTTCTATGTTGTAAAAAACAATTTTTAATCTGCAGCTCGGCATATGCAAATCAATCAGATCTAGTCCCATGGGGCCTCACCTGCCCCAGACTATTTCTTCCTGGAAATCTCTATTCACACATAGAGAGTGTATTGACCTCCTCAATACTACAACCGCTATGGTCCAACACTGTATTTTTGCCTATGAAGTCTGCCTGAAATATTTGTCCAAAAATGCATGGTTTTCGCTCCCTACCTGTTGTTAAAGTATGAGCTCTGAAATTCTGTCACTACCCCAAATCATACTAAAATAGCTGATGCATTCCCTGCTTTTGCTTTTGTACAGGTTTTTTTAGTCTCCCCTGATTGGCTTTGCTAAACCATGTAATGTGATGGCTGCAAGACATTATGGGAGTTGAGTGCAGTTATGCTGGAAGTAATGTGAGCCTTCTGTAGCAGATACAATTTTCTGCAATGTGTAAAATGGCAGTGGACATTTTGTTTGTTATGCACATGATAACATGAATCGAATCACAATTTGGTTGAATTTGCAGGGACCTGTGAATTTCATGTAGTGTAAAACGTTGTTTTGCATCAAATTGATTCATTCTTTTCTACCATCAGTTCAAATCTTGTAATTTAAATTGCAATATACCGTATATACTCGTGTATAAGCCGAGTTTTTCAGCCCAAAAATTGGGCTGAAAAGTCCCCCCCTCGGCTTATACACGAGTCATATGGTATGCTGTGGGGGGGGGGCTGTGACCGGTGGCTGGAGGAGGCAGGAGGGGGCCGCAGTGACCGCAAGCGGTCACGTGGGGCGGCCTCATTAGTGCAATGAATATGCACGGCATCCCCCCGTCCATCAGCGGCGGGGGGATGCCGTGCATATTGCAATACACAGCCCCCCTCCTTATTATGGGTCCCCCAGCAGAAATAAACAGCCCCCCCTCCTTATCATGTTCCCCCCAGGCTGCGGCAGCTGTGAAAATAACAAACACTTTATACATCACCTTCCGGCGCAGCTCTCCGCTCCTCCGGTCCTCCGCTCGCCGGCTTCTTCTTCCTTCTTGTGCCGGTGTCATGTGACCGGGTGCAGGAGATGACGTCATTTCCTGCGCGCGGTCACAGAAGCCAACACAAGAAAGAAGAAGAAGCCGCGAGTGGAGGACCGGAGGAGCGGAGAGCTGCGCCGGAAGGTGATGTATAAAGTGTTTGTTATTTTCACAGCTGCCGCAGCCTGGGGGGAACATGATAAGGAGCGGGGGGCTGTTTATTTCTGCTGGGGGACCCATAATAAGGAGGGGGGCTGTTTACTACCACTGGGGCTGCATTTACTACCACTGGGGCTGTATATACTACCACTGGGCCTGCATATACTACCACTGGGGCTGTATATACTACCACTGGGGCTGTATATACTACCACTGGGGCTGCATATACTACCACTGGGGCTGTATATACCACTGGGGCTGTATATACCACTGGGGCTGCATATACTACCACTGGGGCTGCATATACTACCACTGGGGCTGCATATACTACCACTGGGGCTGCATATACTACCACTGGGGCTGTATATACCACTGGGGCTGCATATACTACCACTTGGGCTGTATATACCACTGGGGCTGTATATACCACTGGGGCTGTATATACCACTGGGGCTGTATATACCACTGGGGCTGCATATACTACCACTGGGGCTGTATATACCACTGGGGCTGTATATACTACTGGAGCTGCATGTATACTACCACTGGGGCTGCTGCTGTATACTACCACTGGGGCTGCTGTATATACCTCTGGGGCTGCTATATACCACACTGCTGGGGGCTGTATACCTGTGCTGGGGTCCACCCTCGGCTTATACACGAGTCAATAGATTTTCCCAGGTTTTGGGGGCAAAAGTAGGGGGGTCGGCTTATACACGGGTCGGCTTATACACGAGTATATACGGTAAATATCAAGAAAAAAAATCAAAACATGTAAGCTGTACAGTAAGCACTACATAGATATATTTTTTTAGAACCACTGCTACAGTGATTTAGTGGCACTGAACCTCATACATGATGTTATATCCATCAATGACCTGTGCAGACAGTAACTGACCTCAGTGGTTTTGTGCCATGCAAGCCATTGACACCACAAGGCCAGTGTGGTGGTCACATCAAGGACATATGTGACATGATTGCTTTTGGGAAGACAGGGACTACCGGAAAAGGAAATTAAATAAATATTGAAAGGATATTTTATTATTTTAACAAAGTTCCTGCCCTTTGACAGTTTTTGAAATATCCACAAACCTTTAGAGATGAAAGTGTTTTTTAGTGACTGTATTTTATTATCAATTCATGTCAAGGTGGAGTTATCTAATTACAGTTTGTTGGTATTCAGCTATGATATGATGGCATTGCTATGTCAGTATATAGTGCTATTACTGTGCTTCCCTGAAAAGAAGACCTACTCCGAAAATAAGCCCTTGCATGATTTTATAGGATTTTTAGAGTATGCCTGAAATATAAACCCTACTCCAAAAATAAGTCCTAGTTATACTCATGACCATTATTAGGGGGAGTCAAACTGTGCAGTTTTTTGGGACCTCAGTTTTTGTATTCCTTGGTTAAGATTGTTTAAGGACCTTTGGTGACTTAACAATGATATGACCATGATGTTACCAAAAATAATTGCAGGAGTTTAAAAGAATTTAACAGTACACAGGTTAGTATGCAGGAATGGCATTTGAGGGAAGGGAGAGCAAACTGAGCAGTAACATAGGGTCCCATTTCTCCAAGTCCAACCAGCACTTCTATATTGATATGGTAAGACTGCTTAAGTCATTGTTTGGTAGTAATAATTAGGATACATTGCCCTTTTATTGTAACTAGAGATGAGTGACCTGAACTTTAAAGTTCGGAGTTTCTACCAAACACAGACTTAAAAAAACTCCATACTTAATCTATAGGACCAAGCATCTCTGTGCTCGGGTACACTCAGTGCTTGCCCCAGTGTTAGTCGCTTGCAGTGTTTGAACGACTCGCACTGAGGGTAAAATAAGAGTTATGGAAAGTAGTGTGCACTAACTTGAAAAAAATTACAAAACCCCATGCTTATTGTTTTGCTTATGGCTGGCTGTATGTGGACAGAGAGAAGAACTGCCCAATCAGTGACTTATAATAAGGTTGGGGTTCAAGTTTGGATCCAGAACAGTACTTTAAATAAAGTTTGGCTGAGGCTCCAGAACCTGAACTTCCATGGGTCCATTCACCTCCAACTGTAACAGTGATATCCATATGACTTTAATCAGTGACACACATGAGGATCACAATAATGACCTCAAGTGGAATATTTAAACACACACCCAGTCACGGAACTCTCAAACAATAAAGGCACAGGACTTTCAAATAGTGATAATCACAAGACTACCATGACAAAGACAAGAAGAACCCCAATAATGGTGCATATAATATATAATATGTAATAAATTCTTACACAGTAAACACTGTGCACCAGAAATATAAAATGGAGCTATCATACCTAATAATTAAAATAATAGATTATCTTAACATACTGTGAGGCACCGGCCGGGTCGGTATGCTGCGACCGGTATGTGCCTCCCTGGGTGCGTCCTCCAGTTCCACAGGACGTACTCCATACCAGGTATTAGACGGGATTCCTCTTCTCAGAGCAGAAGGGTTAAGAGGAAGCAGGAACACGGGGTGTGGTTCCTTGAGTGTGGGAGTGAAGACAGCTTCCTGAGTTTCTGAGAGAGAAGCATCCCTGAGCCAGGCCTGAGACATTGTGGCTGGAAGCTAAGTAGCGGCCCCTGAAGTAAGGGGAATAAGGAATGCTCTTTGTGGACTGTTGTGTTTCCTACATTTTGGGGCCAAATAAACCCGTGTGCTGTGACCAGTGGTGCCTGGATCTCGTGTCTTTGCCTCCCTGACGCCGCTACACCTCACATATGGTGGAGAATGCGGGCAATGCCGGCCCGGTGAGGTGTAGCAATCGTTCCTGGTGAAGCCCGCGCTACTGTCGCCCTTTCTTCCGGAACCGCTGGTGAAAGTGACTGTTCAAGAGGCTAATGAGCGGCGGCTGAGTGAGAAGAGCAGCGGTCATTATAGCTACCAGTCTCTTGCAGGGTGCCCGGCAGCGCATGTCTAGGATCCAAGCGGCTAAATTCCAGTACGAGCCCACCGCCAGCATGGAGGAGGTACTCAAACACCTGGTTCAGGCTCAGCAGCAGCAGTTCCAAGCACTGCAGCAGCAGGAACAAAGACACCAGGAACAGATGGCCCTGCTGACCGAGGCTGTTCGTGCCAGACCGTGGGAACCGCCCCAAGGCCCAGGTGATGACGGCAGCGTCCGGAAAAGGGTAAGACAAGCGCTGCAAAAGATGACGCCGGGGGATGATGTGGAGGCATTCCTGGCAGTGTTTGAGCGGGTGGCCGAACGGGAGAGACTGCCGGTCGCCCAGTGGGCCGAGGTGCTGGCGCCCTATTTGACTGGTGATCCCCAAAAGGCATACATAGACTTGTGTACCGAGGATGCCCTGGACTATGGAGCCCTGAAGGGGGAGATATTGGCCCGTACCGGGGTTAACACTTACGTGAGGGCACAACGGGTGAGCCAATGGGCCTACGAGGAAGGCAAACCTGTGCGCTCTCAGGCCTATGACTTGCTACACCTTGTTAGGAAATGGCTGCAGCCTGAAGCACTGAGCCCGGCCCAGATGGTAGAGCGGGTGGTGGTGGATCGCTTCGTGCGTATGCTGCCCATCCCCATACAACGGTGGGTGGGACACAGTGACCCGGGTACCCTAGATCAGGTGGTGAATGTGGTGGAGCGCCATGTGGCCACACAGGACTTGATCAGGGACACGGGGACACTGCGAACCAACCGCAAGGCCGCGCCCACCACACCAGAAAGCAGGGACCCCCAATCCGGACCCCGGGTGAGCGAGCACCCGGCTCAGGCCAAGAACGGCCCTTCCCCTGCGGCAAAGCGGCGTTCCGGACTGCCGCCGTTCAGCCCCTGGTATAATGGAGGTCAACCCCGAAGTAGGAGGTGTCAGGAGGTTGGACATATGATGGCACAGTGTCCCCTCAACGGGGAACCCATGGACTGCGACTACTCACGGAGGCTGTCCATGTTCGCCCACCTCGCCGGAAAAGGGCGCTCGGACCCCAGGGACACTGGGAATGTACTGTGCCGCGTTCGGCTTAATGGTCACGAAGTGACGGCTCTCCTGGACTCAGGGAGCAACGTGACCCTCGTGTGTGCCTCCTTGGTCTCCAGGACCAAACCCACCGACCGGAAGGTCAGGGTGATGAGTGTCCATGGGGATCATCGTAGGTATCCGACGAAGTGTGTCACGTTTGCTACCTCAGCCAGGAGGGTTCAACATGTCGTGGGGGTGGTAAAGGATCTCCCTTATGATGTTGTGCTGGGGAGGGATATGCCCTTGTTCCGGGTATTGTGGAACGGGTATATGGCCCCTCGGATGAAGGATAGACAGGGCCCGGAGCCCGAGGATCCCGCCACCGGGATACCCAGTGGACTTGATGTGACTAAACCCCGGGTGCAGAGACACGTGCGCCGCCCGCGCCGACTCCCCATCCGGAACGGTGCAGCAGTGCCGCCGCCGACCCCGTTTTCCTCGGAGGGCCCCGGGGCTCTGTCGTTGGTACCCGTCCGGGGTTAGTGGGTGCCGGGGGCCCGAACGGGTTGGTTGCTCGTGGGGTCTGGCACCACTGGTACCCCCGGGTGCCCCTGCTTGGCTCCGCGGGTGCTCCGCGCCGTGACGTGGTCCCCTCACAGGGCCCAGGGTTATGGCCTTGTGTTCAAACCCGTATGCTTGAACATAGGGGGGGGTTATGTGAGGCACCGGCCGGGTCGGTATGCTGCGACCGGTATGTGCCTCCCTGGGTGCGTCCTCCAGTTCCACAGGACGTACTCCATACCAGGTATTAGATGGGATTCCTCTTCTCAGAGCAGAAGGGGTTAAGAGGAAGCAGGAACACTGGGTGTGGTTCCTTGAGTGTGGGAGTGAAGACAGCTTCCTGAGTTTCTGGGAGAGAAGCATCCCTGAGCCAGGCCTGAGACATTGTGGCTGGAAGCTAAGTAGCGGCCCCTGAAGTAAGGGGAATAAGGAATGCTCTTTGTGGACTGTTGTGTTTCCTACATTTTGGGGCCAAATAAACCCGTGTGCTGTGACCAGTGGTGCCTGGATCTCGTGTCTTTGCCTCCATGACGCCGCTACACCTCACAATACGTAAAGAACAGTACAGTGCAAGTAGAACTATACTACAGAGTGATACTTCTAAACACACTAGGATAGTTGGTTTAACTCATTAAATATGTGTCTTTTTTAAACCTTAAAGTGAACCTGTCACCAGCTTATTAGTCTCTTAATGCTACCACCATTATCTTCTGCTATTACGCATTCAATAAATGATTACATTGTCTGCTGACTCCTGTTGTACACCGTGAAAATTCCATTTGATTTGATCCTATGGTGTATTTAAATGAGGATGGTCTGATCTGGTTGGTGTCATCGCTGTAGTCTCTGTTCCTCCTCTCTTCTGCTAAAAGCCATCCTCCGGCTCTCTCTGATGTGGATGACACATCCTGCATCATCTACAGGGCTGAACCACTTGGAGAAAATAGAACCGGATGGATAAAAGCTGCGCTGACCAGAAGAAGAGTAACAGAGTAACACACACTCCTGAATGCCCTGATGAAGTGGCCTGTTCACCATGAAACGCGTAGGCTGAATAAACAGAGTGTGTGTGTTACTCTTATTGTGGTCAGCGCGGCTTCTATCCATCCGGTTCTAATTTCTCCAAGTGGATCCTTACTTCTCGCCGGGAGCCTGCTGCGACCATATGTGCTTGTCCAAGGGAGTTGCGACCATTCACAACCAGACCAGGTGAGCCTGTATTGTGGGGGTACGTGTGACCATCAAACCCGAAGGTATTACTCTATGTGCGCTTCTTTTCCTTCTTATTTACAGGGTGAACGAAATCTTGTGCCTGCACAGTAGCATTGCCCGAATAGTGGGCACGCTTTGCTTTGCCCTACTGCTGTAGAGAAAAGATTATTACTGCGCATGCCCGCAGTAGTGAGTAAAGTGCGCTTGTATGGCTTGCAGTGCTATTGCACTGGTGTAAGATATAATTCAGCTTTGTAGATGATGTAGAATGTGTCATTCACATCATTCAAAGCTGGAGGAAGGCTTTTAGGAGCACAGAAGAGGAACAGACACCAAAGCGAGGATGCCCATTGGACGTCATTTAGACTAGACCATCCTCATTTAAACATGAACCAACTAAATGAAATGTTATTTATACAGGTAGAGTCTGGAGACATTATAATCATTTGTTGAATTCATAATAGCGGCATATAAATCTTTTGGCATATATTGAGAGACTAAAAACTGGTGATAGGTTACCATTACAACAGTCAAATTAGACAGTCAGTGTATATCCAGTATGGACTGATTCAATGAAAAGTATCTCACCACTGAATCAGCTCATGCTGATTGTCTGGATCTTCCAGGCAATTAAACATACAGCACATCTTTCCTATTTATGGCATTTTATGTTCCTTGGCTCCTGAGGTCAATGTAACTTGAAGGATTTTGGACAGGTAATTTGACAGCTGCAGACTTAGCTGCTTGGATGTGCATGTTAATATATTTTCTCTTCACAAAGTACATTTCACTTCTCATAATATTGAATACTCATGTTCACCTTGAAGAAAAACTGATAGATTTTCCAAACTGCTGAAATAATGTTGAATCCAATAGAAATTCTGTAGTATAGGTTCCAATTGGGTGATTTTCCTGGAAGCTACAGAAAGGTCATTTTTAGCCTTCCCAAAAGTTGATTATCTCCACTGGGCTACATCTTCATTTCCTCTTTGGCCAATTTCTGCACTGTATGGAGATTGATTTTTTGAGATGATATATGGTTAGATCTAGGAATGTTGGCTTAAAATAATTTATGGTAATTCAGTGTAATTATGGTTATCTAAATAAGCTCTCAAGTTTATGAATTGGTATATTCCACTAAATTGTAAAAGGACTCGTGTACACAAAAATGTTAAAGTACTTCTAATCCAAGGTCACATCTCTGTTCCATATTGACGTTGCATAAGATAAAATGTAAGACATTATGACTGCTCTTCTCCATACAATATTGTAATGTTAAGAATAGAGCTTTTGATTTCAAAAGAAATTTTTATTGACTGACATATTTGCTGCTATACATCACAGGTGGAAGGCATACAGTATAAGTAACATCATCTGATAAGCATTACATTTACTAATGCGAATGATGGATTTAAGGCTTTAAAATGCAGAGATTACATGTGAACTACAGCACCTCAAAGAAAGTTGGTAGAATGGCATCTTATGGTAAAAATTCACAATGTGAGTAAAATGTTCACAGAATGAGGTGTGTTTTACATAGTGCAGACCTTTATATTTTTCTGTTTGTAATACAATTATTTTAAGATACTTAAATTGATATCAACTTTTTAGAGCATTGTACTTGACTAACATTGTGCTCAGCATATCATGTAATTAACATACAAAAGCTATAAACAGAAAAAAATAAGAGAACTAAGAAAAATCAGAATTACACCTGAAATTGTACTTTTCAATTAAGATAAGGTAAAAAATATTTGTAGCGTGTTAGACAATAGATAGAAAAGATTTAAAATCTGAGAGTTCTCAGTGGTTGATACCTTTTAATGGCTGACTGAAAAGATGGTAAGAAAAAGCAAACATTTGTGACTCTAGGACTCTTCATCAAGCTAATGATGACACAAATTCTAAACACACATATATGTGCACAAAAGGAGGATTGGATAATGCAGTAAATAAAACAGGTGACATGAAGCAGAACATAGTGGTCATTGTTGTGAGGGGGAAAAAGGAGCTGGGACAGTAAATTTCAGCATTCAGAGATAAGAAGCACAATAGTTTTATTGTCCTTTGATTAGTGGTGGGTTCTAGGTTTGAAGAGTCATATACATTTTGAATCAGGGTTACCATTAGTGATGGGCGAATCCTAAATTACTCGGAATCGCTTGACTCTAGCAAGTCCGAGCCCGGGACTCGCTACTTGTTGCGAGTCTAGCGAGTCCAATGTTAATGAATGGGGAAGCGAGTAATAGCGAGTAGTGTGAGATTTACAAATCGCAGATGTGTCTCGGAAGCTTCAGCCTGAAGCAATCCTAATTTTGTCATTTATTTGCATTGGACTTGTTTACTTTGCAACTGTAATCGCTGGGAAACTCGCACAGATAAGAGTCCTGTCTGCTCTGTGTGCTGGCTGCCGCAGCTCCAGGGTCCTAGAGCCTGCCTGCTGCCTGATGTAGCAGAGCTGAGATTGTTCTCAGTCTGCACATTCCCTGTGCATAGACATCTATATCTATGCACAGGGATGAGCAGAGAGGACATCGCGTTTTGGACTGCGTCGGACGGAAGAGAATTTTTTTAATTAAAGATGGAGTCTCTAATGGCTTTTTTTTTTATTTCTAATAAAAATTTTTCTCTGTGTTGTGTTTTTTTTAAAACAATTTAATAGAAATTCATGGCGGTCATGTCTAATATTGGCGTGACCGCCATAAATTTCGGGCTTAGGGCCAGCTGATAATACAAAGCTGGCCCTAACCTCTTTATTACCCAGCGTGCCACCGCCACCAGGGCCGCTGGAAGAGCGGGGTTCAGCGCCAGAGGATGGCGCTTCAATGAACGCACCATCTTCTGGGGCGGCTGCGAGCTGCAATTTGCAGCGGGGGGTGCCCAGAAAGCTTGGGCATCCCTGCGCTGCGGATTCCAGCCCCCAGCTGCTTAGCTGTACCTGGCTAGAAATAGAAATTGCGCGGAGCCCCACGCATTTTTTTAAAATTATTTCATGAAATTCTGAGATTCTGACTCTGAGACTCTGAGATTCTGACTCTGAGACTCTGAGATTCTGACTCTGACTCTCTGAGATTCTGACTCTGACTCTGACTCTCTGAGATTCTGACTCTGACTCTGACTCTCTGAGATTCTGACTCTGACTCTGACTCTCTGAGACTCTGAGATTCTGAGATTCTGACTCTGACTCTCTGAGACTCTGAGATTCTGACTCTGACTCTCTGAGACTCTGAGATTCTGAGACTCTGAGATTCTGAGATTCTGATTCTGACTCCCTGAGATTCTGACTCTGACTCTCTGAGAGTCTGACTCTGACTCTCTGAGAGTCTGACTCTGACTCTCTGAGATTCTGACTCTGAGACTCTGAGATTCTGAGACTCTGAGATTCTGAGATTCTGACTCTGACTCTCTGAGATTCTGACTCTGACTCTCTGAGATTCTGACTCTGACTCTCTGAGATTCTGACTCTGAGACTCTGAGATTCTGACTCTGACTCTGAGACTCTGAGATTCTGACTCTGACTCTGACTCTCTGAGATTCTGACTCTGACTCTCTGAGATTCTGACTCTGACTCTCTGAGATTCTAACTCTGACTCTCTGAGATTCTGACTCTGACTCTCTGAGATTCTGACTCTGACTCTCTGAGATTCTGACTCTGACTCTCTGAGATTCTGACTCTGACTCTGACTCTGTGCGATTCTGACTCTGACTCTGACTCTCTGAGATTCTGACTCTGACTCTGACTCTCTGAGATTCTGACTCTGACTCTGACTCTCTGAGATTCTGACTCTGACTCTGACTCTCTGAGATTCTGACTCTGACTCTGAGACTCTGACTCTGAGACTCTGACTCTGAGACTCTGAGACTCTGAGACTCTGACTCTGAGACTCTGACTCTGAGACTCTGACTCTGAGACTCTGAAATTCATGAAATAATAAAAAAAAAATGCGTGGGGCTCCGCGCAATTTCTATGTCTAGCCAGGTACAGCTAAGCAGCTTTCTGGGCACCCCCCGCTGCAAATTGCAGCCCGCAGCTGCCCCAGAAGATGGCACGTTCATTGAAGCGCCATCCTCTGGCGCTGAACCCCGCTCTTCCAGCGGCCCTGGTGGCGGTGGCACGCTGGGTAATAAAGGGGTCAATACCAGCTTTGTTATACAAGCTGGTATTAAGCCCGAGATTCTTAATGTCAGGCCACGTTTGACCCAGCCACTAAGAATCTCCAATAAAGAGTTAAAAAAACACAGAGAAAATGTTTTATTTGAAATAAAAATAAAGCCATTAGGGACTCCATCTTTAATTAAAAAAATCCTCTTCCGTCCGACGTAGTCCAAAACGCGATGTCCTCTCTGCTACATCCCCTGTGCATAGATATAGATGTCTATGCACAGGGAATGAGCAGACTGAGAACAATCTCAGCACTGCTACATCATCTCTGTGAGCAGGTGGGCTCTAGGACCCTGGAGCTGCACAGAGAAGACAGCTGGACTCGGCTCGCAAAGAAACAGCAGTTATCTGCGAGTTTCCCTGCTATCACTGGCACAGTAGCCGAGTCTAATGCAAACAAAGGCAATCCTAGTTTTGTCAGCGTTTGCCTTTGATTTGCATTGGACTCGTGCGAGTAATCACTGGGAAACTCGCAGAGTACCGAGTCCTGCGAGTCCCTTACTACTCGCCGAGTAACGAGTCCTAGCGAGTAGATTCGCCCATCCCTAGTTACCATCCAAGAACAATTGAAACCAAATTACAAGAGCCACCAGAATATCAAGAAATCATCTCCTACATTACAAAATTAAAGAAGAAAACAACCAGGTCCCTCTAGTAGCCCCCTACAATCCAAATCTGGAGGTGTTGAGTGGAGTTGCACAGAAACTACAACCACTACTACTTAAAGATGCCCGACTAAAATCTATATTTCCAGACCCCCCACTTCTGTGCTTTAGGCAAGCCCCGAATCTAAACATCATTATTGTCAAAAGCTCACTGTCCTCTCCATATTCAACAGGAACATTTCCCTGCATCCAGAAGAGGTGCAATACCTGTCCATTTATAATGACAACGGACAAGATAAAAATTCCTGGCTCACATCAGGACTACAAGATCCCAGGCTATGGCTGTGGCTATATGGAGCGGTTCAGGTTATGACACAGCTGTGGGGTAGGTGTGGCTATATGGAGTGGGCATTGCTTGTTGAGTGGGTGGGGCTTATGCCACATACACACACATACACACACACATACACTCAGTTTTATATATTAGATTTTGTGTGACGTAATTGACAACTGGGTGTTACCAGTTGGGGGTGTCCCTACAATGTCTGACAGTGTCTAATTAAGAATGACAGTAATAATGGCCATTAGTTTATGTTATTTTTTGTAGATTTTATGGGAGGAACAGTGGAATGTCAAAAAACAGAGTTATATTACTCTATTCTATAGCATCGTTATTTTTCATGCTGTTTTCCAGTATTTACCAAAACAGATATGCCAAGAGAGTAGTCATGTACAGTAGATTTGTTATTTTACCTGCATTTAAAGGGAATCTGTCAGGTCAAAGCTCCATATTTAACTGTTATCATTTTCTAATTCCTCTGGTGAAGCTCTTTCTATTCCGGTATTACTTTTATTCATACTCTCCGTATCCTCTATAAACTGATAATAAAGAGATTCATTCAATCTGTCAATCACAGTGAGTGATAACTTACTACTCTGCTGCACCCATCCCAGGCAATGAATGTTCATGTAGTGACATCACAGCACTACCCTGATCTGTAAGCTCACAACCAAAGCAGTGGAAATCACTCACTATATATCCTTGTATCTGTGTGCGGCTCCAGGCAAAAAAAAAGAGGGGGCGGTGTGTGCTCTTATCAGCTGCACCAGTGTCTGTATGTACCTGAAGCATATGTGTAGTATGTGCTGTCTGAGATATTTTTATGTGATTATATGAACATTTGCTCCTTTGTTCAGCAGATACACACATTAGATGCATGTAGGAAAACCAATGTTCAAATAAAAATCTCTAGCAGACACCACACATTTTATTAACATCCCTTTTATCTCCCTCCCCTTCACCAACAGATTGCACAAGATTTTCAGTGTGAGGGCAAGCACAAGGGAGGGACAGAATAACAGTTTATATAGGTGTGGCTATTTAAACAACATTTACATACTGTGGACTACTCTGGAGAGAAAGCAATGAGCCAGAGTAGTGAAGAAATGCCTGCAAGGTGTGTAAATGCTTATGGCAAGAAAGCTACAAAGGGTTTGTAAATGTATTAAAAGGGCTGCCCAAGCACTACTCAAGGGTATTATTAGTATCATACAGAAAAATGACCTGACAGAGTCCCTTTAATTATTGTCAGTTTGTATATTATAGGATTTTAAAAGTGAATAAGGGCAATTACATTTTGTAGTACATACATATATGAATAGAAATTCATGTATTTACTTTGTTTTATATATGTTCTATTCATATATTATTGATTTGAAACTAAAATTATTTACAACAGTACTGCACATCTTATCAAAATTCAGTGTTATGTTGTACACATAAATCAAGCATGGGCGTATCCAGCAAGGGACAGGGGGGTCAGCTGTCCCCCCAGAAGCTACAATAAATATTAATAATTAAATTTTTATAAACTGATCATGTGAAAAAAAATTAGGTAGGGCGACTGCAAATACCATACTAAAATTATGTAAAAATCGAGAAGTATCTATAGTCACCTAGCGACTGGTAAAGGAATCTATTATCTATGTCAGCCAGCCAATGAGATTCAAGAGAGGGAGTGGACTCTAGCAGAGTCCACAGGCAGGAGCCAATATGAGAAGAGGGATTGCTTTCTTCCTGCACTTTACACTTATCTTGCTGCGCTCCATTGGGGACCCCCGGGCTGCAGCGAGCGCAGGCTCTAAGACCTGGAAGCACCATGTTACCAGTGACATCGCCCGGTCACATGGTACTGTTTAAGGTCTTGTGCCAGGTCCTATGGTGCCGGAATGAGGAGCAATCACCGTGGGAACCCGACGAGGTGAGTAAAAAGCTCAGAAATGCAATGGGAGAGGTCAGACTGACATGGTTGTGTTTGTTGAGCATCCTTCAGGAAAAATGGGACTGGATTAAAACGAAAGTTTTGAACAAGTTTTCTTCAAACCCAAGAAAAATGATATTAGTATAAGACATGTAATTAGAATAAAAATCTAACATTTTTTCCAAGCAAATAACTGTAATAACTAATAAAGCTCTGCTATAATCACCATATTTTCCGCACTATAAGGGGCACCTAAAAGCCTATGATTTTCTAAGAAATCAAAAGTACAGCTTATAGTGCGATGCGCCTTATATACCGTGTTTCCCCAAAAATAAGGCATACCTTGTTTGTACCCGCTGTCCCCGCTGTCCCATGCACAGCGTTGTATTCAGTATGCTGCATTTTCTTATTTCAAAACCGGGCCAGCAGCCGCGCCACTCACAGTCCAGGAGACCAGCAGCCAATCACAGCTCTGGAGCTGTGTGCCGATCTCCGCCCAGGAGCCTTGCGTCAATCACAGCGCAGGAACTGTGAGCAAATCCGAGGCCAGCTGATGTCCGTCCATAGCCTCTGATTGGCTTGCGGCTCCTGCGCTGTGATTAACTCAGGGCTCCTGCGCTGTGATTGGCTCAGGGTTCCTGCGCTGTGATTGGCTCAGGGCTCCTGGGCTGTGAGCGGCGTAGCTGCTGGCCCGGTTTTGAAATAAGAAAATGCAGCATACTGAATACAGCAGCAGGCACCTGACAGCGGGGACGGCGGATACAAACAAGGTATGCCTTATTTTCGGGGAAACACGGTGTGGGTATGGGTGTGTGTGTGTGTGTCTGACTGTATGGGTGTGTGATGAGGATGATGGGGGGCTACAGAGAAATAGTAATGGATGATGGGGGCTACAGAGGGATAGTGGAGGATGATGGGGGGCTACAGAGGGATAGTGGAGGATGATTGGGGGCTACAGAGGAATAGTGGAGGATAATGGGGGGCTACAAAGGGATAGTGGAGGATGGTGGGGGGTCTGAGCTTTGTATTACTTATGGTAATTAGGTGCGCCTTATAATCCGGTGCACATTATATGTGGACCAAGACGCCTTAGGAGGCCTTTTTTGATACCTTATAATCCGGTGCGCCTTATAGTGCGGAAAATATCGTACCTACAGTTGTGGCCAAAAGTATTGACACCCCTGCAATTCTGTCAGATAATACTCAGTTTCTTCCTGAAAATGATTGCAATCACAAATTCTTTGGTATTAGTATTTTCATTTAATTTGTCTTCGATGAAAAAAATCAAAAGAGAATGAAGCAAAAAGCAAAACATTGATCATTTCACACAAAACTCCAAAAATGGGCCAGACAAAAGTATTGGCACCCTCAGCCTAATACTTGGTTGCACAACCTTTAGCCAAAATAACTGCGATCAACTGCTTCCGGTAACCATCAATGAGTTTCTTACAATGCTTTGCTGGAATCTTAGACCATTCTTCTTTGGCAAACTGCTCCAGGTCCCTGATATTTGAAGGGTGCCTTCTCCAAACTGCCATTTTTAGATCTCTCCACAGGTGTTCTATGGGATTCAGGTCTGGACTCATTGCTGGCCACCTTAGATGTCTCCAGTGCTTTCTCTCAAACCATTTTCTAGTGCTTTTTGAAGTATGTTTTGGGTCATTGTCCTGCTGGAAGACCCATGACCTCTGAAGGAGACCCAGCTTTCTCACACTGGGTCCTACATTATGCTGAAAAATTTGTTGGTAGTCTTCAGACTTCATAATGCCATGCACACGGTCAAGCAGTCCAGTGTCAAAGGCAGGAAAGCAACCCCAACACATCAGGGAACCTCCGCCATGTTTGACTGTAGGGACCGTGTTCTTTTCTTTGAATGCCTCTTTTTTTTCTCCTGTAAACTAAACTCTATGTTGATGCCTTTGCCCAAAAAGCTCTACTTTTGTCTCATCTGACCAGAGAACATTCTTCCAAAATGTTTTAGGCTTTCTCAGGTAATTTTTGGCAAACTCCAGCCTGGCTTTTTTATGTCTCGGGGTAAGAAGTGTGGTCTTCCTGGGTATCCTACCATACAGTCCCTTTTCATTCAGACGCCAACGGTTGACACTCATGTACCCTTGGACTGCAGGGCAGCTTGAACTTGTTTGGATGTTAGTCGAGGTTCTATATCCACCATCCGCACAATCTTGCGTTGAAATCTCTCGTCAATTTTTCTTTTCCGTCCACATCTAGGGAGGTTAGCCACAGTTCCATGGGCTTTAAACTTCTTGATGACACTGCGCACGGTAGACATAGGAACATTCAGGTCTTTGGAGATGGACTTGTAGCCTTGAGATTGCTCATGCTTCCTCACAATTTGGTTTCTCAAGTCCTCAGACAGTTCTTTGGTCTTCTTTCTTTTCTACATGCTCAATGTGGTACACACAAGGACATAGGACAGAGGTTGAGTCAACTTTAATCCATGTCAACTGGCTGCAAGTGAGATTTAGTTATTGTCAACACCTGTTAGGTGCCACAGGTAAGTTACAGGTGATGTTAATTACACAAATTAGAGAAGCATCACATGATTTTTCTAACAGTGCCAATACTTTTGTCCACCCCATTGTTTTAAGTTTGGCAGTCAGGCCACGCCCCTTAATTGAGAGTTTTTGTTATCACTGATCATATTGTCTGTCATGGGATTTTCTTGTGTAAATACTGTTGAAAAAAAGTCATTTAGCATACTGGCTTTTTCCTCATCCACCATTTCACCCAGATTGTTTTTAATTTTAAATTTTTATATGCCAGCTTTTACTTTCTTCTTGTTACTAGGTGCACCTCTCTCTCCTTCTCTGCCTTCTCTCGGACATATTTACCGTACTTTTGCATATTGATACCATGATTCACCTGTTTTGTCCACAATGTAATAAGTACAAAATAAACACTTTTGCATTTTGAATACTTGTGTCGACTTCCCTTAGCGGGATTACCTTTGGGCAGTAGTACACTTTTTCTCCTTAGTTGCATGAGTTCTCTTTGAGTAGGTTGCCCTTTTTACATTTACAATGTCCAGAAGGTGTCCTTCTATTTGTCTCATTGTTTCAAAGGTAGGGTTTTCAAAAGTTCTAGTACGGGTTTTCAAAGTTCTAGACATTTCCATTTATTCTTTTGTTCTTGTATAATCTATTCCCATGCGGTTGGTAATGTGGCACCCACGGTCGGGACGCCACAGAGGGGTACTGCACCCATAAAAGAGGGTGTAGTATTCCTGTGACTAAGGAATTGGGATGTTGCACAAAGGACCCTCATGCAACACATCCACACACACCCTAGGTAGGGGACGTGGGAGGACCCACTTCAGGGAGGACCCAGTCCCATGGGAGGAGTGATAGGGTAGAAAAGTTTGGGGTTGGAGGAGAGTTAGGATAGTATGAGGAGAGCTCTGTTGGGGAGTGAGGAGTGCGGGATGGCGGAAAGGTCATCAGGAAGGAAGGGGATCCTAAGGGCACCAGGTAGTGCGGTGCGCCTGAATTCGGACCCGGTACATCTACCGACCGGAGGGACCCTGTCCTGAAACAGAGGACCGGCTCTAAGCAAGGTGCGGGTGTCTATCCCTGAGCCGTCAAACCGGAGGCCCGAGTTTCTAGAGGAAGTCGCGGCCAACCCCCGCATCCAGAAAAAGGCACCGTATAGGGTCTGGGGGACCCGGAGAAAAGTCCTCTGCCAAGAGATCCATGGGAGCTGCTTCGGCTCTGCACGCGGGCGATAAGGGAGACAGCAGAGAGTGCAGGAAGGGATTGGACAGAACGGCAGTCATTCCACTGAGGGTCCTGAGTAAAGCATCCTAATTCCAGTGACTACCCAGGCCAGGCAGACCCGAAAAGACTGTGTTATCAAAGAACTGCCAGTAAACTTGTACAGAGTAAAAAGACTGTGTGGCATTTCTTTCTATCTCCATCTGAGGAGCCGCCGACCGCAGCAGGAGGGGAATAGTGACAGGCCTGACGCAGCTGCATTCCTGTGTGAAACCACAAACTTCCACTACTGCCCCGAGGATCTCACTCTACCTAGGGGAGGTAACCATCCTGCTGTTCCACCATCACCCGATAGGTCTGTCCCACAGCGCCGTTAACATTACCGGAACCGTAGGTGGCATCACAAGTCACTTTTATTTTATTTTTATTGACTCTTTTCAGTGACCACCAGGGCCACGGGACTGGGCACAGGCCCCAGTGACATCCCCCATGAACTACAACGCCCAAGACAGGTTACCCCACGGCCCTGGGGCGGGTCAGTCAATACCTGGATGGAGTAATCATAAGAGTAACAAAAATGTTCCTTGAATGCCTTAGGTGCAATCTTAAGCCCCCATCACACTAAGCGAGATCGTTAGCGAGATCGCTGCTGAGTCACAAGTTTTGTGACGCAACAACGACCTCATCAGCGATCTCGCTACGTTTGACACGTAGCAGCGACCAGGTCCCTGGCGTGAGATCGCTGATCATTACAAACTGTTCTGGACCATTTTTTGGACATCGCGTTCCCGCTGGGTAACATGCATCGCTGTGTTTGACAGGGACAATGACCAACAATCTCAATACTACCCCGAGAGTGACGGTTCCCAACGACCGCCATATCGTTGCTGCGTTGCTGTGGAGATCTAAATGTTTGACATCTCACCAGCGATCACGTAGCGACCCCAGCGATCCCTACCAGGTTGTATCGTTGTCGGGATCGCTAGAGCATCGCTAAGTGTGATGGTACCCTTAGCTGTGAGATCCTTAACTGGTACACCACTAAGAACCGGGAATAATGGCCCACAATGCATACTGATGTCCTGATCGACTATGTATTAGCTTTATATGATCCAGGGCTATGATATCCAATGGCTGTTTAGTGATAATCAGCTGTAGAGGAGCCTTCATGCTTATCAGACCTTTTCTTCTTAGTGGCATTGACCTCATTCTCTGCACCACTTCTCAAAGGATCTTCACATATTGGGCCAGTAGAAGCCTTTGCAAAGTAACATCTCAAGTGTCTTCCAGCTAAAGGGGCCACTATGATCGTTGTAGGCTGCTAGAACCATGGGAACATCCGCTTTTGGTGCCATCACTTGCCATACAACTTCATGGGTCCATGTGTTTAGATGGCATGAAATCAATTAACCTTCATATAAGAAGAATCATTCCCCTCTTTCCAGAGCTGGTAGACCACTGGGGGTTATTCTTTTTAAGGAGTTGACCTCTTGTCCACCAGAAGCTTCTTTTCATGCCACAGCACTTGATCTTTATCTTGTGCTTCTTTCCATCTGAATTGGGGCAGGGGTCAGAAGGCAGTCTTCTGGACCCTGGAGGCTTATCAGTCATTTGAAAGGAGTCATGCGGCACAGCTTTGGTGATAGTAAGCTGACATTTCAACTTCTTCCAGCAATTGATGGTCTTCCTCAGAAGAAGGAGGATTCGGTATCCAAGATAGGACATTAGCATTGCTGTTTGTCTGCCTAATACTTTATCACAAATTGATAATTAGATAATCTTGACATCCATCTCTATTCTATAGCACCTAGTCGAGCTGTATTCATATGGGTAAGTGGATTGTTGTCAGTATACACTGTGAATTTGGAACTAGCTAGGTAATGCTTGAATTTTTCAGTTATAGATCAAACCACAGCCAGTTAGTCCAGCTTGAACGAGCTGTAGTTTGAGAGGTTTCTTTCTGATGGTCAGAGTGATTTACTAGTGTAGGAGATTACTTTTTAATGTCCATTCCATTCCTGGGACAGAATAGCTCCTAGTCCATGTTGCTAGTGTCGTATGCAAAATGAAAGGTTGACTGTAGTCAGGAAATGCCCAGACATCTTCCTCAGTGAGGGCCTGTTTCAAGTCTGCGGCACACTTTGTCCAGCCATGCATTCCATTCAATGGAAAGACTTTGTGTCTTGTCTTTCCATGTGGTGGTTGGCATTATCCAGTCATGGATAACTATTGCCTTGTCTGGATCCAAAGACAGTGACAATGTGGTGCCCCGTGGGTCGGTGCACTTTGGAGGGGTACGGCACCCACACCAGCGTGTGTAGTATCCTGTGACGAGGAGATTGGAATGTTAATCTGGGGCCCTCACCCTACGCATTCACTCACCTAGAGCCAGGGGATCAATTGGTTAACCCGAGCCTTAGGTGGGTAGTGAAGAGCGAGAAAGAGCGGCAGTTAGTCAGATTATCAGGAGAGTTGCAGAAGAGGGGACCCTGCAAATGACGGAGGAAGAGGAGGGCACCTAAAGGACGGTGACCCAGACTGAAGAGGATCCTCGGGTATCAGTTAACACCTTAAATCCAGGACGGCACCCGCCCAGAAGCCGATGTTTCACTAGAATCTTTAGGTCCTGCTGCACAGCTGGTCTCTCCCAGCGTGGTACTGCATGGAAAGTGTCCCTGATTAAATCAACATTGTCATCTAGGCAGCGTTCTATCACATTGGTGTGCCAGGTAACTCCAGGGGCTCCATCACCTCACCATCACCTCTCTCAATATATATGCTCACTAGTCCCTGTGAATGCAGTTTATTCGTGGTACCTCAGGCTTACAGGAAAGTACTTCAACTTTCTTCCTACTGCTGACAACTCAGGATCCCACCAAGGCAGCCCTCCACACACATCCTTACTACTGATCCCTAATTTTCATTGTCTGCACAGCCAACTAAGTGAGCCTTAAAAGGTCCTTGATGATAAAATCAGGGGTGCATGCTGGATTATCATAGTAACCCAGTAGGACTAGCACCAATTAATTTGTCTGTAGAGGAAGGATTAAGCACAACCTTGGTCTAAAGCCAGCACAAGTACAGAATATTAATTGATTTTTAGTTATTCTAGCATAAATTACAGTAAAAGAGTGCTCTAGCAATTCTTGTCTTCAAATAATTTTTAATAGATTATTTCCTTTACTTGTACATACAATGAGCTGTATGTCTGTTGATAGGAATAATCATGGAAATGTACATGAAGACTAACATTTTTCGGCCATTAAATGAGTCGTTTCTTGCATTTGACCAGTTTTTCATTTGAATGCTTTATACCTAGTTTTTTTACTGTCTTTGAGGTAATGAATGGAGATTGGTTGTTATAAATAGAGATGAGCAAAGCTTTTGAAGTTAAAATTTGGTTCAGTTCACTGAATGGGCATGTGTTCGGTGAAAAGTTTGTCGAACTTCCAAACCCCATTCAAATCAATGGAAGGCAAAATCAAGGGCCTAGAAAACACCTTCAAAGGGGCACAAAACCTGCCAAACAAAGTTCGAACATTATGTTCCTACTCTTTTACTTAACAAGCTTCAGTACTGCTGTCACCATGCTCCTGCTCATGAACCTCAGACATCCTCATAACTTCCATGAGGCTGTTTCAGATTACACAGCTGGTGACATCATTGCTCGAAACCCTAGCTGTCTTGTGAGAGCCACGATATCATGTGAGATGTATCAGATATATCTCACCGGTCTCGTGAGAACATGTGAGGAGCTATGATGTCTGGAGGTGCAGTACACTTCAAACTTGTGCGATAGCTTCTGTGTGACCCCCCGAGTCTGAACTGCAGTAATGTTTGCGCTGATACACAGCTCTGAACAGCACAAATGATCATTTGTGAACAGTGGCGCTCAGCCAGCGTTCACAGTAAGTTAGTCATGACAGTGACAGGGGTCATCAGCTGACCCCTTGCTGTTATAACCAACCCATCGACACCCTGCAATTACATTATGGGCCTGCCGATGGGAGCAAAAAATAGCGTGATCCTGCCAATGTGTGTTAGATTGCTGCTCCTCCTGCCACTGAAGGACACACACATCTGCTGATCAGATCAGCTCAGAGCGTGAGCTCACATCAAAGGCAGAGACAAAACCAAGGATGTATCTATACACTGCAATGTTGCAGGGCCCAAAAAAATCATAATTCTGGAGTTTTTAATTTTTTTATGTAACGCTGTTCACCAATCAGATAAATTTATTTTATATTTTGATAGATTGAACATTTGTGAATGTAGCAATACCAAATATGACTTTTTTATGCATTTGTTTTAATGGCACAAACGGGGGTGATTTGAACTTTTTTATAAATTTTTTTTCTATCAGTGCCTTTAGGGGACTTGAAGATGTGATCATCTGATCACTTGTGCTGAAAAGAGCAGTGCATCAGCATCAGCACCACTCTGTATAGCACAAGTGATGATCTGTAAATGCCAGTATGCAGTCGGCATTCACAAGAAGTTTGCCGTGACAGACACAAGGGCCATCAGCTAACCTCCGGCTGTCATGACACCCATTGACCTATTGACACCCTGCAATCATGTCAACAGGCCACTGATGGGTGTGGGGAATGACGTGCTCCCTGCTGGTGCATGTTAAGTGCTCCAATCCAGAAATTGACAGTGGGATTTAACTAGTAAACAGCAGTGGGGGGATTTCTACCCACCGCTGTCAGAACCACATAATGGCTGATCAGATCAGCCAACATGTGCAAGAAAAGATATGGCCTCGAAGTGCCAGCATGCATCAAAAGGGAAAACGTGACTTATGATGTAAATATGTATCATAGGTTGTTAAGGAGTTCTGCTGTATTTTGCATGCATTACAAAGATTTATCTACTTTTTGCAAAATACTCCCTTGTGAGTGATGCCTTTACATTGCTTGTATTCAAGCAGATTCCTTGGTTATCTGGAGAGTGTATCAATAATGTTACCCTGAGTGTGCTGTCAATTATTTTTTTTTGTTTGAGTATAATGGTCAGCTGAGTCTAATACTATGGGAAAAGGGAGACCTATAGGTGAAAAGTTTGTTTCTTTTCGGTAACCCCAATATATTCAATATCTGCATGGCTGTAATCAAAACAAAATGCTCTCAAAATTGAACTATTTTCTTTTTTTTTTGATGTGTCCAAATATTTAAAAATATATGATCCAATCAAGACGTGCTATATTTACTACCCTGTTTCCCTGGAAAAAAAGACACTCTCTTATATTACTTTTTGCTCCCAAAGATGCACAATGTCTTATTTTCAGGGGATGTCTTATTTTTCCATCATCCCATTGCAAGCCCCAATATTCCCATCATCCCCTTGTAGCCCTCAATATTCCCATTCAATAATACCCCCCAGTCTTACTTTAGGGGAAACAGGGTAGCATATAAAACAAAGAACATGCATAGTGTGTCTTTCACTATATAATGCAAAAGGAATTACAAAAGGAACACAAACAATAAGTAAAATAGCTTTATTGGTCTTTTTAATAAAATTTCATATACTGCATTATAAAACGTTTATATAAGGACACATAATTGATTCCCTTATCTAAATGCTTTTTTTCAATACATAACATAATATTTTGTATTTAGAAAAATAACAGCGTAGTTTTGTGTTTACCCGTTTTGAATATAAGATGCATTTAAACAGATATACAATCCACAACATAATTATGACCAAAAATATCGCATGACTGCTTTAGTCCCTGTGGAGCTATTAAACCTCGAGTTACTACAAATTATGAAATATTTTCGCTTTTTTCATAACACATAAATAATTTTGTACTTATCTCAGACACATATATAGTTTGGCTGCCTTGATCAATATGAGGTTATTTACAACTTTCCATACTTCTATGGTAAAAAGACAATGCATTTTAATGAAAATGCTACTGATGTCAGATAAATGTACTGTAAATGAGGACATAAGATGTCAGTAATAGTAGCGTTTATAAATAATACCCCTAGTACCCAGCAGCATCCAGAACCAATGTTCAAGGCATTGTTGCTATTTGCAGCATGTTGCCTTTTTTCAGCTCTATGATCACCCAATGCAATTATAAGTTCTAATTGGTTCTTTGCAGCTGTATAGGAATATAGAAAACTCCATTAGGTACATACAGTATGGTAGGCATGTTAAAAGGAAGCCAACCAGCAGGATTTTGCCCTATAAAGTAGATGGTACTAGGATGCTGATAAAAATTATACCTTTAGTTGAAAAATCTGAGGCTTGATTTCAGAATTATCCTTGTTCAAATCTTCAGAAATGACTATTGGTGCAGTGGCTTGAGTATCGGAGCTGGACATTATGGGCTTGCCTCCTTTTCTGTATTTAAATCTTGCGCTGCCACCGCCATTACCGCTATTGGAAGGGTCGCTCAACTCACTGCACCGATAGCATAATTTCTGAAGATTTGAACAAGGATTATTCTGCAGTCAAGCCTCAGATTTCTCAACGAAAGGTATCAATTGCATCAGTGCCATTATGGCATTACCTCTAGTTGATGTGGCAGAAACCTGCTGGTTGGTTCCCTTTAAAGATTTAGCTCTGCTGATACTTAATACTATTTATCTTATAGAATATGCATGGCTTTAAAAAAAATAGTTATATATTAAAAGTATCCCTGTCATTTCAGATGATATTTTCCAAAAAGCTGTCAGGTAGATACAAGAGGTTAAGCACTGGTCTTTAATTTACAGTACAGCTAGTGGGGGAGAATACCTGTAATGATATCACTATCACACAAAGGAAAAACAACTCGTAAAATCTACAAATTTATTACAAAATCATTTAAAAGAAATGTCACAGATGACATGACAATAGATATATGTGCTTTAAGACAAGAAACCTCACAGTCAGGGCTAATACCACTGGGCAAAGACCCTAAAGTGTTAACTAAGACCCTGTCCCTACCTAACAGTGGGGGTTGGTACCCCAGACCCGTGAAGAAACTCGTTCCCAGCCAGGAGAAACACGTTGTGTCATATGTTGGGTTGTGTTTGTTTTAGGTTACTGTGGCACCCCTGCGGGGATTGCCACAGGTTACACTGGTACAAGGAAGGATTGACACCTTGGTTTGTTCAGCACACAACACCTTCCACTCCAGACCTGAAGGGGGAGCTCTACTGGCTGCATTAAGTCAGTTCCCCTGAGAGATCCAGGCTGAGAGGAGGAGACAGTTGGTCCTAGGAGACAGTTGCTAGGGAGTTAGTTCGTGTGAGGAGAGGAAAGGAGAAGGAGGCTGAGCTTCTGGTCTCTGAAAAGAGAAATACCAGGACCAGAAGGGACAATTGTCGGCTGTTCACACCCCAGGGAAGGGGCCGGAGGCAAGGAGAAGAGGTAGGGAATAAGAAAAGGGACCAAAATATATTCCCCTTAGGAACAAACGGACACTGGAGTCCGATGCTGTGGGCTTACAGAGCCACAGTAAAAACCCAGCAGATTCAGGTGAAGTTGAGCCCTGAAGGAAGATAGAGGAAATATTAAAAACTAACCAAACAGAGGACCAGGGGCCACAGGATAAACCGGGTTCCCGCAGAAGGCCTGATTGTTAGTTCTAGACATCAGAGGATTGGAGAGTCCAAACTCAGGAGAGACTCATCCCTCAAGGCAGAGAATAGAAATAAAGGAGGCCTCATATCCTTCCAAGGAGTTGATCCTAAATTGTACCAGGGACCCGTTAATACTCAAGACTGTACCTGTTATGTTACCTCAGTAAAAAGGTACCGGAACAACTAACCCTGTGTGTATGTGTGACTGTTTATCAGCTATAATCCACCATCATCCTCCTTCGCTGCCCTCCCTCACCATCTTCCCTTATTGCTGCCCTGAGGTAAAGCTCCACCTGTGGGGAGCTGTACCACACTTTGCTGCCCCCTCCATCACCTCAGCGGCCGGCTGGCAGCGCTGGTACCACCTTACCAGACCCTACAGGTGGCGTCACGTCCCCCTGTAAATAATTCCCTCACAACCCCCTTCAAATGATCCCCAGGGCACGGCACCGGGATACCGTCCACTTGTGACTCCCTACTCAGCAGACCCGGTGACCGAGTACCCCCCACAGCTCTGGCCTCATCATTTTCTGGCGTCACGAACAGGATTCAAACCAGCCTGGTATTTACCAGGTGAAGTGCGCCTTAAGACTTTATTTAATTGACTGTTTGTGCGGCCGCCATTACATCGCCTCAGAAATTACAACTGCGTCACAGCAGGAGAAAGAGCGGGAAGATAAGCCCCGCCCCCTTCCACTCTGCCGGGGAGATTGAGAAGAGCGCAGCTCCCTGTTAGAGAGAGACCTGAGGTGCCCGCTCTATCTACAGAGCCGCCGACAGCTGGAGAAACCAGTTTTCATCTTACAGGTTGGCATCCATTAACTAGGGGGGCCTCACCATGAGTGACACGGATGATGTGCGGGTCCCTGACAGGGGAAATGGCGAGAACGCAGTACCTGAAGCAGCAGCCCAAATAATGCCTATAACTATGCCGTATGTACCGGGTGCCAAGTGGTTACCAACATATGAAGGTAAACCTGGTACGTTAGCAACATTTAAGCATAAGATGTGTGCAATGCTGGACATGTATGCTATGACACAGAAGCAACAGGCTACCGTTGTGCTGGGACAATTAATAGGCGCAGCGGAGCTGGAGGCTGAGTCCTGGAGAGATGCTGACAGGGACTCTGCTGCCAAAGTGTTTGATAAGCTAAAATCGGTGTTTGAGAAGCGCACACAGTCTGAATTGAGGATGCTGTTTTATCAGTGTAAGCAGAGATCGCAGGATACCATCAGAGACTATGCCCTCCGTTTACAAAGAGCACTCCGGTCCTTGAAACAGATAGACCCGGCCAGTGTACTGGAAGAGGATAAAATGCTTGCTGAACAGTTTACAGAAGGATTAAGATCAGACTATCACCGCCAACAAGTGCATATGTGGGTATTGGATCACCCAACAGTGAGTTTTAGTGACTTAAAAGATCGTGCTATAACTGTGCTAAGAGATCCAGCACCTGCAGAACCTGCCAACCAATCCTGGCAGGCTAATGCTTCTTCCATAGACTTTAAACCTATTTCTGCAGAACCTGTAAAAGCAGAGAGTCAAGCTGTAGCAAATGATAACATGCAAAACCAGGTGCTGCAGTTAACTAAAAACATGGATTACGTACTAAAGCTCTTGCAAAATATGCCTGGGGTACCACCACCAAGTAAAATTCAACCAGCTGATAGCCCTGAGGATGTCCCATGGATGCAAAGGAAAGCCCAGTCGCCCGCGGAGGGGACCAACGTACCATTCCAACGCAGAACCAGGTCGCCCGCGCAGGGGACCAACGCACCATTCCAACGCAGAACCGGGTCGCCCGCGCAGGGGACCAACGCACCATTCCAACGCGGAGCCTGGGATTACACAGATTCTTCAGGGCAACCCATCTGCCTGCGATGCAACAAACCAGGACACTTTGCAAGAAGATGCCCTTTAAACACGAGATTCCTGGGTCCGAGGGCCAAACCCCAGGAGTAGAGCAACTGGGCCCAAAAGACTGGTGTAAGCGGTACGTGGGAGGCCGTCCGTACCTCAACATTACACTAGAAGGAATTCCCATGTCGGCCCTACTGGACACCGGGTCGCAGGTTACTACGATCCCGCATATCCTTTATAAGCAGTATTGGTCTGATGATGATCTTGAACCCCCAAACCCCAATTTTTATATTATTGCAGCTAATGGCCAACCACAGAAACAGGTGGGGTATAGAGCAGCTACAATAAAGTTGGGAAGGGAGGAGTTGAAAGGTCAAGGGTTATTTGTAGTTGAAGATAATCCTAATGAAAAATGCCCTTACATGGTTATTGGTACAAATGTTATTGAAAACTGCTTTGGAGAAGTGTTGTTTTTACTCCAACAGATTTCTCAAATGCTGGTTATGGGCGGACAAGAGTCATCCAACAAGAGATCCGAGCCCTCATCCACAAGCAACAGGTAAATCTGTCTGGGGGAGAAATTGGCAGTGTGCGGGTAATAGACTCGGTTCCTATTGTAATACCACCAAATAGTGAGATGATGATATGGTGTCGAGCAGCGATAGGTTGTAGAGGACAGGAATACCAGGCAGTTGTAGAGCCGGTATTTTCGGAACACAGACCTACACTACTGACAGCCAGAGGGGTGGTGGATGTACGCAAGGGACGAGTACCAATCCGTGTGTTAAATTGTGGGGCAGAAGAAGCAAAGTTACCCCGGTATGCTACCGTAGCAAAGCTGTATACTGTTTGTAACAACAACATACAGGCAGTAGAACCTGTTTCCTCGCCTAGTCCGGCGGAGGATAGTAACTCTAAAGGACAGCAGGAGGAGTGGTGTCAGCAGTTGCATGTAGGAACTGATGCCACCCCTTCTCACCTGAAGCATGGAGTGTACCGGGTAGTGCAAGAGTTTGAGCAGATATTCAGCAAACATCCATTAGATTTTGGGAGGATTAAAGGGGTACAGCATCACATACCCACAGGAAATCATCCACCAATCAAGTTGAGACACAGACCCATTCCACCAGGTCACTATCAACATGCCAAAGAAATGCTGAGGGACATGAAGGAGGCCGGGGTTATAAGAGATAGTAGTAGTCCCTGGGCAGCCCCTTTAGTCCTAGTCAGGAAGAAGGATGGCACAATGAGGATGTGTGTGGATTACCGGGAAGTCAATAAAATCACTCACAAAGATGCTTACCCGTTACCCCGAATAGAGGAGTCTCTTGCCGCATTAAAGACTGCTAATTATTTCTCCACATTAGATCTCACTAGTGGGTATTGGCAGGTCTCCGTTGCAGAAGAAGACCGGGAGAAGACTGCATTCACAACGCCAATGGGATTATGCGAATTCAATAGTATGCCATTCGGGTTATGCAACGCACCAGGAACGTTTCAGAGAATCATGGAAAGTTGCCTGGGACATCGAAACTTCGAAACCGTACTTTTATACCTGGACGACGTCATCGTGTTCTCTAGAACCTACGAAGAACACCTGAAACACCTGGCGGAGGTATTTGAGGCTTTAGCAAAGTACGGAATGAAACTCAAACCATCCAAATGTCACCTGTTGAAACCTAAAGTCCAATACCTGGGACACGTGGTCAGCGCAGATGGAGTAGCACCAGATCCGGAAAAGGTAACAGCAATCCAGGATTGGCAAAGACCAACGACCATCACCGAGGTACGTCAGTTCTTAGGTTTGGTTGGATACTATAGAAGATTCATTAAGGGCTACACAAAGATGGCTGCGCCCATACAAGATCTTCTGATAGGCCAATCTAAGAAGAGAAGATTTCCAGAGTCACCATTAGAATGGGGAGAGGAACAAGAAAATTCCTTCCAACAGATGAAGCAGGCTCTAACCGGGGAGGAAATTCTGGCTTACCCCGATTATAACCTACCATTCGTCCTTTACACCGACGCAAGCAATGTAGGCCTGGGAGCAGTCCTTTCTCAGATGCAAGATGGTAAAGAACGAGTAATTGCTTACGCTAGCAGAAAACTTCGACCCACTGAGAGGAACCCAGAAAATTACAGTTCCTTTAAGTTGGAGTTCCTGGCCTTGGTCTGGGCCGTAACAGAAAGGTTCAAGCATTACCTCGCAGCCTCGAAGTTCACTGTCTTCACAGATAATAACCCGTTGACACATCTGGATACCGCAAGACTTGGAGCATTGGAGCAACGTTGGATGGCTCGACTGTCGAACTATGACTTTACTATCAAATATCGAGCAGGCCGCAATAACGCAAATGCAGATGCCCTTTCTAGAAATCCTCAAGTACATCCACAAGGAAGTGAAGAAGAAGATGACCTAGAGGAAATAGAACTCCCAGCTTTCCATAAAAGTAGAAAATGGCAAATCGCTGAAGATCGAGTCTACCAAAATCGTCAGACTGTTGAACTAAACCCGTTGCCTCACTATGGATGGAAAGAGACTCAAGACAGTGATCCAGCAGTAAGTCTTGTAAAGAAGTTAATAACTCAACCAGGTTCCAAACTTGAAAAGAATGTTCCACTAGAAGCTCAACATTTGTGGAAAGAAAGAAGTCGATTATTCATCTATCAAGGTCAATTGTGCAGGCGGTACATCAACCCAAGAACACATGAAATGGTATGGCAAGTTGTGGTTCCAAAGAGAGATGTTCAAATGGTATTGCAAGCGTATCACAATGAATCGGGACACTTTGGATGGAGAAAATTGGAAATACTGTTACGTGAAAGATTTTATTGGATCAGCATGAGAGCCTCCATAGAGAGATGGTGTAAAAATTGTGGACCATGTTCATTAAGAAGAAAAGACCGTAACAGCCAGAAAGCACCCCTCAAACCTATCATCACCAAAGAACCATTAGAACTGGTAGCCATAGATCATGTCAAACTTACACCCAGTAAATCAGGCTACACCTATGCTCTTACCATGGTAGACCATTATTCTAGATTTCTTGTGGTAGCTCCGGTAAAAGACTTAACAGCTGAGACAGCAGCAAGAACATTTCAAGCTTATTTCTGCAGACCTCATGGTTATCCAGACCAGGTATTGACAGACCAAGGACCCGCCTTTGAAGCTGAAATATTTCAAGAGTTCTGTCGCCTATACGGATGCAAGAAAATACGCACTACGTCTTACCATCCTCAAACAAATGGAATGTGCGAAAAGATGAATCACGTGGTAATTGAAATGTTAAAAACTCTGCCCTTAGAAGAACGCAACCAGTGGCCAGAAAAGTTACCAGATCTAGTTGACATTTACAACAATATCCCAGTAAATTCAACAAATTGCACCCCTGCATACCTCATGAGAGCAAGACCAGGAAAATTACCAGCAGACTTTGAGTTAGGCATAGTAGTTCCTGAAGCAGATACTACAGATACAGATTGGGATATTAGAAGGAAAGAACAATACCAGAAAATCCAAGAATGCGTTGAAAGAAGTCTGGAAAGATCTAGAGGAAGACAAGAAATTAACTTTAACAAAAGTGCACAAGGAACGCCTTTAACACCAGGTGAATTGGTTTTGAGAAGAAAAAGAAGAATGCACAAACTAGATGATCAGTGGGAAAGAGAACCATACACTGTATTACCATCCAATTTTGATAACCAGAAAACCTGTTTAATCAGTAAGGATCATGGTGAAACTACAGCAACAGTGTCCAGAGATCATTTGAAAAAGTGCCCTCAACAGCTTCAACCAGAGGAAGATGTACCTTGTCCAAAGCTAGAAGAGCAAGAGAAGCCAAAGACAGTCCAGACAATTATTGGAGAGTTACCAGCAGATTGGCCTCAAATAGAAGGTACATATCTAATCCCAACTTTAACGTTTCCATCAGCAGTAGAAGTACCGAGAATACAAGAACCACCCATTGTACCGGAACCAGAGATCCCTGCAATCGGTGAATCTGCCAGTCCACTAGAGAGACTACGCCAATACTACGGTATTACAACCACACGTAGATCTGATAGACTGAGAGAGAGAGCATACACTGCATTAGGTACAGACATTAGTAACACACCAGTGCTACGCAGGTCAACCCGTAGTAACTTTGGTCAGCCACCACTTAGATACAGAGAGTAGGTGATAAAATGTGAAAATGTTTAAAATGTAAATATGTTCAGAATGAAAATATGTTATTAGTGGTAGTGTGTAGAAGGGTGGAGGAACTGGACTGGCCCCCATGCACATCAAGTTAGGAAAAGAAAGTGCCTGGGGGTGGTATAAGTGAAGCCAGGCCTCCTAAGCAGATACACCCGTATTGTATATAGTTATGATTTTTAATTCCTAAAAGACTTAACCTGTTGGACTCTTGAACTTTCCCTTTTTCTTATTTTTTTAAAATGGACCATAGCCACAGGACTGGTAGTGGCAAATCCCTGTTTCAACATCCCTTAAACAGCCTGCAGCGGATGGACTAGCGCTGTATGGACTGGTAACCTGTTTTCTTATTTTTCCTTGGTTTTTGTAAATTTTTCATTTTTAAGACTCTGTTCAATAATCAAATGTAAATAGTTATAACCTGTTATGTTTATGAAAAATGTTTCAGTCCCGGAGGACTGAGTTTAACTAGGGGGGAATGTGGCACCCCTGCGGGGGATTGCCACAGGTTACACTGGTACAAGGAAGGATTGACACCTTGGTTTGTTCAGCACACAACACCTTCCACTCCAGACCTGAAGGGGAGCTCTACTGGCTGCATTAAGTCAGTTCCCCTGAGAGATCCAGGCTGAGAGGAGGAGACAGTTGGTCCTAGGAGACAGTTGCTAGGGAGTTAGTTCGTGTGAGGAGAGGAAAGGAGAAGGAGGCTGAGCTTCTGGTCTCTGAAAAGAGAAATACCAGGACCAGAAGGGACAATTGTCGGCTGTTCACACCCCAGGGAAGGGGCCGGAGGCAAGGAGAAGAGGTAGGGAATAAGAAAAGGGACCAAAATATATTCCCCTTAGGAACAAACGGACACTGGAGTCCGATGCTGTGGGCTTACAGAGCCACAGTAAAAACCCAGCAGATTCAGGTGAAGTTGAGCCCTGAAGGAAGATAGAGGAAATATTAAAAACTAACCAAACAGAGGACCAGGGGCCACAGGATAAACCGGGTTCCCGCAGAAGGGCCTGATTGTTAGTTCTAGACATCAGAGGATTGGAGAGTCCAAACTCAGGAGAGACTCATCCCTCAAGGCAGAGAATAGAAATAAAGGAGGCCTCATATCCTTCCAAGGAGTTGATCCTAAATTGTACCAGGGACCCGGTTAATACTCAAGACTGTACCTGTTATGTTACCTCAGTAAAAAGGTACCGGAACAACTAACCCTGTGTGTATGTGTGACTGTTTATCAGCTATAATCCACCATCATCCTCCTTCGCTGCCCTCCCTCACCATCTTCCCTTATTGCTGCCCTGAGGTAAAGCTCCACCTGTGGGGAGCTGTACCACACTTTGCTGCCCCCTCCATCACCTCAGCGGCCGGCTGGCAGCGCTGGTACCACCTTACCAGACCCTACAGGTGGCGTCACGTCCCCCTGTAAATAATTCCCTCACAACCCCCTTCAAATGATCCCCAGGGCACGGCACCGGGATACCGTCCACTTGTGACTCCCTACTCAGCAGACCCGGTGACCGAGTACCCCCCACAGCTCTGGCCTCATCATTACCACAGACCCCTTGTAGTCTAAAGTGAGTGAAACATAGTAGATATAACCTCCCCTACCTTTGCTTATTGGTGGTATGCACTTTTATATCATCATAGTCACTTCTCCTGTCATCTTACGTGTGCAGTCTCTTCTCTACCTCTATATTCATCTCAGCCAGATTTCACTTTGGGCGAGTACCTAGTGTCAGCAGGGATAGGCACCCTACATGTGGGAGTGCCAATCTAACCGCATAGTACATCATAGGGTGCTGAACTCCACTGTTAGGTAGAGACAGTGTCTTAGATAACGATTTAGGATCTTTGCCCAGTGGTATTAGTCCTGACTGTGAGATTTTTTGCCTTAAAGCACATATATCTATTGTCATGTCACCTGTGACATTTCTTTAAAATTATTTTGTAATAAATGTATAAATTTTACAAGTTGTTTTTCCTTTCTGTGATATTCTTAGCCTGAATAACTCGAAATTACCTTAGTCTGTGAGCTCACTGTAATGATATTACCCTTACATAAGATACAGAAACAGAGAGATTCCTGCTCTCCCGTCTCTATGTTACACACAGACAGAAGCAGCACCACCATGGAGGGCGTTATACAGTAGTACTGAGATGTGTAGCTGTGAATACTATTCTACATTTTTAAGTTATTGTCTTAATAAATACAAAATATTGATAGAATAATAAAACTTTTGGATCCCAGACATGGTAAACATCAGTGGTGCATTTTTTGTGGGTCTTATTGTCTCTAATTAGCTCAATATAGTAACTGTCATGATATGTCATTGTCTAAATCTGTGATAGAGGCAGCCTTAAATGCAAATGTGAACATAGCTTTACCTGGTTACATGTTACCAACTCAATTGTTCAACTTGTTTACATGGAATAAGCCTATTTTAGGCCTCCTCACAATGATGCAAGTACAAATTAAAACAACAGTAATAGTCAACATAAGGCAGCATTTGAGCAGGTGCAACTGTCTATGGAACTTGAAGGATCCCAAAGATTCCAGTGCCACTTAAAAAGACACCGGTATAAATGCCACATGGATGATAGGAGAACCTATTACAAATTGCCTTGAAAACGTGGTGTTAGGGGCCTTTCACACCAATGTTTTTGTCTGGATCCAGCCAATCCGGACAAAAAACACATCTGCCACATATGCCGCCTAACGGCAGCACTTGCGGCAAGCCCCATGCATTTTCTATGAAGCTTGCTGCAGGTGCGGCCACGCAAAATAACCACAGCTGACCGTGTTTTTTTTCACGGTCACGTAAGTGCCGGATTGTGGCGATACCGCTCTTGCCGCAAGCCCCATAGATAATGCTTGGGACTTGCCACAAGTGCGGCCGTTAGGTGGCAGATGCGGCAAATCTGCCGGATCTGCAGCAATCAGCAAAAAACACTGATGTGAAAGGGGCCATGGTGTTTAATCTTTATGGATGTTTTGTGAAACAAAATTAAATTTTATCCTTAGAGTGTATATTTGTCTGTATCAACTGTAAGTTGTCCATCAATGATTTAAACAGGAACACATTTTCTCTAGTTTTGATATTTTTAGGTAGCTGTGATTTGTAGGGGAATAGTACTGTAAAAAGCTGATGATGAATATTTTCAGTAGATGTTGAATATTTTCGCAGATCACAGCACTTGACAGTTCTTCATGTGATTAAAGCAAGTCTATCACCCCAAAGTTACAATTCAAACTAAACACATAGGCCCCTTTCACATCTATGCGTCTGCTGCGTTTTGCTTCATTTGCGTTTTCATGCGTTTTTACTGCAAAAACGCACAAAAACGCATGCGTTTTTGTCTCCATTGACTTTAATGGGAACGCATGAAAAACGCATGCAAAAACGCATGTCAAAACGCATGTGCATTTGCAAAAATGCAAAACGCATGGGTTTTTGCAAACGCAGCCCAAAACGTGGCAAACAACGTTTTGAGCTGCGTTTGCAAAAACGCATGCGTTTTGCGTTTTTGCAAACGCAAATGCGTTTTGACATGCGTTTTTGCATGCGTTTTTCATGCGTTCCCATTAAAGTCAATGGAGACAAAAACACTTGCGTTTTTGTGTGTTTTTGCGGTAAAAGTGCATGAAAACTCAAATGAAGCAAAACGCAGCAGATGCATAGATGTGAAAGGGGCCATAGTCTTATAGGAGATGAATAAACAATAAAAATCATTGGATTAGTTTTTTCAGTCAGTTCCTTAATTGCTCCAAAAACACTTAATATAATATGCAAATTAAGGTGCTTCACGCTCCTTTGACCCAGTTAAAGACATTTGGTGCACTGTGTTGTCCATTTATTTAGATTACTGCCATTCCGTTGTTAACTTAAAGTGTTGGCTTGCCCAGAGCCAGCGCTGCCTAAAGATAATAATAATAATATTTATTCATTTATATAGTGCTATTAATTCCATAGCACATTACATACATTTGCAACACTATCCCCCATTGGGGCTCACAATCTAAACATCCTATCAGTATGTTTTAAATGTGGGAGGAAACCGGAGTGTCCAGAGGAATATAAACCTCCATTGTGTGACCACTCACTCCTCTCTGCTGACATTGCTCATTTCCTGTCCTCAGCTATCAATTCCGCACAAAAGACAATACACACATCACTGTCTCGTCACTGCTGACATCAGTACACATATACAGTATATTTGACTGATTTCTTAAACAAGGAGAAAGTGATGTGAGTGCTTTCTCCTGCACTGAATTGTTAGCACAAAGGTTGATCAATTTCAGAAGTCAGGAGAGAGTGAATTGTGTGCTATCTCCTGCATTGAAGGGATAGTGCAGGAGATGAGCAATGTAAAGGCCCCGTCACACACGTCAATGGTCAATGTCACCAGCGATCTGATCGATAGCGACATTGACGGCTGTTCGCTGGTGAGCTGTCACACAGGCAGACTCAACAGCAATCAGTATCAGTGAGAACGCTGGTATCCATGTAAACAAGCGGGTAACTAAGCGTCGTGCGGCGCTTAGTTACCCGCTGTTTACCATGGATACCAGCTCCCAGCGCTTGCTGAGAGGCGCTGGGAGCTGGATGATCGTGCGTCTCCCGGTGTCACATGCAGCGATGCTTCGTGTCCACCGGGCGACCATCGCCAGGTTTTCAGACCTATCCGAAAAGTTGGCGACCATCAACCAGCGATTTATCACTGGTTGATTCACCATGTCACACGCTTCAATATCGCTGCAACGTCATGTGCAGCAGCGACATTGACAGCGATATTGATGCGTGTGATGGCCCCTTTAGATCTGAGGGTGCTTTCACACTGCGATTTTTGAGGATCCGTAAAACACAACGGACAGCCACGGATCCGATTTGGACCCCATGTTTTCAAATGGGCACGGATCAGATTGGATTTGGCCTAATTGCCATCCAATTTTTGTTGGATCCGATTTTTGTCTGATTTTTTGCTGTGCCCAAAATCGGAGACAGCTCCAATTTTGGTCACAGCGGACCAAATCAGACCGAATTGGATCTAACCTGATCAGTGGCCTTTAACATGGGGGCCTATGGAGCACGGGTCCGTGAAAACACAGGATCGTTTCTCTGACCCGATTTTAGTGTACTGAGCATGCTCAATACACTAAAACTGCTCTGTGCCATCTAACTTCACTTCCGCAATGTATATACATACATTGCGGAAGTGAAATTAAGTGAAAGCAAGGGTTAAAAATAGACAAATCTCTATACTCAACTGTCCTGTGATCCCCCGATGTGCGGCATCTCCAGTGGCTACAGGATCTGGCATTACGTCATAACCCGATCAGCTGGTCGGGCAGCCCCGCCCAGCTAGGTCCTGTAAGCATCCGGAGATAGATGCCGTCCTTGGGGGATTGTTGGAAAGGTGTGAATAGAATTTTTTATTTTTAACCCCTGCTTTTACTTAAATTTCACTTCCGCAATGTATGGATATACATTGCGGAAGTGATAGTGCCCCCCACAGCTCTTTCTGTGTCTGGACCCGGACACAGAAATAGGTCACCTACTGTGGTGTCCGTTTCCTGTCCGTGGGGTCCTGCAAAAAGTAGGATCCCACGGACAGGAAAAATAACACTATGTGAAACCAGCCTGAGGAAAGAATGGTACGTGTCTTCTCTTCTGCACAGAGACAGTGTGTACACATTGGAAGTTTATTTTTAGATAGCACTGGACTGCCAATCAATATAGGGATGGCAGCAGTAATCTTATGAGTGGGTGGAACGATGGATCAAGCAGTTACCACACTAAGGGTGCACTGAGCACCTTAATTTTCATATTACAATGAATCTGCTTTATGGGGCAGAAACAGTTTTAAACAATTTTTATTGTTATCCCATCTACTGCAAGGCTTTGTACTTTAAAGTATACATTTGTGGTGACAGATTCCAAATAATTTTCTTTTTTAACATCAGTATTATTACACCTAGATAGAACATAAAAGTGTCTTTGCTTAAGTGCTGATGCAACACTCGAGTTGTTTCTTGCACATTTATAGTGTGTTTTAGTACGTTTGCATATTCTGTTGGTGGAATTCAGCCACTGTATCGAAATCACATTGATATATCTTCTGTTTCATGTGGAATAGCTGTATTTGCTTGGTGGATTATCTCATATGCATGATCATGTCCTTTGAATTTGATACATGACTGCTTATTTTCAAAATTAGTTAAATCTTTGGGTTGACTCCAACAGCATAAACATGACTGGAAAAAAAGAAAATATTACAAATATTAAAGCAGGTTGGTATATATATCTCTTTGGCCTCTTTCACACATCCATGCAAAAATGCATGTGTGAGAAGCCTGTTTTTTGCAGGATCGTGGGTCATACGTATGCATGTGACATCTGGATAGCACACGGAAAGCATGTCTTTGGAAACTTCCCTGACACCAGTGCTGCCTGTCCCTCTCAGTTCTGTGACCCCAGGAAGTAAGAGGGACAGGAGCATTTCTGGAGTCAGGTACGTATAAAATTCTTTGTTCGTAAACTATAAACCCATATATATATATATAAATACCGCATATACTCGTGTATAAGCTGAGTTTTTCAGCCCAAAAATAGGGCTGAAAAGTCCCCTCGGCTTATACACGGGTCAATACGGTATGTGGTGTTTGGGGCTGTGTCCGGGTGCTGGGGAGGCTGGGGGAGGCTGATGACTGAGCGGCCCGTCACGTGGTGCTGCTCATTAGATATGCACGGCTCCCCCCGCCCATCACAGTGCCAGGGGAAACCGTGCATACAGCCCCCAGTGGTAGTATACAGGCAGCCCCCTCCTGCTAGCACTCACCCACCATACTGTGCAGAGCCCCCCACACTGTGCAGAGCCCCCCCCGCTGCATTATCTTACCCTCAGCGTCTTCATCACCGCTGGTCCTCCAGTCCTTGCTCGCTCACTGTGTTCAGGTCTCACGTGACCCGGCACGATGACGTCATCCCACTGCGACCGCCGGGTCACATGAGACCGGGAACACAGCGCGCGAGGATGGATGCGAGGGCCCGCGGTGATGAAGACTCTGGATGGTAAGTTAATGCAGCGGGGGGGCTCTGCACAGTGTGGGGGGCTCTGCACAGTGTGGGAGGCGAGTGCCAGCAGGAGGAGGGCTGCATCACATAGTGCACTACATCCCGCGGCTGGGGGAGCAGTGCACTATCTGATACAGCCCCCTCCTGCCGGCACTCGCCTGCTGTATACTACTGGGGCCTGCTGTATACTACTGGGGCCTGCTGTATACTACTGGGGGCCTGCTGTATACTACTGGGGGCTGCTGTATACTACTGGGGGCTGCTGTATACCATACTGTTGGGCCTGTATACATGGGGGCCTGTATACCTCACTGCTGGGGGCTGTATACAATACTGCTGGGGGCTGTATACCACTGGGGACCTGTATACCTTTCTGCTGGGGACTGTATACCTGTCCTGGTGGGTGTATTACCTGTCCTGGTGGCTGTATACCATACTATGGGGCCTGTATACCACTGGGAGGGCTGTATACACACTGCTGGGGCTGTATACCTCACTGCTGGGGCTGTATACCTGTGCTGGGGTCACCTCGCTTATACGAGTCAATAAGTTTTCGCCGTTTTTGGGGCAAAAGTAGGGGGTCGGCTTATACACGGATCGGCTTATACACGAGTATATACGGTACTTTTTCTTTATTTAAACTGCAAACTCACTAGAATTACTAAATTCTATAGTGCACAGTAAGAAAGGGAGATGGAAGAATTAGGCCCTGTGTACTAATCTCCCTCCTTTCCCCTGCCTCTCAGTGGGGCCGGCACCCTAATACATGATATGGTGCCCCCACTCTGCGGTGGCTTACCCTATGCTAGCCCTTATCCATCCCTGCGAGGCAGAAACAGTGCACTCTATGTTTTATCAGTGTGCCAGGGGCCAATTATGTTCATAGGAGAACACACCATAGGCACCTACTGTACATATAGTAATTAAAAAATGACCTGAATGACCCTGGTTCCTTAGCCCTACCTGTTGGTGGTGGTCAGGACCCTAATTTAATGATATGGTGCCCCCACTCCGACAGCTTGTGCCTAAGCCTGTCCCTAGACCAGCACCTAAAAGGGTTAACTGATTATGATACAACTATAGAGGACAAAATATGTCAATGCAGCACTTATGTGTTGCTATGTTCATGGTTCACCCGTGCATCATTAGCACCATTTTTTAATGACTATATGTACAGTAGGATGCCTATGGTGTGTTCTCCTATGAACATAATTGGCCCATGGCACACTGATAAAACATAGAGTGCACTGTTTCTGCCTCGCAAGGATGGATAAGGGCTAGCATAGGGTAAGCCACCGCCGAGTTGGGGTATGTTAGGGTGCACCGATGGTATATGGATGACATCTGTGTGCAGGATGTTTTTTGCACAACCCATTGACCTGAATGGGTCTGTGCATCCAGCTAAAAATTGACATGTCTCCATGTGGAGCACATGGACACGCGTCTGCTTCACATGGAGATACGGTCCATGCAGAAACACTGGTATGTGAAAGGTGCCATAGTGCAAAATGTGTTAATGTACGTGTATGTATGTGTCTCCGCAAAGGACAGCACATGTACCAGAGACATGTACATGTGAAAGAGGCTTTACAGAGTATGATGCAATTATTTCATTGGGCATAGAAAATTTAGCTTGTGCTTGAAATCTATAACATTACAAAAAAAGCCCACCACGGTAAATATCTGTGAATTGTGAAACTTTGTTTACTTCATTTAAATAAAAAGGTGAAAAAAATTTGCAATTGATGGACTAAGTACAGATATTGGATGCACTTGCATTTCCACCTTTAATTGGATCTTGATCATCTAATCAGCAATGATGAATGGGTTTTCAGTGGAGTAAATAAAAAATTGCTTTATGATTTTTTTAATTTGACAGAAGATTTATAAAGCTTCAGTTAAAATAAGTATAATCTTATTTATCATTCTCAAAAATTCTTTAACAATTGTTAGCAAATGGAAACCAAAATGGGTAGAAATATTTTATATTCTTTCCTTATATACTGTTTACTGTGATTTCCTGTTTCAGGAGAGGTGATGGAGAAGTGACAGCGTCTTCAGTGGCCGTCACTCATATCTTTAATAGCTGCTGTTATAGTCTCTGCTTCTATCACTGTGGTGTCTTTCATGGAAATGAGTTGTCATCGGTGGGAGGTAATAGAAGCCCCATGCCCTGATGGCAATTCATTTGAAGGCAGTGATAGAAGATGAGATATGGTGTTTGGTGTCACTTACCCTGCTTCTTTTTCCGTACCGTGAAATTGTCTCAGGGAAAGAGATAGAAGTGATAGAAGCAGGGACTGTGGAAGCAGCCCCTGAGGATGGGATCAGTGGGTACATATGAACTGTGGTACTGACCACTGAAGATGCAATCACTTCTCTATCACCCCATAAAACAGGACATCTTCATGGATAGTGGTAACAAAACTGTGATAAGTGAATACAGTACCACCGCCAATGGCATCCTGTTTCAGGGGAAGTGAAAGAAGCTGTGGGGAAGTGACTTCAGGGCATCCTCCTGTGATTTTCCATTTGAGGCTCCCCTCAAATGAAACATCGCAATAGGTGAAGAGAAAAACACATAAAAGAAATAGCAGAATAGGGAGAATGGTTGGGAATTTTATAGCTACCGTAATTACAAAAGTGGTTAGAGGTTAAAGATCAACATTTATAAATGGCATTAAAGGTGTCAAACATCCCTTTAATTATAATAATCATATATGAAATGTTATTCAAAAAAGCCTACTATGCATGGAAAAGTTTACATTAACAAGACTGATGTCTAAAGAATTTACCTTGAAGCAATTTTTGTACTTTGTGCTGACCAAGTAAAGTGCTATTGGATTAATGCAGGAATTTAAGTTAGCCATATTTAAACCAATGTAGTTTACTGATATAAAAAATCTGAAAAAAAAATACATTTAGATTGTAAATGTGTGCAATATTATACATCACAAACAGTACTATCACAGTTTATTATATTCCTATGATTTTAATTGTGCTCCAAACTAAAACTTGTCAACATTCACACAAGAATTACATTGTAAGAACAATTTTGTTAAATTATGTTAGAAGGAAAGTTTTTTGTACATATGCCAAAAGTATTTGGTCTCCATGTACCCAGTGTATATGCTTTGAGGAGCTACCTAAAGGTGGCGCTAGAGTTCGTCCACTTCCTCACTGAAGTGAAAATATGCTAAAGAGTATGCTTATGTGAGCTAGTATGCAACGGTATGCCCCTTTTTACTATACATGACGACTTCGTCTATTGAACTGTGCAATACAAATGGACATCATAAAAAATAACCCAAGTTTCTAAGTGAAAGTTAATGGCCAACATATGCTACTGTATGACTATCCAGTGGCTTAATGCAGAGGCTTAGGGTACTGTTACTCGTCACAATATCGTTCCGATATCGCATACAATTTCACGGGAACGCGCATGTTTTTGGCACTTCTCCAAGATCGCATACTAGATGTCACACAGGGAGATATCGGCAGGCAACGCAACTAGGCTGTTGTACACAACTTTTTCGCGCTGGGTATGAGCAACCCAAGGAACGAGAATTAACATTGTAGAGAATAGGGGAAGTTGCGTTCAAAATCGTAGTTGTGCCATCACACTGCACGATAATGGCAGATCGCATATGCAACATTGTACGGTTGAAGGGCTTGCACAATCTTCTTGCAATATGGTACCTGCGATTTATTGCAGTCGCATTGCCCTTTTACACGACAACGCACCAACGATATCAACTGCAATGACCATCCCACATGACATTTTGTCAATGTTGCATTGTGATATTGCGACGTGTAACGGTACCCTGAGGGCCACTTTACACACACCAACTTCTGTGTCCGACTTCTGAACAACTTACTGGTTGCAGTGAAATCATGGACACATTGCTCCATTTTGTGGCCGTGTACAAATGGAACAATGTGTCCATGATTTCACTGCAACCAGAGATCTGTTCAGAAGTTGGACACAGAAGTTGGTGTGTGTAAAGGGGCCCTTAGTGTTGTATATATCTTCTACTGAAGCAAAGAACTAAAAGAGCTAATAGGGGAATGTTTCATGATTTGCCTAATTATACAATGGTCTACTTGAGGAAGATGCACCACATTCATTAGGAGGCACATTTGAATATGAGTTTGGCACACCTTTAAGCCTCCTTTTACATCACTGTTGGAAAAGAAACCCTTGCAGTGGACTAGAGCACATTTTTTCTATGATTTATACAAGCTTTAAGGGGTATGTTATCTATAGCTGTTGGGTTATGACCCCTCCCACAAAGCTCTACCCAGGTGTTTAGTTGTATAACCACCTCAACCCAGGGCGATTTTCCGTTTTTATTTTTCCCTCCCCTTTTTCCAAGAGCCATAACTTTTTTATTTTTCTGTAAGTATAGACACATGAGAGCCTGTTTTTTGCGGGACGAGTTGTACTTTTGATTAAAATCATTTATTTTACCATATAGTGTACAGGAAAATGGGAAAAAAATTCTAAGTGCGGTGTAATTGCAAAAAAGTGTAATTACATTTTGTTTTTTATTTTTTATTCACCATTCACTATTTGGTAAAACTGACATGGCGGTATGATGCCTCGAGTCGGTATGAGTTTGTATATACCAAATATACTTTTACTAGTATCTAAGTGGTGAAAACTTTTGATATTTGCAGAAAGTAGCGGCACACGGATTGAATCCAAAAATTTCCGGCGTTTATTTGTGCATCAAGTTACAGGTGGTGCAGGGAGGGGGGTGCTGAAGGTGCAACGGACCGTTTCGAGGTACTCCTCTTCCACGGGCTACTGGTGAAAACATTTTTGAAGTTTTAAAAGAAAATGAATTACATTTTTGCTCCATTTTCCGCGATTTGTAGTGTTCTTATTTTTTGGGACCAGGAACTGTGTGACGGCTTATTTATTGCATCTTGAGCTGATGTTTCTAATGACACTATTTTTGCATAGATGGGCTGTTTTGATAAACCGTTGCAATGTTGCGGCGACCAAAAAAACGTAATTTTGGCGCTTGACCTTTTTTTGTATTATGTAGTTTACAGATCTGATTAATTGTTTATTATTTTCATAGATAGGGCATTTCTAAATGCGGCAATACCAAATGTGTGTATATTTTTAATTTTTTTAATAGTTTTATTTTCATTGGGGCACAAGGGTGGGTGATTTGTGTTCATATTTTTAAAAATGTTTTTTTTTTCCTTTTAATTTACTTGGCCCATTAGAAGCCCTAGTGTTGCACACACTGAATACTTCTCCTATCTAGAGACCTGCTGCTGCATCTCTCTAGGTAGGAGAAACAATCACTTTCTGCTGGTCACCTCACTGCAAGATCGCCAGCGTGAATTGATACAAGACAGATTCCGGGGTCCTCAAAGGACCCTGGATGTCCTGGTAACATATGGAAGTCCCATGATCACATCACGGGACATCAAATCATGGTGGGGAGTGGTGTGATCCCCACCGCAGGGCTTAGGATCGTGCAGTCAATGATTGACGGCACAATCCAAAGGGTTAACACCACCAATCGGACCACTGATATGATCAGTGGTGTTAGCTACACATGTCAGATGATGGGATCAGCTGAGGTGTGTGGGGGAAAATGCAAGCTCACAGCGTGAGTTCACATTGGGGGTGGGACATGGTCAAGGACATACCTGTACATCCTTGGTGTGAAGGGGTTAAATGGGTTATCTCACTAAAACAAACCATTTATATGTTCCATGCGTAAATAGGCAAATAAACTATACAACAAAGTCGTCACATTCACACTCTACTGATTCCTGTATAGACTAAAACATTGTTAGCTGCACAATTAAAAATGTACAACTTGGACCTGGCTCTATGAAAGACAATCAAGCTGTTCTTTGTTCCTGAAGAAAAAGATGGGAGGCCTCTATGAACAACTTAACAAGAGAGAAAAAGTGTGCACAGTTAAATGGTGTTAAAAACTGGCATTAAAAACTTTTAAAAGTTGTAAAAATTTTGTACAACTCTGAGTTTTGCAACTTTTGATGCTTTCATGACAATTTCTCCCAGCTTTATTTAAAATGGTTGGAGCTGGGGCAGGATTGAAGCATGGAAGTGTGTGATGCTAGAACTCATCTAATTTAGGAGAGCCTTGGTATTGCTTGTTGCCAGAATTCTTACTACAGTCAATGAAGCATGCGCATCTGAATTAATCCATAGCAACTGATTCCAAAACACGTTAAAATTGGTGGTCTTGATGTCTAAGGGTCATAGTCTTTATGGGGCAAATGCCAGAGAAACAAATCATTGTGGTAAACAGTATTATAAGATGTTTGGATGTACACAAATGAAAATAGTTAAACAAATATGACATACAGTATTTTCACGGCAAAATACCCTTACCTTAAAACATCACATTGCATAGTATATCCTCTGTAGTCAAATATAAACTTGATCATCCTACTAAGGTGCAGGGGTAGCCAGCAAATGGCAAATACCAACACTAGTGAAAATACAATTTTAGCAACATCACGTCTCTGAAAGAGAACATAAATGTGACATAAGAAATTGTTCTTCTCATTGATTAACTTTTCACTTTAGTTGTAGAGATGAAATACACATATCTAAATTATAATGTTACAGGATACAAGCCCAAGGATTGTTCTGATCGTTGGCTACCATATAATTTTATAGAAAGGATTTTTGTTTTACTATGTGCTTTCGCCACCCACTTCTACCACCCTATTCCCCCATCATGATCACTCATTCACATCAGCTCCTCTTTCCTTTCCTACTCCATGTACAGCTCCCATGCTATCTTCAGTTTACCGAAGACTCTCAGCCCATCATATTCCAAAGTTTTGCATAATAAACCATGTCCTAAATCCAAAAACTATTTGCTCTTTCTCTTTTTGCTGCTGCTCCTTTCAGGTGATATCTCTCCCAACCCTGGTCTGCCTCTGCCAACTTCAACCCCTCCTCACATAGAAACCCTACAAACCTTATTACCATTACTTGCACACCATCATCTCCCTCTTTTAATTGTGCTCTCTTGAATCCACGGTCTGTATGCAACAAGCTTCCCTTCATTCACAATTACTTTCTTACTAACTCTCTTTACCTCCTGGCCCTCACTGAAACCTGGATCCAGGATTCAGAGAATACTTCCCTTGCTGCTATTTTTCATGGCAGCTTACATTTCTCTTATTCCCCGAGATATGGGAACAGACATGGTGGTGGAGTCGGCCTCTTCCTGTCCCCGCAATATACTTTCCAGGTCATTCCCGCAGCCCCATCACTATCATTCCTCTCTTTTGAGGTCCACACCATTAGGCTATTCCACCCCCACCCCCCCACTTCCTCGATCATTTTTCCACGTGGCTGCCGCACTTCATGTCCTCAGAATTACCAACCCTCATTATGGGAGACTTTAACATTCCCATAAACAGCGCCATCTCTCCATCTGCATCCCAGCTCCTATCTCTAACCACCTCTCTTGGCCTCTCACAGCTCTCAGCCTCTGAGACACACAAAGATGGTAACACCCTTGACCTGGTCTTAGTCCGGCTCTGCTCAACCTCCTCCATAGATAATACACCTCTTCCCCACTTTGACCATAACATTCTCTCCTTCACGCTCACAAACCCTCGCCCACCACAGCACACCCCTACCTACCACACATCCAGAAATGTACAGGTCATTAACCCTCATAACATTCTCAGACTCTCTACACGCTTCACTGTCCCAATCTCCTCATTCTCCTGTCCCAATCCTGTAAATCATTACAATGACACTCTCAGAAGCACCCTGGACCAAGTAGCGTCCCTCACCCTCAAAACCTCCAAATATAGAATAAAACAGCCTTGGCTCACATCAATAATTCGATTCATCCAGCGATGCTCCAGGAGTGCTGAATGCCTATGGAGAAAAACTCGCTCACCGGAAAACTTTATCTATTATAAATTCATGCTAAAAACCTACAACTCTGCCCTTCACCTCACCAAACAGACCTACTTCACAACCCTCGTCTCCTCACTATCCAACAATCCAAAAAAACTCTTTGACACCTTTCACTCTCTCCTCAGTCCTAAAGGGCAGGCCCCCATCACTGACCTCAGTGCTGATGATCTGGCTTCTTACTTTATGGAGAAAATAGACAACATCTGTCAGGAAATCAGCTCCATGCCCCCAAGTGCTGCTACTCCCACTATTCCTCACATTTCCTCCATATTTGACCCAATCACAGAAGAAGAAGTCTCCAGGCTCCTCTCTTCCTGTAGTCCCACAACATGCACCACTGACCCCATTCCCTCACACGTTCTCTAGTCTCTCTATCTGGTCTTTACCACTCACCTAACCAAAATCTTCAACCTCTCCGTCTCTTCTGGCATCTTCCCCTCCACCTTCAAACATTCTATAATTACTCCATTATTAAAGAAAACTTGTCTTGACCCATCCTGCACAAATAACTACAGACCAGTCTCCAATCTCCCCTTCATCGCTAAACTCTTGGAGTGCCTGGTCTACACTTGCCTCACCCTCTAGCTCTCCACTCCCTCTCTTCTAGATCCATTACAGTCTGGTTTCTGCCCTCTTCATTCTACAGAAATCGCCCTCATCAAAGTGACCAATGACCTTCTGACAGCAAAACGTAAAGGTGCCCACTCTCTGCTTATTCTGCTTGATCTCTCTGCAGCTTTTGACCACTACCTCCTACTCTCTATGCTGCACTCCATTGACATAAATGACACGGCTCTCTCCTGGTTCTCTCACTATCTTTTTGACTGCTCTTTCAGTGTAATGTTTGCTGGCTTCACTTCCTCTCTTCTTCCTCTCACTATTGGGGTCCCTCAGGGCTCAGTCCTTGGCCCTCTTCTCTTTTTTCTCTACATGGTCCTGATAGGACACACCATGAGCAGATTTGGCTTTCAGTACCATCTTTATGCTGATGGAGGATTTTCAAAAAAAGGACCTTCCAGTCAGCAGAGTCCTCAGCTTTGTTTTGGAGCTCTCAGCACGAGACCATGCAAATTGAATTCACATCTTTATGCTGATGACACACAACTATACACTTCAGCCCCTGACCTTACCTCAGCGGTATTAAAGAATGTCAATGACTGTCTAGCTGCAGTTTCCAACATCATGTCTGCTCTCTATTTGAAACTCAACTTTTCCAAAACTGAACTACTTCTGCTCCCGCCCTCCACTAACTTATCTAAATCTGACATCTCTCTTTCAGTGTGTGACACCACAATAATGCCTAGGCAGCAGGCTCACTGTCTGGGTGTTATGTTTGCCCCCAATCTCTCCTTCTCCTCCTATACCCAATCTCTCATCCGCTCTTGTCGCTTGCAACTGAACATCTCTAGAGTCCACCCATTTCTCCCATTGGAAACAACAAAAGCTCTCAACGTGGCCCTAATCAATTCCTGCCTTGACTACTGCAATCCTCTACTAATCGGCCTCACCCTCTCTAAATTTTCCCCTCTCCAGTCCATCCTTAATGCAGCAGCCAGGATCACCTATCTGGCCAATCATTACTCAGATGTCTCCTCTCTGTGCCAGTCATTGCACTGGCTGCCCGTACACTACAGGATCCAATTCAAATTGCTTGTTCTCATCCACAAAGCTCTTCATGTTGCAGCACCTCCCTACATCTCCTTCCCCATCTCTGTCTATCACCCCACCCATTCTCTACATTCTACAAATGACCTTCAACTTACATCTGCACTAATCTGATGCTCCCACTCCTGCCTCCAAGACTTATCCCGAGCTGCACCAATTCTCTGAAATGCTCTACACCAAGAAATCAGGACTATCCACAACTTGCATAGCTTCAGACGCTCCCTAAAAACACATCTTTTTATGGCGGCCTATCATGCTCCCTAATAGAAGTCCTTAGTGAATGGGCTATATACAGTACGATCTCAATGGACATATTCTCTTCTTCAAACTCCACCAAACCCAAAAGCTCTACATAGATGTATGGTGACCATTCATGTAACTTTATTTCTATCCCCCTCTTCCTCAAGATGCCTGGACCATCACTGTAATAAGCCCCTGTACCTTGTGTAACCCCAATCCTGTTGCAGATTGTAACCTCTTTTGAGAAGGGTCACCTTTATTTTTTGCCTTAATTATTGTATTGTACTTTTCACATTGATTCTATGCTTATTGTATTGAATCTAATTACTGTACTTTATTTTTTACACTGTTTCTCTGCTTTAAGTATTATACTTTTACATTGATTCTCTGCTTAGTGTACTGTATTTTTTACATTGGTTCTCTACTTTAATTACTTACTGTATATTTTTTATTGTTACCTATCACCGCTCGTAAACAAACCACTGTATTGTAAAGCGCAGTGGAATATGTTGGCACTATATAAATAAAGATTTATTATTATTATTATTATATTTTTGATTGTGAGTTTAAATCAATCTATGATATTTTTGCACTCCAGTGGAGGCTTTTCTGAACAGAATACATCTTCAATGGAAACAATGAGCAAGGGACAACATTAAAATATACACAAAGTGCAAATGCATGTGAAAGGTAAACTAATGCAGATAAAGTTGTCTAAAAATCTAATAAGTAACGTACACTATACAAGCATATACAGGCTGTGGTTGCAAAAATGACATAAATAATCAAAGTCAAGGGTAATGTGTAATTCAGCAGCAAATAACCTACCACTCTTGGGAGACACAGGCCTGGTGCAGAAAGTCCCGATGCGCATTCCGCAAGTTAAATATCCCGCTTCTTCATGGGGACTAACAAACAGTGTCCTGAACAAAACCATTTTGAAGCCCTGGCTGCAGGTCACATGGTAAAAGCAATGCCCAATTGAAATATAAGGATGGCACTTGTGCGCCTGGCAACCCATCACAATGACATCAATGTCTATTAGAATCACTGCACACATCCACTTAAAGAGTTTTTTGCTTGTTAGTGAAATTTATTAAAACAAGTGCTCTTATAGTGATTGTAACAGAATGACGTTTTGATCATTCAAGAACTTGATCACATAAGTCGCCTTAGTAGTTCTGAACTGAGGGCTGTCCTGTACAAGGTAATGGTCACTTATGCCTTTAGGTTAGCCAGGGTCAGAGTGGTCGCTCTACGTGGGGTGGTGGCACGGCGGTGGAGTGTGTTCACACTCAATTGTAGCAAGGAGGAGTCCCTCAGTTCAGAACTACTAAGGCGACTTATGTGATCAAGGTCTTGAATGACCGAAACGTCATTCTGTCGCAATCACTATAAGAGCACTTGCTTTAATAAATTTCACTAACAAGCAAAAAACTCCTTAAGTGTATGTGTGCAGTGATTCTAATAGACATTTATGTGGGACTTACGAGCCTTCTTCACTAGCACCATATCCCTGCACCTATCGTGTGCTAGCCATTGAATCTCATACCACAATGGCATCAAGTAGTACTGATTATTTATTGATTATACTTTGGGGTTACTAATGGTGATAAGCGAACTCGCCAATGTTTGAGTTGGGCGGACTCGCCCGGACCTTTTTTAAAGTCAGAGTTTGGGACCGAACATGACTCGAACTTGAGTCCTAAACCCGAACTCATACTTTAAAGTTATTGTATGGGACCAGGGGAGCTGTAAAATAAAGCAATGAGTTATTAAACATTATAATTATACTTACCAGCACCCCACCACCCCATTGTCTCACATCCCTACGTCCCATCAGATCTACTTCCGGAATAACAAGATGCTGACTGGGGCTTTCTGGCATGGCCTGTCCGGCAGGATAAAGGACGAACTTGCGGGTTGGGATATCCCAGCAGAGCTGGCGGACATGATCTCGCTAGCCACTCACATCGATTTGCGTTTTCAGGAACGCTCCCGTGAATCTGTCAAGGAGAGGTTATCCGTCCGTCCGCTTCCCTCTGAATACAGTTCGCCCACTCCATGGACAATGATGTCTGCCGCCGGCCCTTTTGCGAATCTATGTAGGTGGATCGGGTCAGGATGGCAGCACAATGCCGAGAGGAGTGGCTGGCTCATGGCCTATGCCTGTACTGTGGGGACGCATCCCATCAGCGCCGGTATTGTACTGAAAAACCTTGAAACCTCCTCCACCTAGGTCAAGTAAGGGAGGCCATCGTAGGCAAGAACGATGCCTGTCAACCCCTCACCCTGCCCATGCAGGTGATACATCTGCAGAGATGCTTCTCTGAGCTAGCCTACGTGGATTCTGGGGTAGCAGGAAACTTCATCTGGTAAGAGGTGGTGACTCGGCTTGGAATCCCCGTAATACCCCTATTGATGCCTCGTGTCATTGTGTCGGTGGATGGCAGACCACTGCAGGAGGTCGTCACCGAGGTGACAGAAGAGGTGAAGATGCAGATCGGGGATTTACATCGTGAAAGAATTGCCTTCTACGTCCTGCCCGGTCTCTCCTATCCCCTGCTCCTCGGGCTTCCCTGGCTCCAGACTCACAAACCTGCCCTGGACTGGTGCTCTCAGGACATGCTGCAGTGGGGTCCTCTCTGCCAAGAGAGATGCCTGCATCCGTTCTGCCACCTGGTTCCCCACAACCAGCTTCTGTTCTTCCTGGTTTACCGGCTGCCTATTGGCAGTACGTGGACGTCTTCAACAAGACAGAGGCAGAAGTCCTCATGCCTCATCGGCCGTATGATTGCCCTATAGACCTGGTTCCCGGTGCTACACCACCCAGGGGATGAATCTACCCGTTTTCCCAGCCGAGTCGCAAGCCATGTCTGAGTATATCACTGACAATTTGGCTAGGGGCTTCATTCGAAAGTCCACGTCCCCTGCTGGCGCAGGGTTTTTCTTTGTAGAGAAGAAGGAGGCACCCTTCGACCCTGTATGGATTACAGGGGCTTGAATGCAATCACTGTCAAGAACAAATAACCACTGCCACTGATTCCAGAGCTCTTTGACAGGCTCAAGGGGCTCGCATCTTCACGAAATTAGACCCCCGAGGAGCCTACAACCTGGTTCGCATACGTGCCAGAGATTAATGGAAGACGGCTTTCAACACCAGAGACGGATATTAAGAGTATTTGGTCATGCCATACGGGTTGTGTAATGCCCCCGCGGTGTTCCAAGAGTTTGTCAATGACATCTTCCGCGACCTGTTGTAAACATATGTAGTGGTGTATTTGGATGATATCCTCATCTTCTCCCTGGATTTATCCTCTCATAGACGGAATGTACTGCAAGTCCTCCTGCGACTGAGGAGGAATCGATTGTATGCCAAGATAGAGAAATGCGTCTTTGAGCAAACCTCTTTGCCATTTTTCGGGTACATCATCTTGGATTCCAGACTATGGATGGACCCCGAGAAGCTTCCGCCGTTCTGAAGTGGCCCTGTCCTGTGGGGACTAAGGCTATCCAGCAGTTCCTTGGCTTTGCAAATTATTATCGGCAATTCATTCCCCATTTCTCTTCCTTGATCAAACCCTATCACGGCTGTCATCTGTAAGGGAGCAAAATCCTGCAACTGGACCCCGGAGGCCGAAAAAGCCTTCTCCACCGTAAGGCGCTCCTTCTCCGAGACTCCTACCTTGCACCGACCAGAAGTAAACAGACAGTTCATTGTAGAGGTAGACGCCTCCTCCATAGGAGCAGGGGCTGTCCTCTCCCAGAAATCCTCTTTGCGTCAGTTAGTCACCTGCGTTTTTTTCTCCAAAGCATTTACCGCATCAGAGCGCAACTATTCTATCGGGGATCGTGAATTGCTAGCCATCAAATTGGTATTAGAGGATTGGCGACACCTCCTCGAGGGTGCCATTTATCTGTTCTTTATCTTCACCTACCATAAGAACCTGGCTTATCTCCAGTCCGCCCAGAGGATCAACCCCCGGCAGTTCCGGTGGTCTGTGTTCATTGCCCGTTTCAATTTTGAACTGCACTTCCGGCTTGGCAGCAAAAACGTCAAGGCTGATGCCCTGTCAAGGTCCTTGCAGCCGTCGGATGTGGAAGAAGAGTCCTTCCATATCATTGATCCCACCAAGATAATCACTGTGTGGCTCCCTTAAAGGTACCTTCACACGTGGCAATATTGCTAGGCAATTTCACTGGTTGCATTTGCTGGTTGCAGTGAAATCATGGACACATTGTTCTATTTTGTTGCTGTGTACAAATGGAACAATGTGTCCATGATTTCACTGCAACCAGCAAATTGCCAGTGGTAATTGCCTAGCAATATTGCCGCGTGTGAAGGTACCTTTACGTATAGCTGGACTTCCCACAGGTAAGACCTTCGTGGCACAGGATAAGAGGAAGACGGTCTTGTCATGGGGACACTTGTCGAGAATTGCCAGCCATGTTGGAGTTAAAACTCTTTATTCTGTTATCACTATTGGTGGTCTACTATCTGTCAAGAAGTCCACGATTTTGTTGCTTCATGTCCGTCTTGTGCTAGAAATAAGGTGTCCAGGAAGTTGCAGGCTGGATGTATACTACCTCTCCCAGTTCCATCAGCTCCGTGGCAACACATAGCCATGGATTTCATTACGGATCTTCCCTGCTCCTCCGGCTGTATGGTCATATGGGTAGTTGTCGGTAGCTTCTCTAAAATGTCCGCTCCTGAGGTGGCAAAGATATTCATCGAACACATCTTCTGGCTCCACGGATTTCCTCGTCATATTGCGTCCAATAGGGGAGTCCAGTTCACTTCCCGATTCTAGAGGGCGCTGTGCAAGAATATGGACATCACGTTGGGCTTTTCCTCTGCCTATCATCCTCAGTCCAAGGGGCAGGTGGAGCGCATTAACCAAGTCCTCACCATCTATCTTCGGCACTTCGCCAACGCTCATTACGATAACTGGACCTGTCTCCTCCCTTGGGCGGAATTTGATTACAACAATCACTCTAGTGAGTCATCAGCTAAATCTCCTTTTGTCGGGTATTCGGGCATCATCCTGGTTTGCCTCATCTGATCTCCTCAGCATCCGGTAACCCGGCGGCTGATGCATTGTCCGTGGACTTCTCCAAGATCTGGAGAGAGACCAGAGACGCTCTTACACAAGCCTCCGGCAGCATAAAGAGACATGCTGATAAAAGACGTCTGGATTTGCCATCTTTCCTCCCAGGCGATAAAGTGTGGCTTTCTTCCAGATATGTCAGGCTGAAGGTGCCATCCTACAAGATAGTGCCGTGTTATATCGATCCCTTCGAAGTCCTGTGAGGCATCAACGACGTTGCCTACAAGCTGAGACTGCCTGCCTCGCTTTGCATCCCTAACTCCTTTCATGTCTCATTGTTGAAACCAGTGGTGCTTAATTGCTTTCATATATCCTCTGGCACTGTGCCACGGCGTCTCACCTCCGAGAATGACTATGAAGTCAGGGACATCCTTACCATGAAGAAAAGCAGAGGCAAAACTCTCTTCCTAATTGACTGGGTTCTGTATAATGAGAATGCACAATAGGGTCTTATATCCTAAGAGAGATTGATGGTAATGAACAGAATGAAAGCTGCTCACCTGGTGAGGTTGTGTAACCCACAACCGGCATGCTCACTCAACAACGCACCTGCTGCAGGGACCGCACTTCCACAGGTCACCATGGAGTACATCAGCTATCCAGGACAAAGTGCCTTCAAGTCTGAGCTTCTGCTCAGGAAAAAACAAACTCACCAAGATATCTTAGATGATGATAGCTTTATTCCACCAACGCGTTTCGGAGCCCCTCCTGGCTCCTTCCTCAGGGTGCTCCGAAACACATTGGTGGAATAAACCTAGAATCATCTCAGATATCTTGGTGAGTCTGGTTTTTCCTGAGCAGCAGCGTGGACTTGAAGGCACTTTGTCCTGGATAACTAATTGACTGGGTTAGCGTCGGTCCTGAGGAGAGATCCTGGGAGCCATGGGAGAACATTGATGCACCACGCATTCTGGTGAGGTTCTTAGCACTCCTTTGGAGGAGGGGGCGTGAGGGAGGGGGTACGGTTAGGTCTCATGGCGCCGCTCCCCAGCTCATTTCTCCTGGGTCTGCATCCTCTGCTCCTCTTCCAATCAGGCATCCGGCGTCCAGGCGTGCTGAGTCTCAGAGCCATCGCCGTGTCGCCGTGTCCCCTTCCTGTCTGCTGACCACCGGGCTCACACATCAGCACACTACAGTGGTCCGAGTCATGAATCTAATCAGCAGTGCACTAGGCGTGGCCGCGCTCCTCCTCTGTGAATCTAGGGGCCGGCATGGCTCAACCTGACACTCACCTTGACCAATAGCTGTCTGTCCACTGGTATATCAGGCCACCTCCACTGCTGGGAGGTGCCTAATTATTGTGTTAGTATGCTTCTGCTTCTCTGACTGGTAGTCAGGCCCACCTTGTGCTCTCCTCTGGTAGAACCCGTTCCATCTCTCCTGACTCCGGGCTCTGGTGCCCCCTTCCCTGTTTGACTTTACTGTAATATAGACTAACCCTACGAGCCACCCCTCTGGTACTAGCAGCTGTGGTATTTAGACCCCTTGGGCTTGTCCCTGACAATCCCTGTATAGGGGTTGGCTAAACTAGGACCAGCTCACCCAGGGGAGTACAGTACCACGGCCCAGTGGGTCCACTCTAGGATGCCATCCCCCAGAAGCGTGACATATATATAGGCATAACTGGCGCTACAGCACGTGGCCGGTATGACTCACATGGCCTGGGTGATTGCTTGACCTAGCGGTACACAGGGTTAAGTGTGAATTAGCTTTGTAATTGTACGCAAGGGGTTAACAGCTAAGAGGTGCATGAGTGGTGCTAATTGCTCACGGTTGCAGGTGTGGCTGTGGCAGGCTGGATAAGGGCTGCCTAGAGCTGAGTATTGGAAGATTTGAAATTGGGCCATTCAGTCTGTGAGAGAGAGCAGAGCCTCTGGGAAAGATGAATCCAATTCCTGTGTGAGTGGAGCAATGTGTCATGTGCTTAGTTGGCGCTGACATTGCTGGGTGCTGCTGTGTATGTTGTTTGTCTGCATGGTTTATAGTTGTCAAGGTCTTTGCCTCCTGTGTTGTGCTCCAGACCTGCATTCACTATTATATTCAACTGCTGTTTGAGGGGTTAATGTGTGACTCACCAGGAATCCCCTCCCCCTGGCTTTAAATAGCTTTCCCTCTCCTCTGTCAGGTGCTGCTGATAGTTATTTGTTTAGGTCTTGGTGCTGTGTTGATGCTTGCTGCTGGACTAAGTTTTTCCTTGGGAGAAGCTGTGATCCCTGACCCGTGGGTGGAGGTAGGGGCCCTCAGCCTAGGGCTAATCAGGACTTTTAGAGTACAGGGTGGCGGCTCGGAACTCCTCACCACCAGGGGTACCTCCAAGATCAGGGCAAGCCAGGGACCCCAGCATCAGGGTCAGATTAGAATCTCCTGAGCCCTCTTGCCCATTTCACCTACATGTTACTTGATTCCCTTACTTTCCAAGCGTTACATTATCAGCAGACAATTAAAATTTTTTTTCTCTGAGCCATTATGTCTTAGACATCCTCTGCAGATGCCTTCTCACAACTAATGCAGACCATCTCAGCTAAGGTCACTGATCTGCGGATGCAAGTGGTGCAGCAGCTGCAACAGGTTGTGGAGTATCGGGTCTGGGCCTGGTTCTGACTGGTGTCATATACCAATGCCGGTGTGTGTGTCCCAGAATGTGTGCAGGGACAGTATAGAGCAGCAGGAGCTCTGTGTAGTGGCTGTGAGCACCTTAGTAGCCTGTAAATGTGGCACCCCAGGGGTTAAGTGCCACAGAAACAACAGCATGGGTTAACTCCCCACAGAACACCTGACACTGCACTTGCACCTCTAGGCCAGAAGGGGGAGCTAAAGCAGCTCCCTTATATATTCTGGTCTGAGGAGGAAGTAGTTAGTTGAGAGTTGACAGTTGACAGTTCAGTTGAGTGCAGGGAGCACTAGGAGGAGGACCTGTAAATGGGAGCAGTGCTGATCTCCTGACAGGGACCACTGACTACTTTTTAGGCCTGAAGCCAGGGTCTGAGGAGAGGAGTACAAGAAACAGAGGAACATATCTAGGAGACTGAGTTACCTCATAACTTGCCCCAGAGGAGCGCACAAGTCGGATACCGGATCCAAATCTGTGACTGAAACATGCAGCACAGAAAACACCGGGTTAGTGGAGGTTACATACCTACACCGTACCCCAGCGAAGCAACACGGCGGTGTCAGAAGCACACGGAAAGACTCAAGTTGCCTAGCAAAGGGGGTACCTGTGAGGAGAGACAGGCCAGCAGCCTAACTGAAGCAGCAGCAGGGCCACACACAAGGCGCAGGAGTAGGAAGCTGAGGACCAGGACAGGGTAGGAACAACTTGGCCCCGGTACAGACTCCATGGACAGTACTCTACTGAATACCATCACCAGTAAAGTCTTGGAAAACTTCAAAACTGTGAGTGTGTGTGATCCTTGTGCTCAAACTCTGCGTACCCTCACAAACTACCATCATCTCTACTACTACCTCTATCCTACAACATCCATAGCACTATCTATAGACTATTACTACTACTGCCCTGGGGAATCAAGCTCTACCCGCGGAGAGCCATTACATCTCCAGCTGCCAAACATCATCCCCAGAGGTTCTGCAGCAGCGGTGGTTCCCTCACTGACCACAACCTGTGGGTGGCGTCTCAACAAACTTCCCTGTGAATATCCCCCCATTACTTGCGAAACCCGGGACACGGTCCGGACGAAGACCGTCGTGATATCCCCAGAGGTATCCCGGTCCGGTACTGAGTACCCCGTCCCAGTGAGATCTACAACTGCATGGACTGAACTCCTCCAAGGGGAACTAGGCCAAAGAAAGGGTGTACCGGCTGTGCCCGAATCCCTATGGGACTGTGAATGACCCGTATGTTCTGTGTGTAATAGCACTGTAATCCTGTTAAGTGTTGTACAGATTGTCCTGTGTATGTTACGTGGATGTAAATAGTGCCAGGCGGTCGTAACCGCCATTAGGACTGACTGTCAGGTTGTCAGAGTCCCGTTGACCAGTGTATGAGATGTGTGCAGTGTAACAGCCTATCTGAAACCGGGTGGCCTGTGTCAACAGGGATGTATCGGCTACGTACCGTATCCCTGGGGGTCCATAAGGGTCTTGTGTAAATATATCAATATGTACTATAGGTTGTTAAGATGTAAATACTGCTATGTATGTGTTCTGATGTAAATACAGTACTGCCATGTCTGCTGTACAAAGTGTATATAAGACTACACGACCATAACCATCATAGGGAGCTATGATTAGTGCTCCTTGTGTTCTATAGAGCTGCAATCAGTGCTCCCGTGTATATAAGCCTTTTTAAAGAGGTATATGTGAATTGTAATGTGCTGTTATGTGAGATGTAATGTCGTGTTACTATGTGAGTGTATTATATGTGATGTTAGTGTGCCACCCCTGCTGGGGATTGCCACAGGACCCATCCAGTGCAAAGAGGGATTTAGACTTTGGTTCACACAGCACACAACACCTTCAACCACAGACCTGAAGGGGGAGCTCTACTTGCTGCTTTAAGCAAGTTCCCTTATAAGTATCCAGGCCTGAGGGGAGGAGTCAGTTAGTCTGCTCTGAGCAGTGAAGAGAGCAGCATTTTTGTGTCTGGGGGAAAAAAGCTGATCCTCCCGGATGCTCCCCGATCCTCCCGGTCTTGTGCAAACCGGCGCCCCCTAACATGGGGGTCTATGGTGCCAGATTGCATCGGAGCCACACCCGGGGCCGGACGCCGGGTATTGAAGCTCAGCGCTAGCCAGCGCTGAACTTCAGCACCACCAGCAGTCCCCTTCTGACAGTTCAGGACCACAGCTAGTGGGGAGCTAGAATTATCAGCAGCTGCGGCTGAAAATGAGCCATCTGGCTGCACACTGGACTGGAGGGCATAATTGGCCCTCTGGTTCTGTGTCCAGATCCGGTCCAGGGCTGTCAGGTTCACCCCTGACAACCCCGGATCGGATCTTGCCGTGGTGTGAAGCCAGCCTTATAGATTGTTTTTATTGCACAAAAATTCCAGCTATTCTCCTTTTGTCCTCACCCTCGCCTGGTAGATGCACCTAGAGATCCCCATTACTGGGGTGATGATATAAAAAGCTTTACATCAGACATCATATAGGTTACACTATGGCATCCAGCATCAAGCACTCCTATAGCTGGTGCTACCATCCTATCTACAGCTTACCATATTTACTTCTTCACCCTCATGGCCAGCATATGTGCCTCCTGATTTTTTAGAAGGGATATTCTGTGGTAATGACAAGTACTCCTTGTTATCCATAACTTTTACATGTTTTTGTACTTTGTATATTTTAATAACTGTAATAATATTGTTTTTTATTGCACCTTTAATCCTTTTGTCCTCATGTTCCCATGTGGAGTATGCTTCCTCTGAGGTTTTGTCCTGGGTGTTAAAATTATTTTTTCTTCACCATAACTCATATGGTTCAATCCTAATAGACCAATGGATTTTGCATTACAAGGTAGGGTGAAGGGATTTGATAACACTTCCCGTAGTGCTCTAGATGTGGCTCGCGACCATCTCTCAGAGCTGAATGTGGATCTTGGGGTGAGAAAGGTTGGGGACCTCTGCTATCAGGGGTGTAACTGCAACAGGTGCAGGGGTTGCGATCGCACCTGGGCCCTGCAGCCTAGGGAGGCCCCAAAAGTCCCTTTGGCCTATAGAAAAAGACTAATACTATTAAAGATTTGCAATAATTGGGGGCCCCGTTGGAGCTTTCGCATCGGGGCCTAAGGGCCTGAAGTTACGCCACTGTCTGCTATATATTATAGCTATTGCCAAAAGTAATATGAAACATATGTGTACAACATATAATTTGTACATTACTAGAAATTACATTTACCATATATTTAACGTTGATGCTGTAAACTAATGCAGTCATTATATGACAGGAATCATTACAGTCACTTACAAAACAGATGCCCTAATACTTTACCTGTTTTATATGATCATTCAATGAGATTGTAATTCCATTTTTCTTTCGTAGCAACTCATATGTCATCAGAGTATAAAACACTACAGTAATAAGCAAAGGAAGGCAATAATAGAAGCTGAAAAGCCAGGGGTCTTTATATGTCTTGTAAAACTAAAAGAAGAAAAAAGTAATATGTAAGATGCAAAAAATAATTGCATTTCTTGATACAAGTCATTTTTCAAATATAAAGACTAGCAAGTTTTCTATATACCGTAATGTATTTTTCGGATGCACTCCACCCCCCTCAACCCAAAGTGGGGACAAGATGAGGTGGCTTCTTACAAAACGAATCTTAAAGAAAAAGTAAAAAAAAAATTACAGAAGGGTATGCAGTTGTGGAGCGGGGTGCAGGAGGCAGGTTTTACGGGTCCACAGAGGGTAGGGTGAAGCTGTGGCCCCGGAGCTGCAGAGGGATCGCGGCGGCTTATTGTGGGAGCCGCCATTTTTCTTTTGCCTGCCTGCATTGCCAAGCTGCAATTCGGTATGTAGTGTCCTAACTTCCAAAAAAGGGCTGTGCATCTCGAAATGTAAATGTGTTGCCTCTGCGGTCATTTTCTGGAAGTCTGGACACTAGAAGCTGAATTGCAGGTTGGCAATGCAGGCAGGCAAAAGGAAAATGGCAGCTCCCACCATGCATATCACCGCGGCATCTCGGCAGATCTGTGGCCTCAGCTTTGCCCCCACCCTCCGTGGACCCATGAAACCGGTCTCCTGCACTCCCACTCCACCACAGCAACACCCACTCAGTAAGCCATGGGGTCCATGTACCAGGATGGGGGGCCCATGTACCAGGATGGGGGGCCCATGTATCAGAATGGGGGGTCATGTATCAGGATGGGGGGCCATATAGCAGGATGGGAGATATATACCAGGATGGGATGGAGAAATATGTACCAGGATGGGGGATATATACCAGAATGGGGGGCTATATACCAGGATGGGGGGCTACATACCAGAATGGAGAGCTATGTACAAGGATGGGAGAATATGCATAAGGATGGGGGCATACCAGGATGAGGGGCCATACATACCAAGATGGGGGACATGTATACCTGGATAGGGGGGGTCATGTACAAGGATGACAGACATATATACTGATTAGAAGATCAACACTGACATAAGATGGACCCCATTTAACATTAAAAATTACATTTTTTTCTCTTTCCTTCACCAACTTTGGGGTGTGTCTTATAATCTGGTGCATCTTATAAAGCGAATAATTATTTATTATTATTTATTTATATAGCGCCATTAGGTTCCATGGCACTTTACATGAGGAATGGGCAGAAGAAGACAAGTACAATAAACGTGGACAATCAGGTCATAATTGTACAAGAGAGGAGAGAATCCTGTCCCCGAGGGCTCACAATCTACAAGGTGCGGGTAAGGATACAGTAGGAGCATGAAATAATACTGTATATCCTTTAGAATGAAAGCTCTCTCTCCTCCTGTACCTGACTATGCCTTCAATTGTTGATAATGAACTTGTCTATGTATGCCCTTTTCAACATTTACAGCCCCATGGAAAATGGCGCAATAATAATAAATAATAATAATTAATAATAAAGCTGCTTTTTCTGGAAATCAACAATAATCAGGCTAGTTGTTGCATCTGTTCAATATATAGCCCCAAAAAGGTCTTAACGTATACTGAACAAAAATACAGTAAAAATACAATACTTTTGTTTTTGCTCCCATTTTTCATGAGCTGAACTTTAAGATCTTATGACTTTTTTTCTGCACTCGAAAGGCTTTTTTCTCTCATATATTGTTAACAAATTTGTCCTATTGAGCACTTCTCCATTGCCAGCATAATCCATTCACCTCACAAGTGTGGTATCTCACTAGACTGTATGATTATTGCCTTAGGCTGGCTACAATAAAAGGCCCTTCAAAAATGTGCAGTTTTAAAGTACTGGGAGGGTCCTGGGGATAAGAAAACTAGTCAGTATCTGGTGTGACCACCATTTGCCAGTCTGCCATCCACCTTTATGGTGAAACATGGGACTCTTCCTTGAATAGAACACTTCACCAACGTGCCATACTCCTTTGAATGTGAGCATTTGCCGATTGAAATCGGTTTTGATGACGAACTGCAGTCAGGTGCAAACCCCAATGAGAATGACAACCATGCAGATGAGCTTCAGTGAGACGGTTCCTGACAGTTTGTGCAGAAATTCTTTGGTTATGCAAACCAATATTTGCAGCACCTGTCCGAGTGACTAGTGTCAGATGATATTGAAGGGGAAGATTATGGATGTGGAACTCTGCCATTGTGAGGCCAGTTGGATGCACTGTGAAATTATCTGAAATCCCATTGAAGATGGCTTATGGTAGAGAAATGAACATTCAATTTACAGTAAATAGCTGTGGTGGACATTTTTGCAGTCTGCATGCCAATTAAACGCTCCATGAAAACTTGCGACATCTATGGCATTGTACTGTGTGATAAACTTGCTCACTTTAAAGTGCTTTGACAAAGGAAACTAACATATATTAAGTCCCATTATTTGATAGGAAAAAGGCCTTTTGTGTGCATAGAAAAAGATTACCGTAGATCTTTAAGTTCTGCTAATGAAAAATTGGAGCTAAAACAAAGGTGCTGCATTTATATTTTTGTCCAGTATAGTATCATCTTTGATAATGCATAATTGTATTGATTGGGCAAAAATACTGTGCTGTTTGATTTTATAACATATATTTTAGGGGTTGGAGATTTCCTTTCCAATGTAATTTGGTTTTATACCTACCACCAGTAAGGCTGGCTTCACACTGCAGTTTTTTCCTGATCAGTGTCCATCCAGTTTATGTGCCAAAACCAGGAGTGACTCCAAACCTCAGAACAGGTGTCAATCTTTCAATTATAGTTTTTCTCTGCAAATTCCTCTCCTGGTTCCTCTCCTGGTTTTGGCACACAAACTGGATGAACACTGATCAGTGAAAAAACTGCAGTGTGAAGCCAGCCTAACAAGAGCCTCATTAGACTGTGAGCCCTCGTGGACAGGGTTCCTGCCCCTTCTGTACCTGTACGTCCTGATCGCCTAGATTTAGTGTACTTGTTCTTGTCTCCCTCATCCTCATGTAAAGCGCCATGGAACCTAATGGCGCTATATAAATAATTAATAATAATAATAATAATTACATCCCATAGACTGTGAGCCCTCGAGGACGGGGTCCCACACCCTCCTGTTTGTACGGACTTCATGAATATATTGAACTTTTCCTCGTCTACCCTCCTATAATGTAAAGCGCCATGGGAACTAATGGTGCCATATAAATAAATAAATAATAATAATAATTACATTCATGTTTTTAGAGAAGTCATTGATCTGTGCACTAACTGTGAACATGGTTCCCTCGTGTAGTAGTCATCACTCTGGTGTCTGCTGTCTCTAAAGGTGCCATCACAATATTGCTAGGCAATTTCATTAGCAATTTGCTGGTTGCAGTGAAATCATGGACACATTGTCACATTTGTACACAGCAACAAAATAGAACAATGTGTCCATAATTTCACTGCAAACAGCAAATTGCCAGTGAAATTGCCTAGCAATATTGCCGCGTGTGATGGTACCTTAAGGGTATGTGTATATCTATCTGTATATATTTAATGGCCACTTTACACGTCTCGATATCGGCATCCAACTCCGACCAAAAGTCACGTGGTTCCTGCGTTGGTCCCAATATCGTTTGTGCGTTGTATGGTGTAAAATCCAATACGATGCACGAACGATGCCAAAACGATATCGTGGATCAAATGAGCAGGCTCTCCAACGGCCCGATATTGGATGGATGTTGTGGCCGGATCGTGCTGTGTAAAAGCCCAACTACGATGTGGAGTACAACTTCCCCTATCCTGTCCCATGTTAAATGGTCGTTCTTGGGTCGGTCGTACAAGGGGGCGTACACATCGTAGTGGCGTTGCCTGCCGATATCGCGCTGTGTAACTTCTCCTATGCGATCTTGGAATTCTGCCCAGAAAAAGCACGCTCCCGCGGCGTTGTATCCAATATCGGACCGACGTTGGGACGTGTAAAGTGGCCATAAGGGTACATCTAGGGATACCTGCATAAGATGTCTTTAATGGTGGGTTTACACGCTAGCATATCCTGAACGATAACACTGATGACCCTCCAGAGGTTTTTCTAGGCAAAACTGCCCAGGAATAAGTCTCTTTTAATCCCTGAAGTAGTTTCAAGGAAAGCTTGGCAACATCTTTGCTTTGTACAGTAGTGTTCAAAATAATAGCAGTTTAATATGACTAACCAGATTATTAACTGTTTTGGGGAAAAATGATCTGATCTGCATGTTTTTGAGTCTATATTTGAAAAATTAATTGTAATTGGTGAGGTCAAAATGATAGCAGTGTGGAGTTCAATTAATGATGCCAATCATTCTGTGAAGAAACAGGTGTGAATCAGATGGATCTTATTTATGGGTGAAGCCGGCTCACGTTGTACATGCATTTTTCCTTGAAAACCTGTCAAATATAGGTCCAATGCCTTGTTCAGAAGAACAGTGTATTTTGATGAAGTAGAAAACACCGGTGCTTGTGTTCTTGAATTTCTCTTTATTATTTTTTGAAAATTATAAAATCATTCAGCATGCTAGCTGGGCGCTAGACGCGTTTCGGTAGTTGTTCTTCCGAAACGCGTCTAGCGCCCAGCTAGCACGCTGAATGATTTTATAATTTTCAAAAAATAATAAAGAGAAATTCAAGAAGACAAGCACCGGTGTTTTCTACTTCACATTGTTTCCTGGGCAGTTGCCAAGCTGCCACACCAGGTGCAGGAATCCAGGAGGTTAATGGGCAGTGGAACGGCCTATCCCTTTCCCCTTTCCATTTGAATGAGTGTATTTTGATGAAGAAGTTGATTGGAGAGGGTAAATCTGATGAAATGGAGAATCAGTAATTACAATAAATTCCAGATTACCTCTAAGAATGGTGTAATTTGGCTTGGCTGAAACATGCAGGTTTTCATTTCTTGTCCATGATAGTCAAAATATATAACATTGAAGCCTACGACCTCTGGGATTGCCAGTATGACTGATATTGTCCATATATATAGAATTTCCAATAACGTCCACTTAGTAGCACGGCTTCCACCAGGGTGATTCCAGGACGCAACTGCTCTGTACTGAATTGAAACAAATAAATAGTTGCGTGTATTTATTTTTTGGAAAATCTCTTTGTGGAATATGTTCATATATAAATTAAATTAAATATTATTATTAAGACAACATGGTATGTTTTAACCCTTAATTTACAATATGCAGTACTGTATTCTCTTTACTTGTATGGCTTTTCAGCAATTCATATTAATGTATTCTTTATTTGTTCATATTATCAATGTTACTTTTTTTCTTCTCCCCTTTATACAAATAGCTTACTATTAGTCTGTGTCATTGGTATGCATGTGCAATATGTGCCCTCTAGTGGTTGTTCATTTTACAAGTAGTTTTATTATTTTGGAGTAATACCCTTTAGTAAAATGGCTGCTGCTATTACAAATGACAATGATTAATGTGCTTGCACTAGTCTCTCTGTATGTGATTTTATATTCCCATGACACCTAGGTGTTCCAGCCAATAGGTAAGTGCTGAGTCTTGCTCCTAGGTATTCAGTGCCTGTATGCAGCCAGTATGGCGCTTAAGTTTATAGTACTACAAGTCCCTGACTGGTGAACTGAATTTCTTGGAAATTTTACTGAAGTTAGTGTCTAAAGAAAATGTCCCATGCAAGCGTCAGAGCTTACATTTTACAATACGATATTCGTATATGAAATGATGCTTTAAGCAACATGCTATATATATTAAAGTGAGAAAAAAGGAAGACCTTTCTGGATAAAGTGCATACATTTATAAAAATAAAATCAACCTTTATTCATGTCCATATTAAAAAGTTACCCCTGAAGAATAGCAAGTTTGACCCATTTCAAGCATTTTAAATGCCTTTAGTCGTAGATAAAATGAAATGTTACAGAACACACATATATGGCCACTTTTCACGTCCCAACATCGTTTCAATATTGGATACAACGGCACGGGAGTGCGCACTTTTTTGGCTGAAATCCAAGATCGCCTAGGAGCTGTCACACAGGGAGATATCGGCAGGCAACGCAACTGCGATGTCTACGACCCCTCGTACAAGCGACCCAGGGAACGACCATTTAATATGGCAGTGAATAGCGGAAGTTGCTTTCCAAGTCGGTGTTGGGCTGTCACACAGCACAATCCTGCCAGATCGTCCATCCAATATCGGGCAGTTGGAGAGCCTGCTCAATTCTTCCCCGATATCATTTTGGGCAACGTTCTTGCGTCGAATTCCACATTTACACCACACAGCGCACGAACCACATGACTATTTATCGAAGTTGGACGACGATATCGGGACGTGTAAAGTGGCCAATATACAAGTTACATTTATTGATGTAACTTACTAATGCAATCTGTTGTGTATTTGTATAAGCATGTGGTGTTGTACGGTATAATTTGGATGTCTTAGGGCCCTTTCACATCAGCGTTTTTCGTAATTCGCGGCAGATGCGTGAAAAAACCGCATCTGCCGCGTTTGGATAAACGTCACTTAGCGCCACTTTTTTGGCGATATCCAATAGGAAGTATAGGGGACTATGGCAGGCAACGCAACTGCGATGTTCTGACTTGCGCAGCGACCAGGAAAAAAAATGGCGTGAAGCGGAGTTTTTTCTGTGCTGCCCACAGCACGACTGAAGTGCCCAAACGCGCAGTTGCCGCTCATCTGCCGCATATCACTTTACTTCCTATGGTGAATAAACCCACACAGCGCACGAACTGACTTTTATGGGGCAAACGCGTGGCCATATACGTATTTTTTTACACAGCAATCTGTTCGTGTAATTGAATAAGCTGATGTGTGATAAGCATCTTAGCCATGTAATGAAAAAACTGACAAATTGCTGCAAGGTGAATAGGAATCATTAATTAATTAATTGTAATTATTTTCACCTGTATGTTGCAAAATTGTTACTTGTATATATGTTTGTTCTGTAACATTTGATCTTTATCTATGACTAAAGGTACCGTCACACGCTTCAATTGTTGTTAGCATGCAAGCGAGATCGCTAACAACATTGCTCACATCGCTGGTAAGCTATCACACAGGCAGACTCACCAGCGATGTTGACCAGCGAGATCCTGGAAACCATGGTAAACATCGGGTTACTAAGGCGGCGCAGCGCTTAGTAACCGATGTTTACCATGAATACGAGCTCCCAGCATTGGCTGTGAGGCGCTGGGAGCTCGTTCATCGTTGCTCCGCCGGTGTCACGCGCAGCGATGCTGTGTGTCCATCGGCCAACCAACGATAGATTTGAAGTCCCATCCTCAAATCAAATGATCAACTATCATCTGACTGATTGCTGATCGTTAATAGTGTCACACGCAACAATGTCATTTCAATATCGGCAATGATATCGTTACGTGTGACAGTACCTCAAGGGTTCATCTGAAACGCGTCAGACTTGCTATTCCCCATGGGGTAACTTTTTAATGTGGACACAAAGGATGATATTATTTTTTAAATTCATGCACTTTGCCCACAAATGTGTTTTTTTTTTTTCTCACTTTAATATATTATCCTGCTGGTCAAACAGGTGGAAGAGGGCACATGTGCAATAAATACTTATGGAGGTATGCTATGTCAGAGAACATGATATGCTGTTGCTATGTGTGGTGCCCCTCTGGCTAGGCGCCACAGAGAGGTATTGCAATCTGACAACCAATGTGATCTCTCTGTAAGTTATCAGTTCAGGTTTAACCAATAGAGTCTATTCTTACACACACGTAGGACTAGGCCACTTAGAGTAGGGGGGACTAGTAATTTAGTAGGTCCCAAAAGGGGGTGGACCTATGGTAGAGTAGTGAGGGTGAGTGACAGTTTAGAGACAGTACTGGGAAGGCAGTCAGTGAGGACGGGCCTGACAGTACGGTTGACAGGAGGGAGCCCCATCTTTAAGTGGGAGCCCAGGACAGAAGGCAACGGGCCAGGACTGGTTGGAGCCAGCTGGTCACATTAGGGGAAAAACTCGGCAACGCGGGAAGCCGAGGCGGTCAGAAGTTCACCTCTGACCGCAGATCAACGAGCTGTGGGCCCTTAGTAACCGGGTTGCCGACAGCACCACAAGGACATCTCACCCCTCGAACAGAAACCGGTTGAGGGCACTAGTGGTTGTGGACTGAATTCCGGTGGCGGGAGAAATCGTGCGCTCCTGCTGCTCCCGTCCATACCGGTAAGGGACTGACCTGGATGGCTAGTGTTATACCGTAGGACTGGCGGGTGAGCACTGTGAAGGTGGTAGAGACAGGAAGAGTAAGGACTGACCCCGAAAGACAAAGAGAGAAAACATCTAGAGACTCCATAAGGGGGACCCTGAGCTGGCAACATCCACCCGGTAAACCAAACTGTATCGTGTTCTGTTTTACCTTCTGCCGGTACTGAGTAAAATGGAGTCAAACTTGAACTGGTCTCTGTTGTTCTTCCCATCGGTGCCCGGAGGGCTTCAACACTATCACCAGCAGATCACCAGAGGGGTAAGAACTATCAATACAACTCCCCTCATCCTCTATCACCACTGCCCTGAGATAATAGCTCCACCTGTGGGGAGCTGGACCACTCTCTGCTGCACCCACAATCACCTCAGCAGCCAGCTTGCAGCGCCGGTACCTTTATTACCGGGAACTGCAGGTGGCGTCACGTTCCCCTGTAAATATTCCCTCCCCACCATCTAACAAATGATAACCAGGGCACAGAAAAGGGATCCCGACCACCCGTGATTTCCCCATCCAAGAAGCCATCAGTCCCAATGTCCGAGTACCCCCCTAGCTCTGGCCACATCACTATGCTTTATATATACGACTGTATAATGATATGTATCGGTAATGGGTATGAGATTGCAGACAAGCAGCATTAACAATATTGGGAGCATTTTTAGCACCTACAAAACTGAAGCATGTAAAATAAGACCAGGAATATATTTCACTTCATTATATATTTTTAAGAGTATGTTGTATATTACAGTTTTTTTTTGTTTCATCCAACAATGTATCAAACCCCAAAGACCACAGAAAACACCTGCCCCTGGATGGATGCCACTAACAGATTGTCATCAAAGAGGCAAGTTTACATATGTTTCTATGTATGTAATTGTATATAGTGTATATGAATGATTAGGAAACTTTCAAATAGTAAAGAAATGTGTGAAATACCAGAATATATTTTAAACCTTAAATTTTTCAAAGTCCCCACTTTTACTTTACACCCCCTTAGCATTCTTTCAAGCAGCTTCATCAGGTAGTCACCAGGATAAACATCCAATGAGCAAGAATGCTCCTCAAGGACTTAAATTGGAATCAGTAGCCTTCAGAAAGTGTTTGTGGCCATCAGTTTTGTTTTACATAAAACCAAAGGAAAACCTGACCACAAAAATGCAGTAAAAATGTAGCAAAACCTTACCTGTGTGAACATAGCCTAAACCTGTGTTTTTTATTCCCAGCAAAACCTATGTGATTCAAGGAAAAGCTGTCCACACACATTGGTTTAATTTTTTTTCAGCTGCACAGGTTTTGCTGTGTTTTGAAAAGAATTAGTGTATCAATTTTAGTAATTGGTGAACGGGGCAATGTTTGAGTTCGCCAGGCTCACACAGGTTTTTTGTATAGTTTGAGTTCGAGGACGACCTTCACTCAAATTTGAATGCGAACCTTGAACTCGGGCTTTAAATTTATCGAATGGGGGCAGGGAGCATTTAAATAAAGCATATAGTGTTTAAATAGCATCATCCTACTTGCCGGTAATACTGGATCTTGCCATTCCCCCGTTGCCTGTACCGCTGCTTGTACTTTTAGAGCCGCTCAATAACTTCCAGGATATTCATTGCAAAGGAATCAACAGCCAATCACATGTGCTGTTGTCACAAAGAATAGACGTCTGTTATTGGCTACTGGAGTAAGCTGAAACCAGTCTATACATTCATATGAGGAGATTCCCGCCTTCTCCAACAGGCAATCACAGATGTCCATTCTCTGCGGCAGTGTCAGTGATTAACAGACATTACAGTACTGTAAAAATATATAAATAATTAAACATGACGTGGTGCTTCATGGTATTTTTGATTCTCAGTGCAGATAAAATGGACGGCTACAGGCTGCCACCCCCAGCTGCCTGGCTTTACTTTGGCTGGAAATCAAAATACAGGAAAGACCATTTTTTTTTATTATTTAAATAATTAAAAAAAAATTGTGTGGGCTTTGCCATTTTTTTGATTGGCAGCCAGGTAAAACCAAGGCAGCTGGTGGCCCCCCATGCTGAAAACTGCAGCCTGCATCCGCCAAGTGCTTTACCCAGCTCTTCCAGTGGCCTTGATGGGGATGGCACACTGGGTAAAGAAGGGGTTAATACCAGCTTTGTATTATCAGCTGGTACTAAACCCGAAATTCATGACATCAGGCGAATATTAGACTTGACCTCCATGAATTTCTAGTAAACAGTAAAATAAAACTCATCACTGAGAAAAAAGTATTTTAATAGAAATAAAACAGAAGACATTTATGACTCCATCTTTATTACCAAAAATACCCTCTCTCCGACGTAATCCACAGGCGACTATCTTCAGCTCTGCTACATCTGTGTGAGGAGACACACACAGGTCTGCTCACACAGATGAGCAGGCACAGACTGAGCTGGGTGATGTGAGAGAGTTCACAGTTGAGCACGGTCAACTATGCCCTCCGGTAACCTCGACATCAATGCAACACTGCCATAAAGTGAGTGGTTCTCGGCTGTGAAAGTGATGATGTCAGAGTTGGGGTTATCCGAGAGAAATCTTTATGGTCAAATAGCTGCAAAGAAGCCACTACTGAGGACCACAAATAAGAAGTATATTTTTTGGCCCAAGCCACACAAGGACTGGACATTAGGTAAGTAAAAATTTGTTATTTGAGGCTGTTGGTATAAACAGTCATTTCATTATGAGTTGTAGAAAATGTGATCAGATGGTTTTGCTCACTGTGAAGCAATGAAAGGGAGGTGTGATAGAGTGGAGGTGTGCTGTTGGTGTGCTGTTGGTTATGCTCTTGGTTATTTATGCCAAATTCAATGCACACTTACCCAGTATAGCTACCACAGCATTGAGTATTGACATGTCACCTCATGCAGTTTGAACTTAGTCGGACCTTCATTTGTATTGCAACAGGATAGTGACAACAACACACCTCCAGGTTATGTAAGGAATTTGTGACTTAGAAGGAGAGGAGTGTAGTGCTGCATCAGATGACATGGCCTCTACAATTACTTAACCTTATATCAGTTGACATAGTTTGGGATAAGATGGACCATAGAATGTGGTCAAGGCAGTCAATAAGTGCCCAGCATCTCTGGGAACTCCTGTGAGATTGTTGGAAAGCCATCAGTGACTACCTGATGATATTGCTTGAGTGAATGCAAAGGTTGTATAAATCTGCCAGAGTAAAAGGAGGGTACTTTTAGGTATGTAAGGTTTAACACATATTCTGGTTTGTGCTACGTGTGTTTCTTGAATATTTCTATGTACTCATTTGTGGTTTTGATGCCTTCATTCTGAATGTCTAAAGTTCATATTCCAATAAGAACAAGGAAAACTATAGCATGGAAAGATGTGTTAAAATATTTGACTGGTACTGTATATTGATTGATTGATTTTTAGACCAATTTCAACACAATGTTAATATTCACATCTATATTCTTTGTAGTAATTTATAAAAAAAAACTATAAAATACAATCAGTTTCATACTACAACCTTTAAAGATAATAATTATTAATATTATTATTTATAATAACTATTACCTGTCAATACTAAGTGCACACAGGCTCAGAACTGTGATTCCAACAGACGACTTTTGTAGGAATGGCATCAGTTTGCAGATTTCAACCCCAAAAGGCCAATTTTTATATAACAACTTTGAATAAAAAAGGAAAGAAATTGGTTTTATGATGGTATTTATGTCATGTTAGTTGGACCAGACTAATAAATACAATTTTATAGATCACATGTTAAAATATGTTCCTAGTCATTATTATATTACTATACAGTATCTTGTGTGAATGTGTATTATAAGCTAATTCAATTTATTGCACAATTTCCTAATTTTACGAAACAAAATGTGGAATAAAACCTCAATGTTCTTATAAAACAGAAAAAAAACCAGAAAAAACATAAAAAAACAGAAAAAAAAAATGTCAGCGTTAGGACTCATCAGACCTGAAGTCACTTTGTCGCAGTTGATGAGCAAACAGACATTGGCCAATGTGTGTATCAAGAACTTCAGAAATAAAAAAATAAGAATTTGAGTTTTTTGAAAAAAAATTTAAGTGTTTAAACTTTTTTTCTCAATATATATATATATATATATAAATTTTAGCTTGTTAGCATATGTACATCATTGGTAGTAGCTGAGTGCTGCAGAGAATTTTTTTCCAGTCAATTTTCGTATAAGTGATAAAATAACATTTCTGCATGTATTTGGATGTCCCTGAGGGCCGAATGTGTTTCAATTATCATTCAGGGGAGGTTGCAGTAATTTACATAAATTATGCACAACTTTGAATGGAGTATACCCATCTACAAGAAGCGACCAAACGGGATGATTACACTCACTTGCAATAACTATCCCCTAATCACTGGATATATGATAATTGGTAGATTGAATTGGGTTTGACTAATACATTCTGCCCTGACTCCCCTCAGCAGCTGATTGCCCTAGTGCCATAATGCTACATTCAAACTCTATGTCTCTATGGCTATGGCTTTGGCTGCCTTCACATCACGATTATGGGCTGTCCGTGTGTATCCTTGTTTTTGCAGGATCCCCCAGACAGCCACGGATCCACACGGATCCCTGCATTCGGATGGCAAATAGCCATCCGTATCCGAATCTATGCAGGATCCGTGTGGATCCTGTGGTCCCTGTCTCTCCCTGTTCTCCCTGTCTCTCCCTCCTCCATCTCCTCTCCCCCCCGCTGGTCTGTCCTGTCCCCTGTCCTCTTTCCTCCGGTATGTAAAAAATAATAAATTTCCTCCTGGGGGATACTTCACCTTTACAGGGATGCGACCGTCTCTATCTGGCTGTAGGACATGTTATTACATCACAGAGTCGATCAGCTGACGTGTCAGCTGATTGGCTCGGTGATGTCACAAGAGGTCCTGCACCCAGATGGAGACAGTTGCATCTCCGGAGGCGCCGTAAAGGTAATGTATCCTCCAGGAGAAAATTTATTATTTTTTACATACCACAGGACAGGGGACAGGACAGGGGACAGGGACAGAATAGACCAGCGGAGGAGAGGAGGAGGAGGGAAAGACAGGGAAAACAGGGAGAGACAGGGAAGATGCAGGGAGAGACAGGGTTTATGTACTGCTTCTGGGTATGCTCAGGACATAACCACAGAGCCGACATCAGATTTGATGTAGACATGGATCTGATGTCCATAGGCTCACATTGTAACTTCCTACGGACCATCACGGATCTGTGGTGTCCGATTTTAGTCACGGACTCCAAAATCGCAGCAGGCTACGATTTTGGCTCCGTGACTAAATAGGACAGCAACAGATGGTGCTAAAATCGGATGCCAATAGGGACACATCCGAGCACATCTGTCGCCCACAGGAATATGTGGCACCCCTGCGAGGGATTGCCACAGGACCCACCAGTGCAAGGACGGATGTACACCTTGGCACACACAGCACACAACACCTTCCACCCCAGACCTGGAGGGGGAGCTCCACTGGCTGTCCTTAAGACAGATCCCATATAAAGATCCAGGCCTGAGGGGAGGAGTCAGTTAGTTCCAGAGAGACTGCAGAGGAGAAAGCAGTTAGTGGAAGGAGCTGGTTGCTGGGACCAAGTCAGGCCAGAACAGGAAGCCTGACCAGCTGTCTGAGCCCTAGGGAGAGGGACGGAGGCTAGTGGTAGAAGTAGGAAGAAGGAAGAAGGGAACAGATCTGAGAACCCTTTAGCCACTCGGACACCGGAGTCCGAAGCTACTATTCATCTACAGTGTAGCAGCAAAAGCCCGGACAGACCTGAAGGATCTATTCCCCCTGAAGTAAAGAATAGAAGACTACAAACCTGACCAAGCATAGGACCAGGGACCTAAGCAGAGAATAGGAATCCCACAGCAAGGTCCTCATTGTTGGTTGTGGAAGAGCACCATGAGAGGGAGACAAAGCGACAGGATCAGCTACAGGCAGAGCTTACCCCAATCACGGCACACACTAACAAAGGAGGCCTCACAACTCTCCAAGGTGAATGTCCCAAGCTGCACTGATACCTGGTTACCCTCTTGGACCGTGCTTGTTACCGGACATCAGTAAAAAGGTACCGAAACAGAGACTATTGTGTGAGTGTATGCCTGCTTCCCCGTCGCCACCTACAGCATTCACCGCATAACCGCTACTACTACTCCCCTCATCCACCCCGCTGCCCTGAGGTAAAGCTCCACCTGTGGGGAGCTGTACTACCAAAGTTGCATTCCCATAACCTCAGCAGCCGGTTGCAGTGCTGGTAACCCCTTTACCAGCTACTGCAGGTGGTGTCAGGTTACTATTCCCCATCATCATCACCCCCATCCCTGCCACTGAGGGACCAGGGCACAGAACCGGCAAACGAGCAGCCGTGATCCCCCACCGAAGTTCCGGTATCAGAGTACTCCCTACCCTGTTGACCAGATCAAATACATGGGAGGCAAAATCGCATCCGTGTGTATCCATTTTGAAACGTATACACACAGATGCTCCAAAAACATGATGTGAAGGCAGCCGAAGAATAGCAGAGCATTGTCCTTGGATATTATCATCACCTACATAAGAGATGCATAAGTGACATGATCGGCTGCTCCATTTATCATCTTTTGTTTGCAGTCTTTCTGTCTGGAGAAACCTAAGGGAAATGTCTTATGACCTCATATTCTGGCAATTGGTGGAGGATCCAGTAATGGTACATGTACCACAGTCTAATATATATCACCTATCCAGTGTATTAGGTGGACATTTTTGGAGACAGGGATAACATGGTTCTGTTCTTTTGGAGATGGCTTGTCATAGACAACATCTTTTTTTTTTTGTGTGTCATGTTCTCTACTTTCATCACTTAATCTCTCACTTTCAGAGAAGAAAAAGAAGATTCTTAAATTTTAATCCAAATACAGAAGGGGGAGGCATAAAAGGAAGCCAGATGTGATATGGGATAATGCTTTTTGGTCATGTGAGATAGAGACAAAACTTTCTGATTATATATAGCATGTTTTCAATGCAAAAAAATTTAATTGCATTTTTGTTTTATTGAAAAAAAAATGATGCCTACTCTAAAATATTCTACTACCGGATTTATGCAGGAGGTACAAATAATTCCTATTACCCTTTCATTTCAGTGTTTTATTCATTATCCATATTAAGAAATTACTATATGTTCCAAATATAAATGTGACTCTTACAATATCTACAGTATATATGCCACCTTTTTCAGTTGAATTCAACCTGAAGGACACCTGAAAGTGCTAAAGAACAGTAAAAGTACAAAAAACATGTAACAGTGACCATACATCATACAAAAACAAAACAAAAAAAACTGTTGCAAAACTTGTCAGAAAAGAATTAAGAAACAGTGCTTCAGGAAAAACAGTGCCAACATTTTTGGTGAAATATTTTTTATAGGAAAAGCTCAGCTGTTACTTTGCTGCCTTTTTGACATCATGTGTACATGCTCCCAGGGTGTGTGTTCACGATCAGGAAATGCAGCATTTTGGATGCAGCATATTGGTGCTGAGTCCGCAATGATGTGTTGTACAGTATTGGCATAGTGGATAGGATTTCAAGAAATCCCATGCTCACTATGCTTTTTCCCACTGCAGCGTGCTTTCATTTGTGCCGGGTACCTTCAGTTGCCGGACTTCCGCATCTGTCTCCGTAGCTTGTTAATTTCATGCTGTGGAGTCAGAAGCTGTCAGCATCCGGTGAATGTAGGGAGAAGCTGCCCTACACCCAATGCAGATCATCAGTGCAGGGCGGCTGCAGTCTCCCTGCATGCACCCGTGGGTTCCCTCAGATCCGGATTCACTGCATCCAACATGTAGTGCTTCATGATCGTGTGCACATACCCTTATAATAATGGCATCATTAGCTTACAAGCAAACTGCTGCAGTGCTGAATACAGAATAAATATAAGTCCTGTGACCCCCACCACTGACACCAAAATGGTACCCATACTCTTCCCATTAGTTTGTATTGTCACTGGCCATACACCAACTGTGATATGAATTACAATAGTTAATCATAAATCTGAGCCTCACTTTCTAACAACAGCTACATATACTCAGCCCCCTCCAAATCTGAGCACACCTATGTACAGCTGCTAGGTGACAATGTCATGTTTTTGCTTCATGGATTACCTCTGGCTCTGGACTATGCACAGCTGTGACAACTTTTGTAAAATCCTCAAAGTGCAGACAGTTGTGTTAATGTTTAGCATACATGAACACTATGTAGATCAAAGCAGCATCCTTTGATGCATATTACAGTGGCATTTATCTGATACAGGACAACTAAACTTTAAAGGCCAACTATAAAATGTTTACAATGACTCCATACAACTATTCTCCTTCCTGAATAAAATAGCACTGCTTAGTGACTACTTTATAACAAAATTGAGCTAACTAATGCAACAGAAGATAGTAGAAGGGCGGTGGAAAAGCCAAAGCCCCACATGCTATTTGTTACCGGGAACCTCTGCTTCAGATTTCCGACTGAAGCTATATTTTAAAATACTGTCATAGAAAAGCCTGCAGCAATATGAATTCAAAGTCAGCTGTGTTTTTGGAAGGCGTGATAGCAAAATAATGGCTGCACATTGCCCTTCGATCACCAATTGGACATCTTTGGCAGATGTGGGACCAGACTTTGCTGTAGGATATTTGAATTCCTCTATTTCTATTTATTGGCAAACAAACCAAAGTGCTAATAATTAAACATGATTGCTTGTAAAATGCTGCAGAGATAACTTCTAGCATGACATTAAAGATGGACTAAAAATATTTCCAGTAACATGTTTTCTATTTGCTCATTTTATGTATTTTCTGTAAGATCTTTAGAGATGAGGAAACTTTCCCCAAACATGTTCGCCAATTTCAAATTCGACACAAATATTGCAGATATTGTTCACAATCGAAAACCAGAGCAATTGATCAAAATAACACAGTTTGTTCTCAAAAACGTTCGAAATTTAAAATGGCCCAAAAACTTTCCCTGATTGTTTGGGGCCAAGACACTCTTTGGAAGAACCGCTGGCTCGGAATAACACCTTAGCTCAGAGGTTCCCAACTCCAGTCCTCAAGGTACACCAACAGTGCAGGTTTTCAGGATTTCCTTAGAAATTGGAATTATCCCCAGTGCAGGTGATTCAATTATCACCTGTGCAATACTAAGGAAATCCTGAAAACCTGCAAAGTTGGTGTGCCTTGAGGACTGGAGTTGGGAAACACTGCCTTAGCTTATGGTTAAGAGTGTTCCCAGTCATAGGGTCTACCATTTTCTTTCAACCTGTAGATTTTGTTTTGAGGTTTAACATTAATTTAAAATTTCCCTGAGTTTGCAGGTGTTTTTGATACCTGCAGGGCATACATTTTGGAAACAGTACCAAATGCGGCAGCAGCTGTGACATCCAGGAACCTTATAATGTCCTTGAAATATCCATTTAAGAAAGCTTAATTTTTTGTAATTTTTTTTAAATTTTAATTCCCACTTATATTTTATTATTATTTTTTTTGTGTGGAGATCAAACCTTTATTATTTCAGAGCTGCTATTTCTAGCAGCCTTGTGTAGCACTTCTACTGGGAGAATGCCATGTGGGCACCCTTTCACCCTCCAAGCAACTATCCAATATGGCATGAACCACCCCGTTCTGTCTCCTTTCATGAGCAGATTCGGCTCGCGGATGCCATCACCAAAGAGTTGTTGCATAGACCTAAGGCCAATGACTTTGTTGACCAATGTACCCGAGGCAAGATGGTGGCATTCATTCTGCAAAGGGGGCCTGCCTTCCTAGCTGAAGAATGTACTGGTCTGGTTTGCTGAGTATATATGTACATATTACACTGAATGTGGTAGAGAACTACTATTTAGGTACACAGCAGGGCTCCGATGTCAAGGAACACCGTTTGACTTTTGCAGCACAAAATTTCATGGAAACAATAGTGGACGCTATGTTGAGTTTGGAGAACCCCTGCTGTGCCTAAGCTGTAGAAACCTTACCCCAAGTAACTCCATTTTGGAAACTACACCATTCAAAGAATTTATCTAGCTGAGTGATGAGCACTTTGAATCCACAGGTGCTTCACAGAATTTTATAACGTTGAGCCGGGAAAATGAAAAAATAAAAATCACATTTTTCTAACAAAAATGTTTTTGCCCCAAATTTATTATTTTTGCAACTTGTTATGCAACTTCTTTTGAGTGCACTGAACGTCATTAGGGATGAGCAAGTAGTCAAATACTCTGAATCGCTATACTCGTGCCGAGTAGATCGTAGTACTCAGGTATTCGGTGCAAGTAGCGAGTCCAATGTTAGTCAATGGGAAATGCAAGTAATTGTCTGCTGGACCCATAAAAGCGGTCTGGGGGGCTGAGGAAAAGGCTAAAATGGGTGCATGATTGCCGTAAGAGAGAGTTATGATGGAGATCTTCTGACAGCTCGGTGTGTAAGTGGTGTAAAGAGAGCGATCTGCTCTAGGGGCTGTGTGATGATTACTGCAGGAAGAAGCCACCCATCATCCTCATCACAAGGGCTTCACAATTATAAAGCTAGGACTACTGGCATCATTGTTCCACTGCCACTGCATAATGTGCCGCCATAGTGTCTCGAAAAATTAGCCCAAGGGGCTGTACCATGGTTGATGAAGGAAGCAGGCCTTAAGGGCCAAACAAATATGAAGCTAGGACTACTAGCATAGTTCTTGCAGTGTCCAATGTGCAGGCATAGCTATAGGGTCTCCAAAAATTAGCCCAAGGGGCTGTATTATGGTTGATAAGATAAGATAAGATAAACTTTATTGATCCCAGAGGAAATTACAGTATTACAGCAGCAGAACAAAGATCAAGAACATTTCACACTTTACAAAATAAGTCTATATGGACAGCAGATGTGGGTAGACTGGTACATGTACCTCACCTATTCCCCCCATACACATAGAACTTCACATAGTCTTGGGACGCTTTACACTTATACATTTGTTAAACATCCCCACAGCTGTCGGAACAAACGATTTTCTGTATCTTTCCTTTTTACACATAAGTTGGATTAGACGCTTGCTGAATGTGCTCTTCTGCTTCGCAAACAGTTCAGAGAGCGGGTGTGTATTGTTGCTCATTATAGCCTTGCATTTCTTATTAATTCTATCCTCTAATACCTCCTCGAAAGTCCTAAGTTGTAGACCCACCACCGCACTAGCCTTCTTGATAAGTTATTCAGCTTATTAGCGTCAGCTGTGCGCACACTACTACCCCAGCATATTATTGCAGCAAAGATTGCACTCGCCACAATAGATTGGTAGAACATTTCAAGCATTTTGCTACACACAGTAAACGACCTTAATTTCCTTAGGAGGTAAAGTCTACTCATCCCTTTCTTGCAAACCTTCTCCATATGGCACCTCCAATCAAGCTTGCTGTCCAGGTGAACCCCCAAATATTTGAAATTCTCCACCATCTCCACATCCTGTCCATCAATAGTGATAGGTAAGCAATCCTTCATGCACCTTCCATAACTCAACACCAACTCCCTGGTTTTCTTTACGTTGAGTTCTAAATGGTTAGCCTGGCACTAGTCAACAAAGTCCGAGACCACCCTTCTGTATTCCTCCTCCCCCCGGCCTCTCTCAATACCTCCGACTATCACTGAGTCATCAGAGTACTTCTGAAGGTGACAAAGGTCTGATTTATACTGAAAATCAGCTGTGTATAACGTAAAAAGGAATGGCGACAGCACCGTTCCCTGAGGGGCTCCAACACTGCTCCGAACACTATCCGATACGGCCGCCCCCAACCTTACGAACTGTGGCCTGTCCGACAGGTAATCAATGATCCAATTCACTAGTCCCTCATCCACCGCCATTTCAACCAGCTTTTTACGTAATAATAGTGGCTGTAAGGTGTTGAACATGGCACGTACAGTGGTTCCATCATTGTCCAAAAAGGAATGTACTGTTTGTACCAGATATGCTACAGCATCGTCCACCCCTAGACTCTGCCGATACGCAAACTGAAGGGGGTCCATAAAAGCAGACACCCTCGGACACAAGTAGGCAAATACAATTCTCTCCAAGGACTTCATCGCATGCGATGTTAAGGCCACTGGTCTATAGTCGTTATGGGAGCTCGGGAAGGTAGTCTTGGAAACTGGCACCAGGCAAGAAGTCTTCCATAGAACTGGTACTCTCTGTGATTGTAAGCTCCAGTTAAACAGGTGCTGGAAGACAGTGCACAACTGATTTGCACACACTCTGAGGACACATGGACAGATACCATCAGGCCCTGCTGCTTTACCAATGACCAGCTTGCTAAACTGTTCCCTCACATCATTTTCTGAGATCAAGAAAGTCTCCAACTTCCTCCCCCCAGTTGATATTGCTTGTCGCTCCCCTGCCTTCTCCCCTGTTGACATTGCACATTTATCGTTGAATCTGTTGAAAAACTCATTCATCTCATTAGCCATGATCAGCCCCCCACCCCCCTGATCTGACCTTGCCTTAAACCCAGTCAATAGCTTCATTCCAGCCCACACTTCTCTGGAGTTGTTGTGTGACAATTTATTTTCCAATTTAATTCTGAATGCTTCACGGGCAATCTTAATTTTCCCCTTTAAGTCTCTCTGTACAATTTTCATCTCCTCCTTGTCTTTCCTTTTAAAAGCTTTTTTTTTCCTGTTTAGTAGATGTTTCAATTCTTTTGTAATCCAAGGCTTGTTGTTTGCATAACACCGAATCTCATGAATAGGTACAATATTGTCAGTACAAAAGTTGATGTAATCAGTAACTCTCCCGGTAACCTCATTAACATCATCATTATGTTCCCTGGCACATAACACCTCCCAGTCTGTGCAATCAAAGCAGTCTTGTAACCTCTTCTCTGCTGCCGGAGACCACTTCCTTATCTGTTTAATTGTAACTGGTTGTTTGCAGACAACTGGTTGATAGGCTGGAGACATAGTATGAGGTTGTGGTCAGATTTCCCCAGGGGGGGCAATGCAGATGATGAGTAAGCATCCTTAACACTGGCATAGAGGAGATCCAATATATAATTGTCCCGTGTAGAACATTTGACATATTGATAGAACTTTGGTAATGAGATCTTGGCTCGATTAAAATCCCCAGAAATGACAGTTAGAGAGTTAGGGTGTTTCGTCTGAAGCCGGGCAATCACCCCAGACAGTACTTCCCCAGCTGCCTCTGGATTTGTAGATGGTGGTATATACGACACTACTGCAATAACAAGAGAGAATTCTCTAGGCAGATAGTAAGGCCTGAGGCCCACTGCTAATAGTTCAATGTTTGGGCAAAAATGTCTCTCCTTTACTGTTACATGCCCCTGATTACACCATCTGTTGTTGATGTACAGTATCACTCCTCCACCCTTCTTCTTACCGCACTTCACTCTGTCCCTGTCAGCCCGAACCATATGAAACCCTGTTACCGATACACATGAATCTGGGACGTCCTCATGCAACCAGGTTTCTGTAAAGCACATGAGACTGCATTCCCTGAACTCCTTCTGGGTCTTACTCAGAGCCAGCAGTTCATCCGACTTGTTACCAAGCGATCGTACATTACCCATTACCGCAGGTTTAAACCTTCTCCTCCAGGACTTGATCTTCTTGCCTGCTCTGCAACCTCTGAAAGGTCTCCTCATTTCCCGTGGAACATGTGGTATTGCAACTGCTGGAGAAGACTTTGTCCTGTGCAGTTCCAGAAGACGACTCCTTGAATACACTACTCGTTTAGTCACAGACCTAGGGACAACCCTCCGATCAGTGATTCCATCCATCCATCCCACGAGGCCTCTTCGTGGCATATTGTATACGGTGCTCTCCGCCGAGCACATATGGCTGTATCACTGACACAGGTTGTGGGCAACAGCATACATCCATCGGTAGTATTAGCTGAGATGGACCATATAGCGTACCCCAAAGTGGCCATGCCAGCAGGGGACTTGTGAGTGGTAGTGGAGGATCCAGGTGAAAACCATATGCTGTGTGCCCAGCGGCAGTAGAAAGTGTGGGGTGTGCTGCATTTTCCATCCCACAGCAGACCAGCGTGCAGGAACGTCGCAATCCACGAGATGAAAAACATTGCATAGATCCAAGGTTGAAATTAGAGGTCCAAAAAGACATCAGGAAAGGTACAAATACTGTAGCAAAACTGTAACAAACAAAATAATAGCTGCTGCAATGGGCTGCCACTAGCAAGGCGCCCTATTGTCTCCACAGTCTGGCAGAGAGCAGACAGCACGTCTGCACACCTCTGAGTCCAGATGATGAAGGAAGGAGGGTCTAGTGCCTCCCATGGGAAATATTAATTAATGGAACATTGTTTTTAGCTTATTGACCATGAGGTACATGTTGCAGAAGCAGGAGTTTAAAACATGTGTAAGAAGAAAAGGGGGTTGTATGGGAAGGGATGGACTTGATCACCAGTTACCTAAAATAGCATTTTGGGTGACTTTAGGTTGAGATGTTGTTCCTAGTAGCAGTGTGTACCAGGCAGGGGTGTAGCAATGTTGTGAAGAAAGCTATACCTGCTGTGTTTAAATGCCTTTTCTTACTTCATCTAGCCAAGCAAATCCTTTTTGGCTCCTGGCAGTGAGTGCCAGGCAGGGGTGTGGCACTGTTGTGAGGAAAGCTACACCGCCTGTGTTTACTAGCCTTTTTTCACTGCATCTAGCCAAGCAAATCCTTTTTGGCTAGTAGCACTGTTGTGAAGAAAGCTACACCTCCTGTGTTTACAATCCTTTTTTACGGCATCTAGTCAAGCAAATCCCTTTTGGCTAGTAGCAGTGTTTGGATAGGCAGCTGTGGTCCTGTGTTCTGTTGAAATCTACCGCTACACAGCGCAGAAAACCATTTTGTATTGCATCTCCCCAATCCTACTTACCAAAATCTATTTAGGGTAGTACCACTGTTTGGCTAGGTAGCTGTGGTCTAGTGTTCTGTTAAATTCTACCGCCACACAGCACGGAAAACACTTTTGTATTGCATGTGCCCAAACCTACTTACCAAAATCTATTTAGAATAATACCACTGTTTGGCTAGGTAGCTGTGGTCCAGCATACCTCCCAACCATCCTGAATCCAGCGGGACAGTCCCGATTTTCAAACGCTGCCCCGCGGAGCTTACTGTTCCCGTGCTGTGCACTGAGACTTAACTGCCATGTAGGTCTCGGTGCCGGCCATGCCCCTCTCTTGCCGGCTATGTCCCCTCTTTCTGCTGCCCACACACCCTCTGGAAAGTTATATTGCCTCGCTCATTGAAGTCCATGCCCCCTCTGTACCGGCCACTTCCCATATTGATGCTGGCTAGACATGTTCAAGATTCCATCAATAGCCTCTCTGCTGTAGGCCAAGCCCAATCTGTGTTATGTCCATGTCCCCTTTACCTGCCTCTGCTACCTAGGAAGAATCCTCACTAGTGACCAGTGACCACAGCTCATCTCCACATTACCACAGTGAAAAGTATCCTGCAACCTGAGGTAATAATTTGACTGCGCAGCATGCAGGTCCTGCAGGAGAGTGGAGGTTGTGCAGTGCAGTTTAGGCTGATTCTGGGCCCTGACACTGTCAGGTCAGTTTCGCGGTCACTGTCAGCAGTCACAGATCAGTCTCTCAGGACGGTCATTGTCTGCAGTCTCAGGTCAGTCTCTCAGGGTAGTCATTGTCTGCAGTCTCAGGTCAGTCACTGTCTGCCGTGTCAGGTCCTGCAGGAGAGTGGAGGTTGTGCAGTGCAGTTTAGGCTGATTCTGGGCCCTGACACTGTCAGGTCAGTTTCACGGTCACTGTCAGCAGTCACAGATCAGTCTCTCAGGGCGGTCATTGTCTGCAGTCTCAGGTCAGTCTCTCAGGGCAGTCACTGTCTGCAGTCTCAGGTCAGTCTCTCAGGGCGGTCACTGCAGTCTCAGGTCAGTCTCTCAGGGCGGTCACTGCAGTGTCAGGTCATTCTCAGGGCGGTCACTGCAGTGTCAGGTCAGTCTCTCAGGGCAGTTACTGCAGTCAGGTAAGTCTCTCGGGGTGGTCACTGTAGTTAGGTTAATCTCTCAGGGCAGTCACTGTCTGCAGTGTAAGGTCAGTCTCTCAGGGCGGTCCCTGTCTGTAGTCTCAGGTCAGTCTCTCAGGGCGGTCACTGTCTACAGTGTAAGGTCAGTCTCAGGACTGTCATTGTCTGCAGTCTCAGGTCAGTCTCTCAGGGCGGTCCCTGTCTGCAGTCTCAGGTCAGTCTCTCAGAGCGGTCCCTGACTGCAGTCTCATGTCAGTCTCTCAGGGTAGTCACTGTCTGCAGTCTCAGGTCAGTCTCAGGGCGATCACTGTCTTTAGTTTCAGGTCAATCTCTCAGGGCGGTCACTGTCTGCAGTCTCAGGTCAGTCTCTCAGGGTGGTCACTGTCTGCAGTCTCAGGTCAGTCTCTCAGGGTGGTCACTGTCTGCAGTCTCAGGTCAGTCTCTCAGGGCGGTCACTGCAGAGTCAGGTCACTCAGAGCGGTCACTGCAGTGTCAGGTCAGTCTCAGGGTGGTCACTGTCTTTAGTCTCTGGTCAGTCTGTCAGGGTGGTCACTGTCTGCAGTCTCAGGTCAGTCTCTCAGTGCGGTCACTGCAGTGTCAGGTCAGTCTCAGGGCGATCACTGTCTTTAGTGTCAGGTCAGTCTCTCAGGGCGGTCACTGTTTGCAGTCTCAGGTCAGTCTCTCAGTGCGGTCACTGCAGTGTCAGGTGATTCTCAGGGTGGTCACTGCAGTGTCAGGTCAGTCTCAGGGCGACCACTGTCTTTAGTCTTAGGTCAGTCTCTCAGGGCGGTCACTGTATGCAGTCTCAGGTCAGTCTCTCAGAGTAGTCACTGTCTGCAGTCTCAGGTCAGTCTCTCAGGGCGATCACTGTCTGCAGTGTCAGGTCAGTCTCAGGACGGTCACTGTCTTTAGTCTCAGGTCAGTGTGGCGCCCTGCTCACACAGGTAGCCAAAGACTTCTCTAATGCACAGTTGTGTTTCCACAGCAGGTACCTACTACATGTAACACCTTCTGTGGCGCCCTGCTCAGGCAGGTAACCACAGATCTCTCTAATGCGCAGCTGGGTTTCCACAGCAGGTACCTACAGTACCACAGTAAGGGGAGCACCACTTGCTGACCTTAGGCAGGATCCCCTATATACACTGCTGCTGGGAAGGAGCTAGTCAGAGTGTGTGCAGACGCTAGAAGAGCTGCAAGGAAGTCCTGGTGATTGGTGCCGCATTTAGGCCCGAGCCAGTGACCTGGAGTGGCCCTTCGGCGTTCGACAAGCCTAAGTGGGACTGAAAGCAAGGAAGCCCAGAGCAGAGAAGGGAGCAAAGAGCCGGAGGGAGTTCACCCTTATAAGAGCTGGAGGGAGTATGTCCCAGGAGAAACGCCGGATATTGGGATCCGCACCTGTGAGGAACTATAAGCTCACAGAAAACCCCGTCGCACCTTGGAAGCTACAGCTACCTGGTCTCCCAGGAGGGTCAAGAGAGGGAGCCAGGAACAGCAGACCAGCCTGCAGTGTCCAGAGAGGGTTATCCCGGAGAAGCACAGGAGGAGAGGGAAACAGACAAGGAAGAGAGTAGAGGCAAGTCAGGCTACAGCAGGCTGTGCTTCAACAAATACATAAGCAGGGGAGGCCTTATACCCACTTGCTGTAGGAACCCACTGCGCAATTCTGTCACCCGTCGGTGCCCTGGACGTTTTACCTGCTCAAGACATCAGTAAAAGGTAAAAGAAACTTCTCAGCGTGTGTGCATTCTTCCCTCCTACTCCCAGCATTCTCTATAGACTATTCCAGCTCTCCCTAAACAATCTTAGCTCCACTACAACCTGTCCCTTCACACTACACTGCCCTGGAGGTCCCAGTCCTGCCTGCGAGGGACTACACCATCATTGCCGCAATACCACCGACCTCCGGAGGACTGTGGCAGCACTGGTGAACATCACCAGGTACTGCAGGTGGCGTCACGACATCTGTAAACTGTAAATACTCCCCTGTAAATAATCCCTTTTCAAGAGAACAGTCCCCAGGACACGGGATCAGGCGCGGCCACCATTCCCCGTGACAAAGTTAACCCTCTGCCGCCTGATGCCTGAGTACCCTGCGCCTTGGGGCAACACACTTCCACGCCGGCACAATAGGGGGAGCTCGACTTGCTGACCTTAGGCAAGATCCCCTATAAATACTGCTGCTGGGGGAGGAGTGAGTCAGAGTGTGCAGACGCTAGGAGAGCTGCGAAGACGTCCTGGTGGTCGTGCCACGTTTAAGCCCGAACCAGTGACCCGGAGTGGCCCTTCTACATCCCACAAGCCTAAGTGGGGACAGAAGGCAAGGAGCAGATAGCCAAGGGGGAGTGAGGAACTTGAGGAAATTCGCCCAAAGAAGTACCGGACATCGGGGATCCGCACCTGTGGGATACTCCAGGTCCACAGAAAACCCCGTCACACCGTGGTGGCTTCAGCCACCCGGTTCCCCTGTAGGTCAAGAGAGAGAGCCAGACACGGCAGTGAATCCCCGCAGTGATCAGAGAGGGTAACCTGGAGACCGCGCAGGAGGAGAGGCAGACATCAGAGTCAGGAAGAGAGGGGAGGCAAGTCTGGCTGCACACAGGCTGTGCTTCGATCACTACAAAGGAACAGAAGAGGCCGAATACCCACTTGCTGTGGGGACCCACTGTCAGTGCCCTGGACGTCTTTACCTGCGTACCATCAGTAAAAGGTAATGGATACTTTGCAGTGTGCGTGTGTCATTCGTCTATATCCCGGCGCCCTCATAGACTGCTCCAGCACTCCCCATTCCAGCCGCAGCTCCAACACAAGCTGCCCTTCTTACTGCGCTGCCCCGGAGGTTCAGTCCTACCTGTGGAGGACTTTACCACACTAGCCGCATTACCAATTACCTGAGGCGGACTGTGGCAGTGCTGGTGACACCTCACCAGAAACTACAGGTGGCGTCACAACAAACTTGTATATAGCATCCCCTGTAAATATACCTACTTTTTGGAAGATAGGCCCAGGACACAGGGTCAGGCGCGGCCACCACTCCCCGTGACAACAGGAACGTTAACCCTTGCAGCCTGGCACCCGAGTACCCCAAAGCCTGGACGCAATATATCTTTTTCTGGCGGTCACCAACAGGATATCGTGCCCGGTACTGCCGGGTATTGTGTGCCGTGTTATTGACTGTATTGAGTGACTGTTTAAACTATGCCACCATTACTGCGCCAAAGAGCGGGATGAAGGGGGCGTGCCAGCCTGTAGAGCGCGAAACTGAAACCCGCCCCTTGCTCAGCCAAGCATTCCCGGGCGCCGCAGCCTAGTCCGGAAACTCCCGAACTGTTTAACTCTTTAAGAACTGGCTGTAATTCACTAGGGGGCCCTCCAACATGTCGGCCTCCTCCAGCGGCGATGACGGTGTGTACACTGATCCCAGGAATTACATCGAAAGACCTATGACTGCCTCCAGTAGCACTGCCAGCACCACCGGCGCACTGGGTGCACTCGCCCCAATAATGCCGATGTCACTGTCGAGCCCACTGGGACAGGGGTACTTGGTACCCGACCGGTCTGCTGCTGGGGAAGTCACGGGTGGTCCTGGTCCGGTCCGTGTCCTGGGCCCACACAATGGATGAGGGAATATTTACAGGGGAAATGTCAGTCGTGACGCCACCCACTTGGTGCAGCCAGTGATGGGGCCGCCGCTGCTGCAGAACCTCCGGGGTTGATGTGATGGCAGCGGAGATGGTGTAGTTTCAGTGGGAAGAACTGTATCCCCAGGGGCAGTAAGGGTTAAGTCTATGGTGTGTAGTTGTAGCACACTTACTTGCAGGCACTGCAGGGATCTCTCCTCCTGGGTGGTGCTGACAGGCTATATCTGTATGAGGGAGAATGGTGTGCAGATAGAGGTAGACGAAAGAGGCAATTCAGGGTTTTCCAAAGCTTTACTCTTAGTTGTTCTAACAGCTCACAAGTAGTTTGCAGTTCTTACAAAGTTAAGTACAGTTCTCAGTACATGGGTGCATTCTCCCTCTCCGGGTTCCCTTTTGCTCTGCAGCCAGGCCTCTCTCTCTGTGACCCCTCACACAGTCTGTAGTGTCCTTTCCGGGCTGTTTACGGTCTCCATCTATACGGGTGGTGTGTGGTTCGCTGGACAGTATGGCGGTGACTCGGGCTTCTGTGAGTCCTAGTGCGTCACTTAGCTGCCTGTCCTTTAGGGTAGGGATCCTAACCTGAAGCTGTGGTCCCCTGTCGGTATTTGGGGATCCCGGGTAAACTGCGGTCCCCTCTAGAGCCAACACTCTACTCAGCCCAGCCTCCAGCAGTCCTCAGCACGAGGCTCTACCAGGCTCTCTCCTTTCTGTTCCTTTCAGTATCCTAGGAGGGACTTCTCTGCCTGCAGTCAGTGGCTTTAGCTGCTGTCTAGGGCACGGGTTACACCGTCCCTCTTTGTTCTGTCACACTCCTGGTGGCATCAGCATCGGACGGGCTTTCTCTCCCCTCTGGCTCACACTGGCTCAGTACGGATTCTGCGCTCCTAGCCTTGCACTCGCAGGACGTGTGATTGTCTTTCTGTCTCAGCTTCTGGTCTTTGCATCTCGGCTCACTCCGGCCTACTCCTGGGTCTTTACATCTCGGCTCACTCCGGCCTACTAACTTCCTTCACTTCTCCCCCTCACTATATACTGTCAGTCACCTGACCTCTGGTGTGCCCAACCCACTCCTCTGAATCCACCACCCCTCGATCTCATAGAGTTCTAATCTCAGGGCTGGATGTAAACCTCCTCTGACACGTGGGTTGTGTGGGCTGTGAGGGTGTTGGTGTGCAACATTGTCCTACCTGCCTGGCTGCAGTTCCCTTTGTGGCCTCCTGGACGCAGGGGCGCCACATCACTCCCATACAAGTGGTTGCCCCAGTACGACGGGCACCCTGATACGCTGGATGAGTTCAAGCGAAAAATCAATAGCGTCCTAGACATGTATGCAATGACCGGCCAACAACGCGCCGCTGTGGTACTCGGACAGTTAACTGGCGCAGCAGAGAAATAAAGTGCGTCCTGGTCTGCTGCTGAACGCAGATCAGCATCTGCTATTTTTAATTGATTGAGAGCTACCTTCGAGGAGTGGAACGAGGCTGATATATGCATGCGCTTCAATCACTGCTACCAGAGGCCAGGGGATGACATAAGAGCTTATGCCTGGCATCTAGAAGAAGCATTGCGCGCCCCTTTACATGTCAGCCCCACCAGTGTACCCGACGAAAACAAGCTTCTCATTGAACAAGTCACTCAGGGACTGCTATCCCCTGAGGACAGTAAGACTGTGAGTTGGTGGTCATTGTGCAATCCTGAAGCTGACTTTAACACCCTGAAGGAGATGGCCATCAAAGGGTTAAAGCCGGTAGAGACCCATGAAGCTGTTATTAAATGGTTGTGCAATGGTGAGGTGCAGGCTACTTCAAAACCATTACCCGTGTCTACAGCCACGCACAATGTTCAATCTGCTCAGCCTGACAAGTATGATTCCCTGAGGGCTGAGATGCGTGCTGAGATGCGCCAAATGGATAAGAACAATCACTAAGCTAATGGACGCTCTGCGGTTACAGCAAGGCCAAAAGCCAGCGCCAAGACCCCAGCCCAAACCTCAGCCGCTGATTCAACTTGCCGACAGTCCGGAGGATGTACCCTGGATGCGAGGGAAGCAAGCCACAGCGTACCGGGGAAGAACCACCGACCGCTACACCTCCACTTGGGAGCCCATCTGTCGCCGCTGTAACTGAACCGGCCACATCACCAGGAGCTGTCCTTCAAATTGGGCAGTCCCTGGGGGCCGGGGCCAAACCTCAGGATTAGATCAACAGGGCAAAGCATCTGGTACAAGACCTTCATCGGACAGAGGCCGTTTCTGTCCATTGTACTAGATTGCATCCCGACACTTGCTCTGCTGGACACCGGGTCACAGGTGACCACCATCCCCTATATCCTTTATAAGAAATATTGGGCTGATGCAGAACTGAAACAGCCTGATATAGACTTTACCCTTAATGCATCCAACGGTGAACCGATTACTGTGATGGGGTCAGAGAGGTGTCATATTAGGCACTAATGTTTTTAGCAATTGCATGGTGGAAGTCCTGTGTTTGCTTCAACAGATCGCAGACACTGTCAGACCTGGTGAAAGGAAGGTCCTCTAGTGTAAGATAAGAGCCATCCTGCTCCATCAACAGGTAACAATTACAGGAGGCGAAATTGGTACTGCATGGGTGACAGATCCATTGCCTATTGTGATCCCCCAATATGTGAAATGATGATTTGGTGTCTAGCAGCTATAGGTCTGAGAGGGCAGGACTATCAGGCATTAGTGGAGCCCATCAGCACTGAGCACAGACCTACACTGTTGACAGCACGGGGGGTGGTAGATGTACACAATGGGAGAGTACCTATTTGCATGTTAAATTGTGGCAGTGAAGAGGTTAAATTACCCAGGTATACAACCGTTGCTAAATTGTACACAGTCAGCAACAACGAGATCCAAACAGTGCAACCCAGACCCTATACAAAAGGGGCAAAGCCTGATCCAACCACTGGGCCACTGGAGGACTGATGCCAGCAGCTCCATGTCGGAACTGACACCATTCCTGTGTATGAAAAGCAAGGTGTGTACCGGGTAGTTCAGGAATTCGAACAAGTCTTTAGTAAGCATCCACTTGATTTTGGTAGGATAAAAGGGGTCCAACATTACATCCCCACAGGTACACATCCACCAATCAAAGAGCGGTACAGGCCTATTCCACCTGCACATTATCAAAAAGCCAAAGAAATGCTACAGGACATGAAGGCCGCAGGGGTTATATGAGATAGCTGTAGCCCCTGGGCAGCCCCATTAGTCCTAGTCAGGAAAAAGGATGGCAATATGAGAATGTGTGTAGACCATAGGCAAATAAACCGCATAACACACAAAGATGCTTACCCGTTACCTCGTATAGAGGAATCCTTAGCTGCGTTGAAGTCTGCCAACTACTTCTCTACTTTAGATCTCACTAGTGAGTATTGGCAGGTGTCCGTAGCTGAGGAAGACAGAGAGAAGACAGCATTCACGACACCAATGGGCCTATATGAATTCAACAGCATGCCCTTCGGACTATGTAATGCACCCGGAACCTTCCAGCGATTAATGGAAAGTTGCCTGGGATATAAGAACTTTGAGACGGTACTGCTCTACCTGGATGATGTGATGGTGTACTCAAAGACCTACGAGGAACATGTCACTCATCTAGGAGAGGTGTTTGAAGCTCCGGCCAAATACGGGATGAAGCTAAAAACCATCAAAATGCCACCTGCTAAAGTCAAGAGTACAGTACCTGGGACACATAGTCAGTGCCGAAGGCATGGCCCCTGATCCAGACAAGGTGACAGCAATCAAAGAGTGGCCAGAACCCGAGACCTTAAAGGAAATACATCAATTCCTGGGTTTGGTGGGCTACTATCAAAGGTTCATAAAGGAGTACACCAAGAAGGCTGCTCCCCTGCAAGATCTCCTGGTAGGCCAACCCACGAAGGGTAAGCAAAAGGATTCTCCATGGAGATGGGGTAAGGAACAAGAGGAAGTGTTCCAAGTGATGAAAGAAGCCCTGACAGGAGAAGAAATCCTTGCTTACCCGGACTACAACCTGCCATTCGTGCTGTACACGGATACCAGCAATGTGGGACTTGGAGCCGTCCTTTCCCAAAAGCAAGATGGCAAGGAAAGGGTGATTGCCTATGCCAGTAGGAAGCTGAGCCCCACAGAGAGGAACCCAGAGAACTACAGTTCCTTCAAGCTGGAATTCCTAGCCTTGGTCTGGGCTGTCACAGAGAGGTTCAAACACTATCTGGCCTCCAGCAAATTCACAGCCTACATGGATAACAATCTGCTGACCCACCTGGAGACTGCGAAGTTGGGAGCCATGGAACAAAGATGGATGGCCAGAATCTCCAACTACCAATTCACCATCAAGTACCAGGCGAGGCACCAGAATGGTAACGCAGATGCCTTATCCAGAATGCTTCACCTATGAGAGAAAGCTGTAGATGTAGATGAGGACGAGCTGGAAGAAGTGGAGTTACCTGCCTTCCATCATGTAAGAGTAACCCAATGTCAGCAAGCCCATCAAGATCCTCCTGCAAGAATGGTGAACTCGTTGCCCCACTTCGGTTGGAAAGAAGTGCAAGTCAATAGCCCATATAAAATAGGAAGGGGGAACAAGAGGCGCAATAGTGCCCTATCACTCAGACACTAAGAGATGAGAGGTATATTGACAAAACCACTCACCTATTCCAGTTGTGATGACCCACAACTGGCTTGAAGGCATATAATCAATACCGGCTGCTGCAGGACCTCCACCAACCACTCGCACGTGGGAAGACTCTCAGGAAGCTGGGAAAAGGTGTGTGACAGTCCGCGCCACCGGGTACCAAAGAAATCACCTGGGATGCAGGAAGTTATTTCAAGCTTTGTCTTTATTCTCCAACATGTTTCAGCGCTCCACCTGGCGCCTTCCTCAGGGATATCCTGAGGAAGGCGCCAGGTGGAGCGCTGAAACATGTTGGAGAATAAAGACAAAGCTTGAAATAACTTCCTGCATCCCAGGTGATTTCTTTGGTACCCGGTGGCGCGGACTGTCACACACCTTTTCCCAGCTTCCTGAAAGTCAATAACCCGGCTGTCAGTCTAATAAAACAACGAATAACCCAGGAGTCAGCGAAGTTGCCTGACAATCCCCAATCTGAAGCCAAACTTCTGTGGCGCGAGTGGAGTAAGCTGTTCATATACCAGGATAAGCTTTGTCGGAGGTACATCAACCCAAGAACACACGAGATGGCCTGGCAGATCATCGTGCCGAAATCAGAAATCCATGTGGTCTTGAACGCCTATCACAACCAGACTGGTCAATTTGGATGGAAGAAGCTAGAGATGCTATTGAAGGATAGTTTCTTTTGGGTCGATATGCGGACATCTATTGAGAAATGGTGTAAGAACTGTAAACCCTGCGGCCTGAGAAGAATGGACTTACAGAGCCAGAAAGCCCAGCTTCATCCCATCATAACAAAGCAACCCCGGAAATAGTAGCCTTGGACCATGTAAAACTGCCTCCAAGTAGATCTGGCTACACCTACGCGTTGACCATGGTAGACCATTACTCGAGATTCTTAATGGTTGCCCCCGTAAAAGACTTGATGGCTGCAACAGCTGCTAGAACCTTCCAAAATGTTTTCTGCAGACCATTGGGATACCCAAAACAGGTCTTAACAGATCAAGGATCAGCCTTTGAAGTGGAGATCTTCCAAGAGTTCTGCCATATGTATGGGTGCAAAAAGATCAGAACAACCCCATATTATCCACAAGCCAACGGACTCTGTGAGAGAATGAATCATATCATCATTGATATACTGAAGATCTTACTCTTAGAGGAAAGAAATCAATGGCTGGAAAAACTGCCTGACTTGGTTGATATGTACAACCACATTCCAGTAAGCTCTACAAACTGTACACCAGCTTACCTGATGAGAGCCCATACAGGAAAGTTACCTGTAAACTTGGAACTCGGAGTAGTAGATCCTGAAGCAGATCATACCATTCCCAACTGGAATGCCTATCGCCTCGAACAATACAAAAAGGTTCAAGCGAGTGTCGAAGATAACCTGGAGAAATCCCATGAAAAACAAGAAAGGGACAATAACAAACATGCTCCAGCAGAACTAATAATACCTGGAAGTATTGTCCTTAAGAGGAAAAGAACTAGACACAAGTTAGATGATCAGTGGGAACAAGAACCCTGCATCCTATTAGACTCTGGACATGACAACAGCAAAGTCTGCATTATCAGCAAGGATGGTGGAAAAACCACACAGACTGTATCCAGAGATCACATAAAGAAGTGTCCAACAGATTGGGAAAAGCAAAGTTCCCCGATTCAGCCACTCCAAGAAATAGACCTGTACAAGAAACAAGTTCTAGTCAAGAACCAAAGAAGAGGGTAATCCCTACCATTTTAGGAGAATTCCCAGATGATTGGCCTCAACAAAATGGAGCCATCATAGTGCCAGTGCTGAATTTCTACCAGCCCAATGAAGTGGTACAAAGGAATCAGGAAGACATACCCGTTGCTAGAGAATCTGAGGATGCTGCAATCGGTACACCTGCTAGCCCTGTAGTGAGACTAAGGCAACGTGGAAGCTTACCTGATATGCCTACACAAAGCCCTTTGCTAGACACCTCACCTGAGACAGTGACACCTGTAGTGCATAAATCACACAGAAGCACACAAGGTCAACCCCTGTCTAGGTATGGAGAGTGGGCACAGTAATGTAAGGTAGAACACACTAAAAGCAACATGTAAATAGCCATTGTAAAGTAAGAAATGTAAATAGTATTCAAAAGGTGAAGAGTAGGCAAAAGCCAGGTACACAACACCAAAGGAGGGGAGTAGGCGTAAGGAGCTGTCTAGGGAGAGTAAAAACTTGGCCAAAAGGTGACCCCAGGGCCAGGAGGCCTACAGCACTTATGACCATAGAGACCCCATAGTACCTAGGACTCCTACGCCAAAAACACCCGTTGTTGTGTATTTTGAACTTTTGAGCCTATAGAGACTTTACCTGTAAGGACTTATTGAACTTTTGAACTGAACTTTTCCCTTTGATCTTTTTACAATTAAAAGGACTACAGTTAACGGGACTATTGTAGCCAGAAACTATTTCAAAGCCTGCGGTGAATGGACTAGCACCGTATGGACTTACCTGTTTTTCCAATATTTTTCAGTGTTTTTTGTAAATTTTTTATATTGTAAGACTTTGTAAATATGTTACCTGTTATATGGTTGAATAATTGTTATTCCTTTTTGTTTGAACAAAAATGCTCAGTTCAGGAGTACTGAAATTACCTAGGCGATATGTGGCGCCCTGCTCACACAGGTAGTCACAGACGTCTCTAATGCACAGTTGGGTTTCCAAAGTAGGTACCTACTACATGCAACACTTTCCACCCCGGCACAGTAGGGGGAGCTCGACTTGCTGACCTTAGGCAAGATTCCCTATAAATACTGCTGCTGGGGGAGGAGTTACTCAGAGTGTGCAGACGCTAGGAGAGCTGCGAAGACGTCCTGGTGGTCGGTGCCGTGGTTAGGCCCGAACCAGTGACCCGGAGTGGCCCTTCTACATCCCGCAAGCCTAAGTGGGGACAGAAGGCGAGGAGCAGATAGCCAAGAGGGAGTGAGGAACTTGAGGAAGTTCACCCAAAGAAGTACCGGACATCGGGGATCCGCACCTGTGGGATACTCCAGGACCACAGAAAACCCCGTCACACCATGGCGGCTTCAGCCACCCGGTTCCCCTATAGGTCAAGAGAGGGAGCCAGACACGGCAGTGCTTCACTGCAGTCATCAGAGAGGGTAACCCGGAGACCGCGCAGGAGGAGAGGCAGACATCAGAGTCAGGAAGAGAGGGGAGGCAAGTCTGGCTGCATGTAGGCTGTGCTTCGATCACTATAAAGGAACAGAAGAGGTCTAATACCCATTTGCTGTGGGGACCCACTGTACAACCTGGTCACCTGTCAGTGCCCTGGACGTCTTTACCTGCGTACTATCAGTAAAAGGTAAAGGAGACTTTGCAGTGTGCGTGTGCCAGTCCTCTCTATCCCGGTGCCCTCATAGGCTCCAGTACAAGCTACCCTTCTTACTACGCTGTCCTGGAGGTTCAGTCCTACCTGTGGAGGACTTTACCACACTAGCCGCATTACCAACTACCTCAGGCAGACTGTGGCAGTGCTGGTGACACCTCACCAGAAACTACAGGATGCGTCACGACAAACGTGTATATAGCATCCCCTGTAAATATACCCCCTTTTTGGAAGATAGGTCCAGGACACGGGGTCAGGCGCGGCCACCACTCCCCGTGACAACAGGTGCGTTAACCCTTGCAGCCTGACACCCGAGTACCCCAAAGCCTGGGTGCAACATCAGTCTCTCAGGTGATCACTGCATGCAGTCTAGGGTCAGTCTCTCAGGGCAGTCACTGTCTGCAGTCTCAGGTCAGCCTCCCAGGGCGGTCATTATCTACAGCCTCAGGTCAGTCTCTCAGGGTGATCGCTGTCTGCAGTGTAAGGTCAGTCTCTCAGGGCGGTCCCTGTCTGCAGTCTCAGGTCAGTCTCTCAGGGTGGTCACTGTAGTCTCAGGTCATCCACATAAATACAGAAGACAGCACCTCACCAGTTGGTCTTTTCCAAAAGCTCTTTATTCCATTTCCCAAGTAAACATTTGTGGATCGTGGCCGGGTGAGGAGGAAGGAGGAGGACAATACTGGATCGTGGCTGGGTGAGGAGGAAAGAGGACAACACTGGATCACGGCCGAGTGAGGCGGAAAGAGGAAAACGCTGGATCGTGGCCAGGTGAGTTGGAAGGAGGAGGACGACGCTGGATTGTGGCCGGGTAAGGAGGAGGACTATGTTGGATCGCGGCCAGGTGATGAATAAAGAGGAGGACGACGCTTGATCGCGGCTGGGTGAGGATCAAGGTGGAGGACGACGCTGGACCGCGGCTTGATGAGGAGGAAGGAGGAGGATGACGCTGACCCACGGCTGGGTGAAGAGGAAGGAGGAGGATGACCCTGGCTTGTGGCTATGTTTAGAGGAGGGTGAAAGACGATGCTGGATCGTGGCCTGGTGAGGCGGAAGGCAGAGAACGACGCTGGACCGTGGCTGGGTGATGAGGAAGGAGGAGGATGATGTTGGCTCACGGCCAGGGGAGGAGGAAGGAAAATTATAGCACTGGCTTGCGACTAGGTTTAGAGGAAGGTGGAGGATGATGCTGGACCATGGCCAGGTGAGGGGGAAGGAGGGTGACGCTGGACCACGGCCAGGTGAGGAGAACATTTTTTTTTGTACTACAGGCCGCAATATGGGGACAGACAAATAGGGGCAGTATGAAAATATATGGGAGAAGAAGGTCTCACATGGGGATAGGGTTGGAGTGGCCTTCCGGGACAGCAGATAATCCCTGGTGAGCCCCAGATCCTCGTGGGCCCCCATGCTAGACATAGAGATGGCCCGCCAGTAACCTTTGGCCCACTCTATATCCAACCACTGGCCTATCAGAAACCGCAACCGCGAGTTGCAAACTAGGCTATTAAGATGGCCACCGGCATTTGGGCCATCAGACATCATTGCTATGCACCGTAGTGATCCCATCACCCATCTTACCTGCTCAGCCACTCCATCTTCATGTTCCCGCCGGCGTTTGGGCCATTTCACATCACTGCTATGCACTGCGCTGACGTCAGCTCTCGGCGCATAGCATTGACATTTAACGACTCCCGACCAATCAAAGGCTGCGCACATAAGCTAGCAGCTTGTGATAGGCAGGCGGCCATTGAACATCATTGCTATGCACTGGGAGCTGATGTCGGTGCGATACATAGCAGTGATGTGAGATGGCCCAAACGCCAGCGGTAACATGATGATGGAGCGGCTGAGCAGGTAAGATAGGTGATGGTATCAGAAGGCTCATCATTGCTGCATGTCTCTCATGCTCACTTATTGCTGCTCAGCTCATGCAGGGAGAAGACAGTGCAAGTAGGGGTGATAGCACCCAGGAGGAGAAGACAGTGCAGGGAGGGGGAACAGCACACAGTAAGAGAAGACAGCTCAAGTGGAAGGACAGCGTACAGGAAGAGAAAACATTGCAGGGATGGAGAACAGCTCATAGGAGGAGAAGACAGTTCGGGGGGGGGGGAATTCATATAGAAAAAGAGTTCAGGGAGGGGGACAGCACACAGGAGAAGACATTGCAGGGAGGGTATAATGCTATGATCTTCTTTCATTTTTGCCATGTCAGTGGCTCTATTGGACTTCTGTGTGACGTCCTGAAAAGAGGTTTTGGGGCCATTGCCTTTAATGAGGCAGACAGTCACTTTGTGCACTGTCTGACCTCCCATTTGGCAGTATTGACATTTCTGTGGTGGGCGCAAAAGTACAGTCAACCTAGAAAGGTGGACATTGGCAAAAATGAGGTCAGACAAAGTACTTCACAGGTTGTGATAAAATCCTATTTTGTAGGACTTTAGACAGAAGGTCCAGATGGAGTCACTGATGTTTGCATAAAACACAATGTGAATAGAGCCTAAGGCCAGGTTGATATTGTGTTGTTGCTGTCTGTTACAAAGGAAATGTTAATGGTTTTCGTTGTAACTTACAGCAAAAGTGGCATTTTAAGACCTTCTTGAGTGATGGTCAGGTCAGGTTAGCTTAAAAACATATGCGCTACATGGAGATAGATGACTGACTGACTTAGATTAGATATAATAGCTGCATAGATTTTACCAGTTTCCCCACACAGTCTGCTGCTTCCTGGTTGTTAGGATATTCATGAGCTTAGTGAGCGGCACCTGAAGCAGCAGAGAGAGGGGAGACTGGTATTGCTATTCTTGTTTCTGTCCTATCATCTATCGCAAATGCAATATAACGTAATGCTACAGATTTGTACAAATCTGTAGCATGATGTTATATTGCGTTTGTTTGCTAAACGGAAATATAAGCGCTGCAGTCAGAGTTTGTCTGTTCACTTCAACAAACGCATACTTGCCTTAAAGAAAGAAGAAGGCGGCACTCATTGGACCGGTGAAAACAGGTATGTTTATTCCAGTTGCAGTATTACATCAGGTGGAGGGTGCGGGGAGGGAGGTGCAGGGATCTGTTGAAGAGTAAGCACTACTCGAAACGGGCTCCGTCATCCCTGCACCTCCCTCCCCGCACCCTCCACCTGAAGTAATACTGCGACTGGAATAAGCATACCTGTCTCCACCGGTCCAATGAGTGCCGCCTTCTTCTTTCTTTATGGATGAAAATGACTATGTCCTACGGCTGAGCAACGCTGGACTTGGTTCTGTGCCACAATTTCAACTGCAGCAATATAAGGTCAGTGCCCGGTTTTCCTTCTACATTCAAAATTGCATACTTGCCTTAGTATGCATTTGTTGAAAGCAGGCTTATGAAGGCATTAACGTCTCCATTACATTGCATTTCTGCTGCTGTCAAACAGATGCGTTAATCGGACAACAGAAACGCAATGTGAACCTATCCTTAAAGTGACAGGTATTATCTCCTTTAAAGGGATCCTGTCACCTCCAAAATGCCTCATAAGCTCGCAAAACATGTCCCTGCAGCATCCCATCACTAATCTCACACTTCTTTTGTCTCCTAAAAGCATCTTGTGAAAGTGCATAAAAACGTTTTATAACTTACACATTAGTGATTATAATTAGCAGGGGCTATATTCTTTAGTCACCAGGACATGTTGTTTTGCAGGCTCCAGGATCCACCCTCTCTCTCTGTCTGTGCTGCTGTGATGTCCAGCTGAAGGCAGGACTAATGATTTGCATTCTGTGAGTGATAGAGAGGGGGAGGCCAAAGCCTGCACAAGCAGAGCACACAGACAGAGAGAGGGTGGAACCTGGAGCTGCAAAACAGTCCACCTTGGTGACTAAAGAATATAGCCCCTGTTAATTCTAATCAATAATGAGTAAGTATTAAAACGTTTTTCTCCACTTTCACAGGATGCTTTTAGGAGACAAAAGGAGTGTGATATTAGTGATGGGATGCTGCAGGAGCATGTTTTGCTAGCTTAGGAGGCGTTTTGGAGATGACAGGATCCCTTTAAGGACAAAAATAGCACAAATAATGATGTGATCTTGGTTAATTGGGGTTATCCACCCAGGACTTTGTGTTCTTTTTCTTAAGGGGCTAAGAATCCACAGACAAGTAATTAAATACCTGTATGTCCTGCCCGATGCCAATTTATGGTCACAGCTAAATTTGACCTCATTGTTGAAAGAGGTGAAGGTAATGCTTCTCATGATTTCAGCAGACATGTAGACATGTAGAACAGTAAGTCAACTATTCTCTAAGGCTAGGGTCAGACCTGCATCTACCCTGAAACAATTCGTTGAACACACCCAAATTTGGCAAATCGAATTTGAACTCTTAGGTCTTGGCTCATCACTATATGGCATATATGGTCAAAAAATACTTTTCAGGCACAGTGCAAAGCTCAGAAAGGAAGAAGAGACAACATTTCTCATGAATGTGGCAATACTCCAGATGTGATTGTACAGAACCGTTTAACCACATGATGAGAGTCGAGAGAGAAAGAGTGCTATTTGATTTTTGGAGTTAGCTAGAATACAAATACAGGGTGGGCCATTTATAAGGATACACGTAAATAATAGGGGAATGGTTGGTGGTATCAACTTCCTGTTTGTGGCACATTAGTATATGTGAGGGGGAAAACTTTTCTAGATGGGTGGTGACCATGGCAGCCATTTTTAAGTTGGCCATTTTGGATCCAACTTTATTTTATTCAATGAAAAGAGGGTCATGTGACACATCAAACGTATTGAGAATTTCATAAGTAAAACAATGGTGTGCTTGGTTTTAACATAACCTTATTCTTTCATTTGTTATTTACAAGTTTATGAACACTTATAAAATGTGTTCAAAGTGCTGCCCATTGTGTTGGATTGTCAAGGCAATCTTCTTCTCACACACTCATAGCAACACCGCAGAAGAAATGCTAGCACAGGCTTCCGGTATCCATTGTTTCAGGTGATGCACATCTCGTATCTTCACTGCATAGACCATTGCCTTCAGATGAGTGATGAAGTAAACTTTTTTGTGAATGGTGAAGTTAACAAACAAAACCACTGCTATTGATTTGACACTAACCCACAGTGGATAGATTCCTGCAAGACTGTTTGAACTCAAAAATTGATGGTATGGTATATGGGGTACAAAGATAGTGGGGCCATTCTTCATCAATAGAAACCTCAATGCCACTGGATTTTTGAAATTACTACATGATTCAGATATCCAGTGGCATTGAGGTTTCCTTTCATGAAGAATGGCCCCACTATCTTTGCACCCCATATACCACATCATACCACCAATTTTTGTGTTTCCAACAGTCTTCGAGGGATCTATCCACTGTGGCTTAGTGTCAGACCATTAGCAGTTGTTTTGTTTGTTAACTTCACCATTCGCAAAAAAGTTTGCCTCATCACTCATCTGAATTCAATTGTATATGCTCTGAAGATACAAGATGTGTAGCATCTGAAACAATGGATACTGGAAGCCTGTGCTAGCATTTCTTCTGCGGTGTTGCTATGAGTGTGTCAAGAGTGGGAGAAGAAGATTGCATTGACAATCCAACACAATAGGCAGCATTTTAAACATGTTTTATAAGTGGTCATAAACTTGTAAATAACTCATGAAAGAATAAAGTTACGTTGAAACTAAGCACACCAAACGTATTGAGAATTTCATAAGAAAGACAATGATGTGTCACATGACCTTCTTCCCATTGAAAAAAATAAAGTTGGATCCAAAATGGCCAGCTTTAAAATGTCCGCCATGGTCACCACCCATCTGGAAAAGTTTTCCCCCTCCCATATACTAATGTGCCACAAACAGGAAGTTGATATCACCAACCATTCCCATTTTAATTAGGTGCATCGATATAAGTGGCCCACCCTGTAGTTTGTGCACTCCATTTACAGAGCCCCTATGTGTCAGAAGAGCAGAAATCTCTCTCCAGTGATCCCAATTTGGAAGTTCCACCTCTTTGGGAATTCATCTAGTGATGATTTTGACTCCATAGGTGTTTTCCAGAAATAAGCAACAATGGATGATGCAGAGTGAAATTAAAATGTTCTATTTTAGTGACCAGTGCATTGTAGTGTCCATATATTGTGCTCAACTTGAGCTACTGGAGACCTGCACCTCGTCAATTAAGTGGACTTTTCTCGCTACAGAAATTCCAAACATGTGGACAGAGGACTGTAACTGTGGTTTAGGCACACTGTGAGGCTCAGAAGTGAGGGGGCATTTGGATTTGCCAGCAAATATTTTGCAGAATTTTTTATTCATTAGGGATGGGGGTTGATGAAACATAGCATTTTTACAGAGCTTTTGTGCTAGCAGTAATGTGGAAATAGCCATGAATCTGTTAACAGATGATGGACCTGAGTGGGGGTTCTTTTTGTAGGCTAAAGCTTTTATTGGTAGCATTTTGGGACAGAGAATATTTTGGATCTATTCACTTGAGATGAGTGATGTTTGATTCAAATTGTTCGCCAATCTCAAATTCAAGCTGTTTTTGGCGTGTTCGAGTCATTCGCCGAATTAGAACAATTTGCTTGAAATTCGGCAGTTCTAGTATCTGTTCAATAACGCTTCGATCTACAAAAGCTTACTCTTCCTAACCCTAAACCTAGCTCTAATACTGCAAATGAATGTTAACCCCTTCACGACCTATGATGTCGTGGGACGTCATAGAAGTCGATGCGTTCCCGACCTGTGACGTCCCACGACGTCATGGCAGGATCGCGTTCCCGCGGAACCGGTGATCGGGGCCGGTGACATGTCACTGGTGCCGCGGGAACATGAGGACCTGTACTTTGTCCTGGGGGGTGGCTTTTTCCCCCTCGTGGCTGAATTCGCTCTGATTGGCAGTTTAAACTGAACTACCAATCAGAGCGATTCTCCCCTCCAAATCTGATTGGATTTCTCCAATCAGGCTTGGAGGGGTGGGTGCGCGGGTGCCCTCCCCCTCCTCAGCCCCTCCGACTCCAAGTTAACCCCCCCGTCCTTTCCCTGGCTGCAACCCACCCACCACCGGCACCGATCACCTCTCTGCAGCCTCCCGCATACTGGCGCTGCTGCAGGCACTGGCCAGCGCGCGCCGGTGGGTGCCTAGTGCCCCTCAACCCTCCTGCCCCGGATCCCACCTCCATCCACGACCCCCCCCCCCGTGTCCCCTCTCACCTGTCCTCCGTCGTCCTCCGTGGTGCCGCGGCTCCTCGGTGTGGCGCTCCTCCTCTTCTCCCAGGCTCCTCCTCCTCACTAGAGGATCTTGAGAGAGAGGTAAGTATGTATGTGTGTGTGTGTGTATGTGTATGTGTGCGTGTTCATGGGTGGATGCATGGGTGCGTGCATGGTTGCAAAGATGCATGGGTGCGTGCATGGATGGATGGAGGCATGGGTGCATGGATGGATGGACGCATGGGTGCGTGGATGGATGGGCGCATGGGTGCATGGATGGATGGACGCATGGGTGCATGGATGGATGGACGCATGGGTGCATGGATGGATGGACGCATGGGTGCGTGGATGGATGGGCGCATGGGTGCATGGATGGATGGACGGATGGGTGCATGGATGGATGGACGCATGCGTGCGTGGATGGATGGGCGCATGGGTGTGTGCATGGGAGCATGGGTGCGTGCATGGGAGCATGGGTGCGTGCATGGGAGGTTGGGTGCAAAGATGGATGGCTGTGTGGATGGATAGGCGCATGGGTGCGTGCATGGATGGATGAGCGCATGGGTGTGTGGATGGATGGGCGCATGGGTGCGTGCATGGATGCGTGGATGGATGGGTGCATGTGTGGATGGATGGGCGCATGGGTGTAACAAGGGATCAAGTGTCCTCTTGTTGTAGTCTCTGGGGTCAGAGTCATGGTGCACGGTACGGCAGATAATTGCCATACAGTACTTCATGACTGTGACCCCAGAGACTACAACAAGGGATCAAGTGTCCTCTTGTTGTATTCACTGGGGTCAGTCATGGTGCACTGTTTGGCAATGATCTGCCGTACCATGCACCATGACTCTGACCCCAGAGACTACAACAAGAGGACACTTGATCCCTTGTTGTAGTCTCTGGGGTCACAGTCATGAAGCACGGTACGGCAGATAATTGCCATACAGAACTTCATGACTGTGACCCCAGAGACTACAACAAAGGATCAAGTGTCCTCTTGTAGTCACTGGGGTCAGTCATGGTGCACTGTACGGCAATGATCTGCCGTACCGTGCACCATGACTCTGACCCCAGAAACTACAACAAGAGGACACTTGATCCCTTGCTGCAGTCTCTGGATGTAGCAGAGGTGATCGAGTGTCGTGGGACCTTCGTTGTGGACTACGTCGGAGGCGATCGAGCGTCGTGGGACCTTCGTTGTGGACTACGTCGTAGGCGATCGAGCGTCGTGGGACCTTCATTGTGGACTACGTCGGATCTTTATAATAAGGATGAAGTCAGAATTTTGTTTGTGTTTTTTTTTCAAATAAAAAGATTTTTCTCTGTGTGTATTTTTTGACTATTTACCAGAGATTCCTAATGGCGGGTCTAACATTTGCCCTATATTATGAATCTCGGGCTTAGTGCCAGCTGCCAATAAAAAGCTGGCATTAACCTCTTTATTACCCAGTTAGCCACCGGCACCAGGGCAACTGGAAGAGCATGGGTACAGCGCCAGAAAATGGCGCTTCAATGAATGCGCCATTTTCTGGGGCGGCTGCGGGCTGCAATTCACAGCATGGGGGGCCCAGAACGCTTGGGCCTCACTATGCTGAGGATTCCAACCCCCAGCTGCCTAGTTGTACCTGGCTGGACCAAAAATGTGGCGGAGCCCCACGTAATTTTTTTTTCTAGAATTAGTTCTAGAAATTTTAAAAAAAATGGGCTTCGCTGTATTTTTGGTTCCAGCCAGGTATGACGAGGCAGCTGGGGGTGGGTGGCAGTCCGTAGCTGCCAAGTTGTACCTGGCTGGACCAAAAATATGGCGGAGCCCTATGTCATTTTTTTTCTAGAAATAATTCTAGAAATAGAAAAAAAAATAGGCTTCACTGTATTTTTGGTTGCGAGCCAGGTACAATGATGCAGCTGGGGGCTGGTGGCAGTCCGTAGCTACCAAGTTGTACCTGGCTGGACCAAAATTTTGGCAGAGCCCCATGTCATTTTTTTTTTAAATTCTACAAATAAAATGACATGGAGCTTTGCCGCATTTTTGGTTGCCAGCCAGGTACAACTTGGCAGCTAGGGAGCTGGAATCCTCAGCATGGAGAGACCCAAATGTTTTGGGTCCCCTATGCTGCGAATTGCAACTACTAGACTAGTATGTTTTTTCACAAAAAGTTTCTTAATTCATTTACACGGCTCAATTTGTGAAGCACATGGGGGTTCAAAGTGCTCACTGTGCATTTAGATAGGTTCCTTGGGGGGTCTAGTTTCCAAAATGGGGTCACTTGTGGGGGAGCTCAAATGTTTAGGCACACAGGGGCTCTCCATACGCGACATGGTGTCCGCTAACAATTCCAATTGTTGGCAAACACCAGGTTGCGTATGGAGAACCCCTGTGTGCCTAAACTTTGGAGCTCCCCCACAAGTGACCCCATTTTGGAAACTAGACCCCCCAGGGAACTTATCTAGATGGGTGGTGACCATATTGAACCCCCAGGTTCTTCACAAATGAATCCATAAAAATGAAAAAAAAAATTTTGTAGAAAATTAATTTTTACGGATCAATTTGTGAAGCACCTGGGGGTTCAAAGTACTCACAATGCATTTAGATATGTTCCCTGGGGGGTCTAGTTTCCAAAATGGGGTCACTTGTGGGGGAGCCCCAATGTTTAGGCACACAGGGGCTCTCCAAATGCGACATGGGGTCCGCTAACAATTTGAGGTGATTTTCCATTCAAATTGTTAGCGGACACCATGTTGCGTTTGGTGAGCCCCTGTGTGCCCTAAACTTTAGAGCTCCCCCACAAGTGACCCCATTTTGGAAACTAGACCCCCCAGGGAACTTATCTAGATGGGTGGTGACCATATTGAACCCCCAGGTTCTTCACAAATTAATCCATAAAAATGAAAAAAAAAAAAATTTGTGAAAAAAAAAGTATTTTTTAATTTTTACGGATCAATTTGTGAAGCACCTTGGGGTTCAAAGTGCTCACAATGCATCTAGATATGTTCCCTGGGTGGTATAGTTTCCAAAATGGGGTCACTTGTGGGGGAGCCACAATGTTTAGACACACAGGGGCTCTCCAAATGCGACATGGTGTCCGCTAACAATTTAGGCTGATTTTCCATTCAAATTGTTAGCGGACACCATGTTGCGTTTGGTGAGGACCTGTGTGCCTAAACTTTGGAGCTCCTCCACAAGTGACCCCATTTTGGAAACTAGACCCCCCAGGGAACTTATCTAGATGGGTGGTGACCATATTGAACCCCCACATGCTTTACAAATTGATCTGTGAATATGGAAAAAGTACTTTTCTTTCACAAAAATGTTCTTTTAGCCTCAATTCTTTCATTTTCACATGGGTAACAGGATAAAATTCATCCTAAAATTTGTTTGGCAATTTCTCCTGAGTACACCGATGCCTCATATGTGGTCATAAACCACTGTTTTGACGCGCGGCAGGGCTCAGAAGTGAAGAAGCGCCATTTCACTTTTTGAATGAAAAATTAGCTCCAAAAGTCAAATTGCGCTCTTTCCCTTCAGAGCCCTGCCGTGCGCCCAAACCGTGGTTAATGATCACATGTGAGGTATCGGTGTACTCAGGAGAAATTGCCCAACAAATTTTAGGATCCATTTTATCTTGTTGCCCATGTGAAAATGAAAAAATTGAGGCTAAAAGAACATTTTTGCTAGAAAAATTAAAATATCCATTTTTTTGTTTCCAATTTGCTTAGTTCCTGTGAAGCACCTGAAGGGTTAATAATCTTCTTGAATGTAGTTTTGAGTAGCTTGAGGGGTGCAGCTTTTGGAAAGGTGTCACTTTTGGGTGTTTTCTGTCATGTACACCCCTCAAAGGGACTTCAAATGGATGTGGTCACTAAAAAAATGGTTTTGAAAATTTTGGTGGAAAAATGAAAAATTGCTCATGAACTTTGAACCCTTACAACTTCCTAACAAAATTTTTTTTTTTTCCAAAATTGTGCTGATGTAAAGTAGACATGTGGGAAATATTATTTCATAACTATTTTGTGTCACATAACTCTCTGGTTTAGCAGAATAAAAATTCAAAATTTGAAATTTTTGCCATATTTTTGATTTTTTCACAAATAAACGCAAAAATTATCGACCTAAATTTAATACTAACATGAAGCCCAATATGTCACGAAAAAACCATCTCAGAATCGCTAGGATCCGTTGAAGCGTTCCAGAGATATTACCTCATAAAGGGACACTGGTCAGAATTGCAAAAAATGGCAAGGTCTTTAGGGTCAAAATAGGCTGGGTCATGAAGGGGTTAATATCCAGTTTGTGTGTATATTGTGCAGGGGAGATTGTATCAGAGCTGCAGCAATAAGGATGCGCTCTTTTTTTTTTACATTTCTCCTAAATCATGTACAGTGGTGTGGTTCAAGCTGCTAGCCAATCACAATGCCACACTGCAAAGTGCATTTTTTCACACAACTAATGTCATCATTGAACTTAATTAAAAAAAGGGGACCCTCAGTCCAAATGTATGGCACTCCAAAACTTACGCAATTTCAAAAATCACAACCCAGGAGTCAGGCCAATATAATCAAGAATAATAGTTTTGTTTATTCATTATATCAAAAACTGGTTAAAAATGGAGATACAAAAACACACAGGGCAGGATTACCCCACTTGGTACATCATAATTCATGTATACACATAGAGTTCATCCTTCTATTACATGCATGCATCATGAACTGAGCCTTTTAAACCAATATGACAGGCCCCACAATGAACCTCTAATAAACTACCATAAACTAACAAGTGCCAAAACAAGACCATGGGGGTAAAGATGTATTACCTGCCTGTGCTGCTCGCTAACGCGCGTTTCGCGTTAGCTTTGTCTGGGGAGGGTAGAGGGCAGGTAAAGTGGTGTCTGGTCTACAACTCTTGTTGTAGTCCCCTAAATGTGACACAATGCTCAGCGTGTGTATGAGGCCTTCCAGATGCTGCGTTATAAACTGCACCAAATACTCATTGCCTGCACAAGGCTTTACAGATACTGAGGTAAAACGCACCAAATTATCATCATCTGCACATGGCCTTACACAGATACTGAAGTGAAACGCACCAAATACTCATCATCTGCACATGGCCTTACAGATACTGAAGGAAAACACACCAAATAATCATCATCTGCACATGGCCTTACAGATACTGTCGTGAAACACACCAAATTATCATCATCTGCACATGGCCTTACAGATACTGAAGTTACTGAAGTAAAGCACACCAAATACTCATCTTCTTGACGTGGCCTTACAGATGCTGAAGTAAAACTCGACAACTACTCATTGTGTGCATGATGCTTTACAACTTCTGTAGTAAAAACTGATTTTGGAAGGGCATGACATGCCTATATCTGTGTCTCCTACCCCTTTTACTCATCTATCTCTTTTCTTTTCAAATTTTTTTATGTAGTTTTCACTTTTCCATATGTTTGTTGAATCTTCTGAGTAGTTTGTCACCTTTTGGACACTTTCTATGTGTTTGTATGTGTTTGTGTTTGGCTGCCATTGCTTTCAATGGGATTCAACAGTGTTCAATGAACATTCGACGAACATTCGACGAACATTTGACGAACAAACATCCAATTCGGCAAACCGAATCGAATTAGAACAATAGGGTGGTGGCTTATCTCTACTGTTCACATGTATCCTGTGCTTTACACTCAGCACTTACATCGTGGTTTCTGTCTAAATCTACAAAATACATATTTCAGATGAAACTCCCAATGGATTGATACACTGATGAGGCAGCAGCCTTACTCTGGACTCTGTGTGGCTTCTGTTTGGCAGTTACAGGCTTTTAAGATGTGCATGAAGGATATGGTTGACCTCAATTTTATGCTTGGCTAAAAAGATGACCATGGCTAGATCATAGGCCAGAGAGAATCCAAATTGTTTCCATCTGCCTCATTATAGGGAATCTTTTGTCAGGATTTCTGTCTAAGGCTGGGTTCACACTTGCGGACCCCTCACAGTCTTATCCGCACCAGGGACGCGACATGTTGCATTTCTGGTGCGGACGGAGTGTGTGATTTGTGCGCAGCATCTCCTGCCACAGATCACATTGGCAGTGAATGGGTGCGCACGGTCATGGGCAGTCAAGCACAGCACCGTGCGCTCCCATTATAACATAGGGGCTTGCGGTGGCTGCGGTCACATTGCGGATCCCATCCCAGAACGCTGCGGAGGGGTCCGCAAGTGTGAAGGCAGCCTAAATCATGTATTTCATAGATTTAAATTGAAACCCCGATGTGAGAGGTAAGTGTAGAGCACAGTCAAGCCTTACTGCTATCTTTGGGAGGCAAATAAACAATTATTTATTTGCCATTCAATGTGCGATATAAGTGAGGGCTTCTTGTTGCGTGATGAGTTGAATTTTTAATGTTTATCATATTGGGCACATAATATATTTTGATCACTTTATATTTCAATTATTTGGAATAAAAACCAGCGATTTTGTAAATTGATGCTGTACACCGTGTAGTGAGTGCTAGAACATCTTTATTTTTTGGGTCAGTACCAGTAGTAGTGATACTATATTTGTATAATTTTTTAACACTATAAAAATATTTTTTTTTAGAAAAAGTATTGTTTTTGCATCACAGTATTCTGAGAGTTACAGATTTTTCATTTTTCCACTAATGGAGCTGTGTGGCGGCATTTTTTTAGCGGAATTACTTGATTTTTCAGAGATACCATGTTTTTATACATTCATCTTTTTGATTGATTTTATTTCACTTATATTTTGAAATTCTAAAGAAAAAGCATAGTCTTTTTGCAACTTTTTTTATTTGTTTTTAATGGTGTTCATTGTAGGAGTTAAATAGCATGACAGTTTTAAAGATCTGTTGTTCTGGATGCAGTTGGCAATACCAAACAAGTGTACTTGCTGTAGACCCTGATGTTGCCCAGGGCGTAATGCCCATATATGGTTGTAATGCTCATATAGGTAATATCGCCCATATATAGTAATGTATGTATATGTATCATAGTGCCACCCTCCAAGTAGCCATGTACCTTCATATCCTCATCCCTACACATAGCCCCACCTTCCTAGTAGCCACTCCCCTTTCATAGTGCCACCCACTTAATAGCCACACCCCTTCATAGCTGCACCCCTCCACATAGTCTTGGGCGGGTCTATGTAGAGGAGGCGGGGATATGTGGAGATTCAAGTTGCAAAGTGGGTGTGGCTATGTGAAGTGAGTGTGGCTATGTGGAGCAGGCAGAGCTAATGCCACATACGCAACACACATACACTAAGCTTTACTATATTAGATGTTCATCTTTACATAAATATTCTAATATATTGATGGATATTTTTGTTCTTTGTTTTGTTTTTTTTTAATAAATTTTGCTATTTCTTCTTAACTTTTTTTTTTTACTTTTTTACTTAGTCCCTCTATGAGACTTTAACTTTTATTCTTCTGATCACTTGTCTCATGTATTGCAATAACATGTATTACAACACATGAGATCTGTCAGATTACGCAGGAAGAATGCCTTTTAGACTTTGCCTATGGCTGGGATCAACAGGTCACCTGATACCTGACACACCAGGAGGTCATTGTTTGACCTCTAGGTGCCATGACTACCATCAGCTCCCTGTGATTTCCTTACAGGGGTGTCGATGGAGGTGACAAAATGGAGTCCCTTCCCTCTCACAATATTGTAAATGCCACAATTGGCAGCAGTCCTTGGTTGTTACCACAGGGGTCCTCTTTAGCTAAGCCAAGCTCTAGCGGTGATCGTGCAGGAAAGTGATGATGTTTTAGCACCTCCCACACGATCATGCTGTAATTGGTTAGTCAGACTGACTGATAGATTACAGCGATTAGACTGCTGAAATGGGTTTATTATCACTCAGCAGCATGGCTGTCACTTATGCAATCACCATAGATGTCAAATGAGACTGGCATAGTGGGGTAATGGCCACAGTGTATATCTGCACCTACACATTACACTTACAGTAACAGGTGTGCTGGCACTTTTTTAGTTTTGCTATGTATAAAAGAGATGTCAACTGAGGCTGCTCTTATGCATTAGATGGATTTAGGCCTAACAATGCTTCAACTTGCCTGACAGACATCTCAGCTGAATCTCCCATGCATGGGAGCCCTTTTCCATTGGGGTGCTTCCTTTGAGAAAGCTGCTGACTGGTAGAACAATGGAATCAGCAGTCGGAAATTGAACAATCAGTTGGATAGCGCCCCCATACACAATATTGATGGGTTTGGATGATGTTAGTCTAATGTATATGGGGGTCTTTATTCCTCTACGTCCCATATATTAATAATTCTTTCGATGTCTGAAAGTTTAAATTTAAGACATTTTTTTTCCAATGGCTATTTGTTTTGATTTTTTTTTTAAACTTTTTGTTGAGAGTAAAAGTTAGCATACTTAAATAGTCAATGACAATTATATAGATCTCAATTGATAAAGGTTGAGTCTTGCATCCTGTCAGAACTGTGGTATATGACATTGTCATTCAAAAGTTTAACCATTTATTGTAACCTATCAGATTTTAGGTGGCCTTGTCATGGCCCAGCTGCCTAGTTTCTAACATAACTTGTCAGGAAGGGGCAAAACTCTTGACAATATTCTGCATGTTTCATTTTCTACTAATTCATTACAGTTCACCGCTGTTCATCACATTTAGCAACTGACAGATATAATAACTTCATCTGTTATGGCTGATGAAGTATAGTAAACTAAGCATAGTAAAAATTGCTGTGACACTCCTTAGTATTACAGTTGAACATTTGAATTCCGTAGTTTACAGATCTTTTCCTGTTGAGTAACACTCAATAAAGCCTTTTAGACTCTAAGTACAATATATGCTTTTAAATGTACTAGTAGATTGGGTTTCTGTTGACAAAGGGGGTTTTAACCAGTGGATATATATCTCCTTCCTTTAAAAAAGAAAATATACACTATAATTAACCCTTTTTTCCCCCTCCAGCACCAACCTAACCAATATCCACCTGATTTCCTAATATCTATCTATATGGAATAGTAATGCAAGTCTTAAACACTGTATCTTATCAGACACAAAGCCCCTATCCTTGCTCTTTATACTTGGAAATATTGTATAAAGTTCTTTGCATTGTATTTGATTCCCTTTGTGTTTGCAGCTACTGGTTTAATTGTTTTTTATTCAACTGTTAAGACAAAATATGAGAATGATTTGATCGGCAAGTGTGAAGAACTATGAGTCCTTTTATAATTAATGAAATAAGCTTTTCATTAGTCACCAGAAAGAATTAATAGTCATAAAACAGCTTTTATTAAGTTATGTAATTAACAGTTGTAAAGTTTGAACTATGGGCTAAGGCAAACTCGACATTGTCAAAGTCAAAATAAACAGAACAGTAGGACTCAACTTACTCTGAATCAGCAATTTAAGATGAACTCAATGCAGTCAAACAAATATAGGCTCTGTTACTCTGTCAATGATAACTGTAGAAAAAATTATGTCAATTTTATTCTCAACCAAAGATTGGATAGCACTGTCCTGAAATACAATAAAGTCAGTGACAGAGGCATCTTCACAGACATGCAAGTCTACTCACCAACAACAGATACCAAGCAGGGGGACAATCAAGATCAAGAGGAAATCAACAAGACACCAAAGCAAGACCTAAGGCCCAGTCACGCATAACAACCGTTCCAGTGATCCCGACAGCGATAACGACCTGCCGGGATCGAAGGAGCATCATTACCTGATCACTGGGGAGCTTTCAAACAGGCAGATCTCCCCAGCGATCAGGGCCATGGGAGCCACCTCCCACATCGCTGAAGGCGATGTCAGCGTACTCCCTGCTTAGCGCTGCCTACACTGCCTGGATACCCAGTGTTTATCATAGTTACCAGCGTTCTCCTTGCTTACAGGCAGCGCTAAGCAGGGAGAACTCTGGTAACTATGATAAACACCGGGTATCCAGGCAGTGCGCGTTGCCTGGATACCCGGTGTTTATCATAGTTACCAGCGTTCTCACACTTTTCTACCCTGTCACTCCTCCCATGCGACTGGGTCCTCCCTACAGCGGGTCAACCCACGGTCCCCTACTCTAAGGTGTGTGTGAATGAGTGTTGTGATGGTCCCTTATGCAACATCCCAATTCCCTAGTCACAGGAATGCGAAACACATTTGTCTTGGTGCAGTACCCCTACATGGTGGGGCACCACAACATTATTATGATCATAAAAATGCGCAAGTTGCCGCAGCGTGACAAGGTGACCCCATCAGGACACTCCCTGCCTAACATATAGTAGTAAGACCTTGTCACCTGTCACTGACATGGAATAACCAGGAATGGATCAAATGGACATTATTTAGTGTGTAGCTTCCTATTGTATGGTGTGCTCTGTTGGGACCCAGGTCCTGCTTGATCCATTCCTTGTCATTCTATGTCGGTAACAGGTGACAAGGTCTTATTACTTTATGTTAGGCAGGGACTGTGTTAATGGGGTCACCTTGTTGCGGTGGGACAGCTTGCGCCTTTTTATGATCATAATTATGTCTCCAAGTACCCTATTTATTTTTTGCAGTTTAGCTCTTTACTTTTTTAGGGTATTTGCTCACTTGTTTTTTGTTTACAAAATGAGTGTCAATTGACATCTATCTGGGGCTCCATGCAAAATCTCACCTCGTGGGGTATCCAGGACAATGAGGAAGGTGAGAGATCAGGCTACAACTACACAGGGGGAACTTTTTAATGATCTCAAGGCAGCTGGGACTACTGTCACCAAGAAAACCATTGATAACACATTACTCCATAATTAATCAAAATTCTGCAGTGCCCACAAAGTCTCACTGCTGAAGAAGGCACATGTGCAGGCCCATCTGAAGCATGCCAATGAACACCTTGGTGATTCTGAAAGTGATTGGAAGAAGGTGCTATGGTCAGATGAGACAAAAATTGAGCTTTTTGGCATAAACTCAACTTGCCATTTTTGGAGGAAGATAATTACTGCTTGTGACCCAAAGAACACCATCCCCACAGTTATACATAGTGGTGGAAACATTATGTTTTGGGGGTGTTTCTCTGCTAAGGGCACAGGACTATTTCACCTCATCAATGGGACAATGGATGGAGCCATGTACCATAAAATCCTGAGTGACAACGCCCTTCCCTCCACCAGGGCATTAAAAATGGGTCATGACTGGATCTTCCAGAAGGACAATGAACCAAAACATACAGCCAAGGCAACAAAGGAGTGGATCAAATAGAAGCATATTGAGGTAATGGAGTTGCCTAGCCAGTCTCCAGACCTTAATCCCACAGAAAACGTATTGCCATGTTACAGCCTCAAATTCTTAATGATTTACAGATGATCAGCAAAGAGGAGTGAACCAAAATCCTCCTGACATGTGTGCAAACCTCATCATCAACTACAAGAAACGTCTGACTGCTCTGCTTGCCAACAAGGGTTTTATCACCAAGTATTAAGTCTTGTTTGCCAGAGGGATGAAATACTTATTTCTATCTGCAAAATGCAAATACATTTAAATAATTTAGACAATGAGATTTTATTTTTGATATTTCATCTCTCACTGTTAAAATTAACCTACCCTTAAAATTATAGACTGTTCTTGTCTTTATCAGTGGTTAAACCTACAAAATCATCAAGGGATCAAATACTTATTTCACCCACTATTAATGTGGCACCCCAGGGGCTAAAGTGCCACAGAAACATCAACACGGGTTCACTCTCCACAAAACACTGGACACTATTCTTGCACCTCTAGGCCAGAAGGGGGAGCTCAAGCAGCTCCCTTATATATATTCTGGCCTGGGGAGAGGAAGTGAGGAAGAGCAGAGTGGTGGGTGGAGCTTAAGTGGCACCTGCAAGAGAGGGAGGAGCTAATGTTGTTTACCTCAGAGTGGCAGTAACAGTTAGTCAGTTGGAGTTGGTGAGCTGGAGTTGGAGTGAGTGCAGTTCCTGGGAGGACTGAGGAAGAAAGACTGCTGGTATAAAGGGGCTGCCTTAGGCCTCTCCACAACTTGCTACCCACTTCCAGGCCTAGCCAGGGTCTGAGGGAAGGAGTAAGAGAAATAGGAGAACAGATTGCAAAGACATACTGATAGGATGTTTAGATTGTGAGTCTCAATAGCGACAGCATTACTGATGTATGTAAAGTGCTATGGAATTAATAGCGCTATATAAATGAATAAATATTATATTATTATTATTCCAGGATGGGTATGAGGGAGTCATAAAGATGGAATCAAGAAATGTGTTTGTTTTTACTTCTAATAGAATGTTTCCTAATTCCTAATGGCCAGGTCTGACATTGGCCCAACATTATGAATCTTGGGCTTAATGCTAGTTGGCAATACAAAGCTGGCATTATCCCTTTATTACCCAGTTTGCCACCACAGCAGGGCAACTGAAAGAGCTGGGTAAAGTGCCAGGAATTGGCCCTTCTTATGAATGTGCCAATTTTTAGGGCAGCTTCAGGCTGCTATTCTATAGCATGGGGGGCCCACCCCGCTGAGAATACTAGCCTCTGCTGTTCTATGCATTTTTTGTGCCAACCAACATAAAATAAGGCAGCTTAGGGTGGCAATTTGCAGCTGTCTGCTTTATCGTGCTGAGAATGAAAAATACAGCGAAGCTTTTTTATTATTATTTATTTTAAACTCTATGATGGCAGGTTGGTTACCATACACTAATATGAATGAAAACCATGCACAGACACCATCCAGATTGTGATAATGTTGTCTGATTGCAATAGCCAATCACAGACACTTTCACAGAGCATGAGCATCTGTGATTGGCCATTGCTGGTCAGTGCATTGAATATTTAGGAAGCTTAATGGGTGATCCCGGAAGTAAGGCATGGGAGAGCAAAAGACTGAGCAGCCCCAGAAGCAAGCAGGTAGCGAGAGACTGGTAAGATTGCTTTGTCTGTCTTTGTGTGTATGTCTGTGTGTGTGTCTGTGTAGCATAACGTAGAGCAGAAGCATTGGTGCACTTGAACTAATGCTTCTGTTCTATGTTAAGCTACACACACAGCCGAACAGTTACTGAACAAAACCTGAATTTTCAACTTTTCAGCATAACGTTAGAGTTTGAGGGGCTGAGCAAACATTACTAAATTCATTCTGGATTTGAACTTGGTGAACATGTTCTACAAAGGTTTGCTCATCATTAGTGAAGACACGGCTTGTACAAAGTTTGATCTTTTTGTAGTAACATACAGATGTGAAACCTGGAGATTAAAGAAACAAGCAAAAGAAGAATCAACACCTTGAAATCCTATGCTGGAGAAGGATATTATCTATACCATGGATGACAAACAAATCAATTTTCAGAGCAAATGAAGCCAGATATGTCACTCAAAGCAAGGATCACAAAGCTTCGACTTGCCTACTTTGGACACATCAGACGAAGAGAGTAATCACTGGAGAAGGACATCATGGAAGAATAAAAGAAATAAGGTGAAGAGGAAGACTATGAACCTTATTGTTTTATATAATTAAGATGACGGCAGAAAAAACTCTGGTGGACCTATTTATGTATGCACAAGATCGATATTCCTACATAGATGTCATCCATCAAGTTGCCATGGCTAAAGATTGACCAGAAGGTCGTTAAATAGTAATAATAATAGTGAAGATACAATACTATAAATATTATAAAAATAGAATAAAAATAATGTTTTAAACAAGTGAAAAAAGTAGCAGGGGGCCAGTATGTAGCATAAAAGAATGAATTAGTTCCTCCTCCACAGTTTCTTGACTTTTAGGTAATTGCCATGCATAAAGATAAGCAAATCTTTCAAGATTCGGTTTGCAGAGCTCCGAACAGTTTGATGAATCTTCCAAACCTATTGAATTCAATGGGAAGCAGAAACAAAGTCATAGAAAACAAGGAATTGCACATTTTTCAAGAAGCAATTGTCTCACGGAGGGGCAGTGTCTCCAGGGCCGTGCTACCCCCGCCTCTCTGCTACAATTATGCCCCGATGGGCGCAATCCTTCCTTCATGAGTGTGCATTCATCTTTCAAACTACCCGCCTCGGAATTGCATGACGCGCCGTCACGTGATGCCAGGGCGCATCATATCCAGATCTTCTTGCTCCGCACCACTTCTCCTGGTGCCTGATGTCACAGGGCAATTTCAGAGCATGCGCAGAAGGCATGCTGAAGG